>JAGFMF010012111.1:1420361-1471149 GCA_019455555.1 Galemys pyrenaicus
CCCTCTCTGGCCGGCAGCAGGGATCGAACTCGTGCTGCAGTGGTTGCGGTCTGCTTCATAGTGCGTTGCTTAACCCACTGCGCCACCAGGGAGGCCCCATGGCGATATGATTAATCACACATTCCTGTTTCTTCTGTCTTCCTTTTCAATCTATGGAAATCATAATAACAGCTCAGAATAAAATCTTTCAAAAAAAAAATTAAAAAAAAAAAAAAAGAATAAAATCTTTCCCTTGGATTTCTTCAGTCAAATGTTAATTTCCTACGAGCAACCCATGCTCCAAAGCTTTTCCTATCTGACTTATGTTTTTCTACCTTAGATTTATAATCCTCTGAATATTCTTCATCAAGAAATGGAAAAGGACAATAAGCAGGCAAATGTCCACTTATAAAATAAATAAGTTATGTTGCTATAATGCACAGCATGGTGTTTGCAGTCAATGCTGTGTTTATTGCATAGTTCAAATTCCCTAAGAGAATGGATCTTAACAGTCACAAGAAAAAAATTGTGACTATATACGGGGATGGATGTTAGAATTTCTGTGATGATCGCTTCACACTACATACAAATATTAGACCGTTATGTTGTACAGCTGAAACTAACATCTTACATATGTAATGATATGTCAGTTATACTTCTATACATTTTCTTAATTTTAAAGAAATGCAAAGTCCATGAAAAAAGGCCCAACATTATTAGTCATCAGGGACATGCTCATAAAACCACAGTGAGATGCCATTTTACATCCACAAAGATGAATTTAATAAAAAGGTAAGAACAGGTGTTAGCAAAGATGTGGGGGAAACGGAAGGTCTCAGATAGGCCGGTGGGAGAGAAAACTGCGCAGAGGGGCCAAGAAGGCCCTACAGAGAGGGAGCCTTGCTTCACTCCCCTCTAGAGAGAAGGGACTGTTGCAGGAGACACGGGGGTCTCCGCCTGGGACGAAACCAGAGCATTCCTTGGACATCAGAGACCAGTGCAAACAGCACAGAAGAGTCACGCTTCATTTTACAGGAGATAAATGGAGAAAAACACGAACAGACTGCCGTCTAGGCGGGGGGCATGGGTGGTGGGGCTACAGATTCAGCTGGGGGAGGAAAGAGCTTAACAGTGTGGAGACACACACCCTTGACGGATAGAAAACACATGAGTAGGAGCTGGGGTGCTCCCCACAGGCCAATTCCCCAATAAAAAGGACAGAGACGGCGCACTGGGCTGCTGCACACCCACGGGGCCGTATGGACTTCACGGGGGAGGTGGGGGGTGGACAGTGAGTTGGGGCACAGACTGCAGAGTCGCGGATTCAGATCCCAGCCAGGAGAGCTATTGGAGATGCCCTAAACGCCAGCCAGCACTCCCTGCCCACACATTCCCACCAGCTGCTGGGACCTTCCAGGCCCCTCTCTCATCCTATGAATCAGCAAAAACAGTTCTCAGATCCAATGGAAACCAGCAAGGGCCAAGAGAAAACAGAATCAAATGCACTTAAAACAGCGCCACCTACAGGAAAAGTAAAAGTAGTTCAATTTTCTAAGACTTACAGATACTTTTTAAAAATAGAGAAATCTAGAGCAACAGCCTAAGTGCGCAAGAACAGATGAGTGGACAAAAAAGATGTGACATATACACAGTGGTATGCTACTCCACTATAAAAAAAATAAATACAAATGGGCTTCCCTGTTAAGCGCCGCCCTATGAAGCATTTGCAGCCACTGCAGCACAAGTTCAATCCCTGGCTAGGGGGGTGACCCACAAGGCGCAGCAGACACCTCCGCTGATCCCCGCAGCAGTGTATTTCCGTCAATCTGCCTGTTCTGCTCCCCACTCTGTCTCTGGTGAGTCCTCTAACCCCTACACCTCTGGTCTGTACCCCAGTTCTTGCATGCATAAATAAATCTTTTTTAAAAAATACATGAAATCCTTCCATCTGGGACACCATGGATGGAAAAGGAGACAGGAGGAATTTATGCTAAATGAAAAAAGTCAGAAAAGAAAGACACTATCAGACAATTTCAGTCACATGTGGAAAATAGAGAAACAAAACAAAGGAAAAAGAAAAGTAAGCGGAAACCAAGCCCGGATTCTGGTTACAGCAGTGAGGCTATCAGAGGGGAGACAGGTGGGGCTGAGGCACAGAGAGTGGCGGCAGATTTGGGGAGCTTTGGAGGTGGGCATGGTGTGGTAAAATACATCTGAAGAAGAGAGAACCTGCACCTTTAAATGATACAGTGTTGAAACCAACATTTCCTTAATTAAAAAGAAATACAATTTAAATAAACAAAGTGGTGCAGCAACTTTGAAAAACAGTGACAATCCTTAAAAAGTTTAAATATAAAGTTACTATTTGACTCAGTATTTCCACTTCTATGAATATACCTGACACACACACACAACATTATATATAACAGTCAAAAGATGAAACTAACTCAAATGCCCATCTGTTGGTGGATGGGTATACACAGTGGGAGGGGCCCAGTCTGTGGCCATAAAAAGAAAAGGCTGTTGGCATGTGCTACAGGGTGAAGGGATGTTGAAACCGTTATACCATGTAGGAAAACCAGTCACAAAAAACCACATATTATATGATTCCTTTTACATAAAACCTCCAGAACAGACACAGAAAATAGGTTAGTGGTCAGGGGAAGGTAGGATGGAAGGGAAATGATGGTGAAAGAGATTTTGTTAGGAATAATGAAAATGTTCTAAAACTGAGTGTAGTGATTACTGCGCAACTCTGTGGAGCTACTAAAAACCATTGAACTCTCCACTGAAAACGAGTGGGTTCTCAATATTCAACTATAAAACTGAGACATTTCTCAGGGGAGGAGGAGGGAGAAGGAACAAAATGGGTGGGAAGAGCAGAAGGGACTGTGGTGACAGGACATGGTGAATTGGTGATGAGAATTTCACAGGGACTACACCTGAGAGGATAAAATATGCACTGCACAAAAACAAAAAATAATATAAAATATACAAATTTTTAAAAATGGATAACACTGTTAAAAATATATAAATAAAAATGAAAAAAGAGAAAAAATTAAAATAATTGAGTAGATGGGCCTCTTTTGTGGTGCAGAGGGTTGAGCACTGCACTGTGAAGCATCCATGGCACAGCAGCGCCAGTTTGATCCCCGGCTAGGGAGGGGACCCACATGGCACAGCAGACCTCTCCTGCCTCACCCGCTGCTCCCCTCAGCAGTGTGTTTCAGTCAGTCTGCCTATTCTGCTCCCCACTGTGTCTGGTGAGTCCTCTCACCTCCCGCAACTTTGGCCTGTACCCCAGCTCTTTTATGCATAAATAATCTTTTAAAAAAATGAGTAGAGTCTATGGTGTGTCATTTATATCTCAATAAACACATTACAAGCAATAACTGAAGCAAAATTGAAGTGGCATCTTTTATCAGCTTGCTTATATGAAGAAAAAGAGCTAAGAAAATGAGGGTTGATGTTTTTAGTAGTGGAGAGTTAGACATTTTTATGCCAACTGAATGTTTTTCAAGAAACAAATTGGAAAAGTAATAAGTATAGCAATAATTAAAGTCAGTTTGACACTAGCAGTAATATTTCCTTTTTGCCCTTACTTAGGGCAAATATTGTGTTAAATATTCAGTTAAATGGAAACAACTTTGTCTATCATTTTGCTGAATTTTGGTTCACCTATTCTGTTCCATGGAAAGGAAGAGTGTCGAGGAGTGGGGAGAAATGGATGAGCTAACAAAAATATTGAAATAAAGCCTCCTTTCCTGAGGAGGAAAAATTAAACCAAAGAAACTTCAAATTCATCCTCCTCTGAGATCCCTTCCAAATGCTATTTCCTCATATGTAGAGTGTAATGGAGAATATTTAACTAAATAGATACCTCTGCGTTTTCCCCAGTTCCAAAACATGATGACTATAGCCCAGAACACCACAGTGGTAGATGTGTAAGAACGATGGTGAAATCTATCTGAATAAATGAGAAAACTTTGAGATTTCTTGGGTGCTCAAATGAAATCCACATCTGGGTTTGTCGTTGGAAAACCTTGTCTAGAAATTCAGTCCTCTACACTGTCTCTTTTATCGTAAATAGGTGAATGTTAGGGTAATTCAGTTCTTCACAATTACTAGTCCTATTTTCTGTAAAGTCAACTAAGGGGCAAGGTGTGTGGTTAAGCCTGAATTTTTTCCACTATGTGAATAGAATCAATCACAAAAAAATTCTCCCTGAAATCATCTGATTTATTCAGGCCTAAGTGGGAGAGGTCAGTTTCTTCCAAGTATTATTCTATTTGTTTTTTGTTTTTAATGGAGAAGGGACTCCACAAGGAATTTTTCAGGCCAAAGTGGTACATTCCTTTTTCCCCTTGATGAATGTAGACAAGTTGGGGAATTCAAAGTAGGAGAAGGACTTTTGGACAAGAAAAGAATGCAAATTGGCTCCTAAGCTCTGCAACTGGGAAGCAAAATTCCAAGGGCTGGAAACCCAAAGATGTGGTGGTCCGCTGGGGGACCAGAGCTCTGTGATGGAGGAAGCAAGAGAAGAAACAATAAGCCCTAATGAGTTTTCCAGAAATTGCAAAACGCTGACTAGTGCATAGAACAATTCACAGAATTAAAACTGGGGTAGATAAAAGGGAATTTTATCTCTTTCATTTAAAAATTATATTTTTAAAGATCCAGAATATTGGGCAAGGTACTAAAAAAATGTCAGGGATTACAGGGTCCCTTGGTCATTCTTTTTAAATTTTATTTATTGAGGTAATGTTGGTCTATGTCACACTGAAATGACTTAATGGGTAGGGTCACACTTCTTCAGGTGTGTGACACCACACCACACCTACCACCAAGGCACACACAGTCCTCCACCGTGGACAACTGGGTGGGGCCTGATGGACAGTACTTTTTATTTACTCTTTTTTTTTTTATTTCTATATATTTGACATCAATTGTAATCCCCATGTATTGCCCATCACCATATCACCAGTGCACCATCACCTCAGTCCCCCGTGCTCCGGTCTACTCTCAACCCTCCCCCTTCTTCCCTCCCCACCAAGTCAGACAGTACTTTTGTTTGACACCCCCCAACCTCTAGTAGCTTCGATTCAGTCATATTCCTAGGGTTTGTTCTGGTTTAGTTTTGTCTGTCCCTTGCTTTATTTCTTTTTATTCCATGTGTCACTCAGTCATTCTGAATACCAAATAAACTAGTCTCCATCTTCTCCCTATAAGGGATGAACTCAACCAGTGATGGAAAATGAAATGGCTTAACTCACTCAAAGTGGCTCAAACAGTTTTCCCTTTCGCTAGATTTTAGTCGGCTTTGGGGGAGGCAGCAAGTAAAAATGAGGTTTCCCTCTCCAATCCGTACATTTAATTTCACTTCAATGTAAGTTGTCTTGACATTCAGCTTTTGTGTCCCTCAGTTCTATTGCAGCTGAACTTGTGACGTGGTTGCTAAATACCCAGTTTCATGCTATAAAAACATTAATTTCAGGTGGTACAGAAGATGCGTGTGTAGGAAAGAGGATACCTAGAAGGGAAGGGGCAGGGGCTAGAGGGTCATGGAGTGTTCTGCCACTGAAATGCCTCTGGACAAAGAAACCACCTCATGTTTCTCTTTGGGTCATGATACATGAGCACGTAGACCAAAGACTGTACACTGACCCCCGGAGTCCCAGGAAATCTACCTGATGGAAAAGAGCAGTCTCTGCTGTAGCCTCAGACCCTTCCTGCCTAATAAAACCACCCATTGTGCCATTTCAATCTACCATGAATTTCACTGTGGTTCTCTTTCCTCTGGAAAAGCAGCAATGCCTTTTTGGAGGGTAGACATCGTTTCCTTTTTCTGCTCACCCAGACACTGGACCCATATTAACTTCCTCATGAATTCTAGAGAGCTTAGTCTTAGATAACTGTCTGAATAAAACTTTTTAAAAGCTATTAGATGCTGGAAGTCACCAATCTTGCCCATTCTATCAGTATTCTAAAGGGCTGTCTAATGAGTGTCACGGAGGCAGTCTAAAGAAAATTATGGGAGCAGGGGGTCAATCACGAATCTGCCATGTAACCCAGGGGCTGCCAAGGCTCCATCCAGTTTGCAGGCTCTAGAAGAGACAAACAATGTCTAAGTGGCGGAATGAGAAGCCCTCATGTTAGAGAGATGCCTCTGAGCTCCAGCTCCTAGTTTTCTGAGAGGCTCTCCGGAGCAGAAGGGCAGTTCTTAGGAAGATCCCAGGAAAATGACTCAAGTCTAGGTTTGCACTTCAGCGTCCCACTGGCGCAGGGGAGTTCAAATTCTTGCCATCAGGAAAGTGCAGGCCCTGCTGCCGCTGTCCCTGCCCCAGCCAGGCAGCTTCTGAGAAATGGCTCCCAGAGGTCCGCTCCAGTGCATGAAAGTGGCCAGACAACTTCTGTGCTCAGCAAACACCGATGGAGTCTCCTTCTAAGAGTGAGCAGTGCTCCTCGTGGTGCCACCCATGTCTTCCTCCCAAACATGTACACGCAGGCACACGCACAAACACGCACACACAGCCACTGCCTCCAAGACTGACACAACCCTCTACCTCTTTCCCTTGATGACTCTCTTCACCCCAGCTTTCAAAGGTCTACCCTTAGCTCTGATGGTCTGAAGGGGGTGACAGGGTGGTTGGCTCATGACTGGCTCTGTGAGCCTCTGACCAAATCAGCAGGTCTCCTCCCTCTTTGGAAAGTAGGAGGTAGCTAGTGCTTTGTTCTTTGGAGCAGCCCCTGAAACTAGAACAATAGGATACTTTCTATTTACGTGTGGATTTAGGTCTTTTTTTTTTTTTTTGGTGCTATGATTTTGATAGTTTTTAGGTTATTAAATATAAATTATTGATATGTGGGCCTCCCTGGTGGCACAGTGGGTTAAGCAATGCGCTATGAAGCAAACCGCAGCCACTGCAGCACGAGTTCGATCCCTGCTGCCGGCCAGGGACGGGACCCACATGGCGCAGCAGACCTCTCCTGCCTTGCCCGCTGCTCCCCTCAGCATTGTATTTCAGTTGGTCTGCCTGTTTTTCTCCCCGCTCTGTCTGGTGAATCCTCTCACCTCCCGTGACTCTGGCCTGCACCCCAGCAGGCCAGATGCTTGTATTCATAAATAAATATTTAAAAAAAATAAATTATTGATATGTGACTGCTATTGAAAAGTGATGGTTCTTAAGAGTTTCTTTAAATTAGCCAGTATTAGTTCTGTTTCATGGTGAAAGACTTTCCAGAGTATTTAGTGCACTAATATACAATACTTTACCAGAGTTTCAAACAATAAGGAAAAAATCCAATATGGCAACATTTAATAGTGATTATTTCATTTATATGAATCTGGGATTTTTGTTTGCAAAGCCTGTTCTAGGTGTTCATAGTTGTGATTGTTCCAGGTCATCTATAAAAACTGGGAATCAGGAAATTAGTTTGACAAACCACTCTTTGCACTCCCATATTAAGGTTGGAAAGACCCCTTAGAGGATCTAGTTATTAAACTGAGTTACCAATTTTTATGGAACCCTCAACATCAGAACTTACCCCTCCAGTAAAAATTGCCAAATAAATTCAAATGTTTCCAAACCAAAAACAGTGTCCTAATTTGCATCATCCAGAAATGGTCACACAAGATACATCTGGCTTGACATTTAATTCCTACTGTCATATTCTTGGCTCCCTCTGTATCATTGACCAATATATTAGGTAAACTTCTACTCTGAACCGAGACACAGTAAATCAACTGTGTCTTTTGTTTGGGATCATTTCTGCAGAGCTGGCAAGCTCTGACACATGAAGAATTAGGAGCGGCAGCACCCCTGACAATCCCGTTGATATAACCCTGCAGCTTTCACCTCGAAAATGCAGTATCTCCACAGATGTTGCTGAAATACCATTGGCCAAAGAAGTGACTCAGCCAGGCAGCCCGTTACTCATGCTGTGGTTTTCATGTCCATGCGTATGTCCCACCATGCCAGAAACCACAGCTGGAGCGCCCTGGCACGCTTGCCAACACTTCCTCAGGTAACAGCCTTTCCTGTGTCCCCAGTCCATTGTCCCAAGTGCATCAACCCTGACCCATGGGGAAAACATGCCTTACGTCTTCCACCTCTCCCTGCCTTCTTCTCTGTGTCTCTCCAAGTCCCCGGACCCAGGGTCTTGCAGAGCACAACTCCTCCTGCCTCCTTCTTCTCGAGGCATTAGCACATGAAGACTGAAGTGTTAAAACCCACACGGTTGCCCTGCTCCTTAAAGATCTTAATCTTTGCACCCACTGTTTGGCTGTAGTTGAAAGCTCTGCTGGGGCCAGGCAAAACCAGCCTCCCTCTGTCACTGCTTTGCAGCTCTTTTTCCAGGCTCAAGGTCAGACCCCAACACAATCCCCACCCCTAGTTCCTTCAGAACACCTGGCAATACACACCTGTTTTCTACTAGTTTCTCCACTCTCTCCACCCCCACCTTTGTCTCTCTAAGAACTTCTCCCTTCTTCCTCTGTCACAGTAAACTAAACTTCCCCCACATTCTGCCTTGCTTGAAGCAAATTGTTCAACAAACCTAAGTTCCCTAAGGTGGGTTCATTGTTCTTTCCTACATTACTGTAAAAAAAAGGAGAAGTCGGGCCTCCCTGGTGGCTCAGTGGGTTAAGCAACGCACTATGAAGCAAACCGCAGCCACTGCAGCAGGAGTTCAATCCCTGCTGCCGGCCAGGGAGGGGACCCACATGGTGCAGCAGACCTCTCCTGCCTCGCCCGCTGCTCCCCTCAGCAGTGTACTTCCGTTGATCTGCCTGTTCTGCTCCCTGCTGTCTCTGGTGAATCCTCTCACCTCCTGCCACCTCTGGCCTGTACCCCAGCTCTTGTATGCATAAATAAATAAATCTTTAAAAAAAAAAAAGGAGAAGTCAAGAGCCCAACAATTCTTGAAAAATTGTATAGATGCTTCTAGCATAGGATACAATTAGTTACTCAATGGGTCTTAGGTTTACTTTAGAAAGAGCTCACTGTAAAAATCAGTATTTCCAGTAGGAAATGTAAAAGATTATGAACACACAAAATAAAAAGAGGAAATGTAACTGGTTATTAAAAGAGATTAATCCTTTCCCTCCCAAATAGTTAAGGTTTCAATTAAATTAATATTTTCCATGTATAAGATTAGGAAAAAACATGATACCTAATATTGTAGAAGAATGCATTGAGAGATGCTTTTAGAAAACAATTTGGTAAAATATATCTATAGTCTATAAAAGTTTATACAGTTCAATCAGTAATTTCACTTCTAAAGAAAAATTCTGAATGTAAAAATATTTAAAAGGTTCTAGCAGCAATGCTTACAAGACAAAACATTGGGATGATTTAAGAGGCAGTAAGAGAATACATTGGTAATATGATATATACAATTAGTAAAAAATCATAAAGCAAAATAAAAACTTTACACATAACCATGCATAGAAAAGATGGAAGGAAATATGCCAAAATATTAGCACTATTTATCTCTTCTGAGAGATGAAGCTAATGATGACTATTTCTTTTAGTTTGATCTTTTCAAATTTTTAAAGTCTATGAAAAAGAAAAAAATTAGAAGCTATACTTATTTGCAGCCTCATTTAAGTCTAGAAATCAAAAAAAACCTGGAGATGTTTACTTATCAGGTTCATCTTGGCTACTTCTGGATGCTACCCTTCTGATTCCCACTGGGGCAAAAATCAAGTAAAAAATAAAAAGTAACTAGTTCAAGACTGAACATGCACATCCCCTTGCTCCTGCTGCCAGCTAACAGCGGGGTCTGTCCCCCCCCTCCCCCCCATCCAGCTCTCACCTCCCTGGGCAATAGCTAAACTGGATTTGCCCAACGCCTTTGATGAGTCCAGCACGTAGCATCGGCAGATGTGATGCACCACACTTTACAGGCTCTCGGTAAGAAAAAATCTTTCTCCCTTCTCTCCCTCTTCCTCTCATTTTCATTTTCCATTTCCCTCTCTCTCTCCCCCACCCACCACCCATTCCCAACACCACTCCCTCTTCTCCTCTTTCTGTCTCCCTCTTTCTCTAGCTCTCTTCCCTACCTACATCTCTCTGAGACCTGCATGGCTGCAAGTGAAGTACTCACAGCTCAGAGGAGAAATACCCAGAAGAGAAGCCCAGCAAACTGGAATCTTATGGTACAGAAATACACATTTATTATATTGAGTCACTAAGACTTCAAAGTCTCTTTATAGCTACACAATAGTCTAACCCACTTTGACTGATACACCAAGGCCCTTGTACAAGTAAAGGAATCCATATAGAAATTAACCCATAAACACATTTTGAAAGAGAGAAGGCTAAGGGAGGCGATTTGATGGCAGAAACAGCTGCAGCCACAAACACGTGCAACATAAGCATAGTGGATGTGGAAGAGGCTCTTCCCACAAGAAACCTGAAAATGATGTCAAGGACAATGAAGAACAGATCTGAGAAGTGTAGCTAAAGAGATGGAATTGGGTGGATACTTGTCCGTGGCAAAGTTGTACCACTAACTCTCGCTCACAGGGCCATGGGACAGCAAGTATTTACCATCAAGAAAGAAAAAATAATTGCTGAAGAGCAGGAAAAGAAAGAAATGAGGCACTGAGTTTCCTAAAAGAAAGTGGAAAGTAGGAAATGATTAGAGGAATAATCATCAAATATTCCCCAACTGGAAGAAAATGAGTGTTTTGATCAACAGAGCAAAAAGGTGAATTCAAAGATAAGGGAACCAGCAAGATGGTTGCCCACAGATTGATTTTTTAAATCAATCTGAACACAAAAGGAAAAGTGCTGCCTTCTAATGAAACCCATTCCTGTGAATTATGAATAAAAGAATCAAGCTTTTCCAGAATTATGACTTGCACAAACAAAACACATCAATTAACTTCAGAATATACACTTCCCCTAATGTCCACAATCTACAAAGGCCTCTTTGGTTCTCTCCCTAATGCATATTAGTCACTGGCAGGAACACAGATAACGATGTGTATGTGTGTGATACAGTTGTGGCTGCATTCAGAGACAAAATGAAAGTGATTAAATTAGTCTCCATTTAAATTCTCATCTTTTTTCCCCTCCATCAACGACGACTGATGAAGAGTTCAATTGAATGTATTCCTCACTGGCCATTTTTTAGAGAAAAAGAAGAGATCAGGGATAACTTGTAAAAGAAATACCATAAAATTCACCAAATAGGAAACAAAAGGAAGCAACGCGCTAGCTCACACGTCTAACAGGGCAACCTAGCAGTGTGCTTTTCCTGATAGCTGAGCACAGCGGGAGCTCAGTAAGTGGCAAAACTTCTCATCTTATAAAACAGACCCATTGGGGGCCTCCCTGGTGGCGCAGTGGGTTAAGCAATGCACTAGGAAGCAAACCGCAACTACTGCAGCACGAGTTTGATCCCTGCCGCTGGCCAGAGAGAGGACCCACATGGCACAGCAGACCTCTCCTGCCTTGCCCGCTGCTCCCCTCATCAGTGTGTTTCGGTCAGTCTGCCTGTTCTTCTCCCTGCTCTGTCTCTGGTGAATACTCTCACCGCCCTGGACTCTGGCTTGTACCCCAGCTCTTGTATGCATAAATAAATAAATCTTAAAAAAGACCCATTTCTTAAAAAAAACAACAGAGCTCTTTCGTGAACTAACTTGGAGCAAAGTATGCCAGGTAGAGTGTTAGGGCATTGAGAAACACGTGGCTGTGTTCTTTGAACAACATCTGCCAACCAGCCAATGCAGAAGCAAAATGTCCCCGTTCCTGTGCTCTGTATCACCCAAACCTTCAACATCCCCGCCAAAGACCCCACTCACAAACCCCACCACTTGCAAAGGCCCGTGCTGATTCCATGATGAAAGTGAGTCCTGCTCTGGCCCAGTCACAGCAATCCTTGGTCATCTTGTTAGAAACCCCATCTCCCAACCCCCTCCACCATGATGGCTAATTCTGTAAATCTGCAGAACCCTCCATTGTTAACATGCTCCCCGGATGAGCATGCACGTGTGGGAACCCAGGTGCTAAGAAGAGATCGTCCATTGCTGCTTCTCTGGCTAATGTCGCCCCTGCTACTCAGGCCCCCTCCACCGGGCTCCTGGCAACCTCCTAAAGCTGGGCCCTCTCTGGATGACAGCTCGCTCTGACATGCCTTTGCAGGAACGCATTTGAGAAAGATAAGGAATGTAACATTGGTTCCTGGTTGGTAATCAGTCATAGCTCTCCGGTCCCTTCCCCCAGCAGTAATGCCATCAGTATGACCGCGAGAACCCACTGGCAGCCACACGTGAGACCCATCATGAACACGATTTGATACAAACACATCTGTGCTGATGTGCACATCTTTTTATCATTATAGATGATCTGTCGGCCTATGCAGAACGTTTTTAAAGTCTTAAGATTGCATCTATTATATCTGAAACGAGGGAGGAAAAAATCTCCCTGGGAAAAGAGCTACATACAATGGGGCACACATTCGCTTTGCTAGACTCCCATGCTGGATTAATTGCACTTCCAAAACATTCTTGCCTGAGCCACGTTTTAAGAAGGCTCTGAGCTACAGAGAATGAAAACCCCCTTCTCTACACATCAAACTCAGGAAATCAGAAGAGGCACCAGATTTCCCCCCACGGGGTCTCGTTTCTCTCCTGCCACTCATGAGAAACCTGGTCCAAGATGTTGCATTGCAGGGAAATTGGAGATGAAGTCGTCACAAAAGTAAAGAGATGTTTAGCCTAAGGACAGTTATATGTGTTCCAGAACAAAGTAAGAAAGGTCAAACCTAAGTCAAGGGAATGGCTCAGCTTTCTCTAAAACAGAGACAGAGAACTTTGCGCAGCTGTAAACATAATAAGAGCAAGAGAGGAAAGAAATCTGAGATACAGGTTTGATAGCATTCTCTTGTCTTGGCCAAATGTTCAATTGGATTGTCAAAATGCATGGAGAATCAGGCTGTGTGTGAAGTCCAAAGGTGAAGGATGGTCTATATAAATAAATAAAAAGCCTCTTAAATGTGGGTTCAGAGTGGTTTCTCCCAAAAATGCATTCCCCGTGTACCCTGGAGTTTTAGGATGCCTTGGAAGTCACAGATCCAAAGAGGTCAACTGGAGAACTGAATTGGCACATGCATTCCAGTTCAGCCTAACTGGTCTCACCCAGCCATCTAAAAAGGGTTAAAGATTAGTTATCATTTCAGTCCTATGAAAGAAGATCTGTACTTCTCTTTTAGACACAAAATTCTCTAGAGGATGGTGCTTGCCAATACTGAAAAAATAATCTCTAAAAATTCTTGCAACCCACTGTGTTATGATTTCATCTCATGAAATACAACACCTTTACATTAAACCTCATAAAACTAAACCCCACTGGATCTCTTCCAGACTCAGAGAATAACCAGCCCTGTTGGTGATACTTTGAAAGCGAAACACGGTCTCAGCTCACTGGGCTGGTTCTCCCCACTGTGTCCATTTCACAAGGAGTAAATTTGCTTTATCTGTACCAAATATTGACATGTGATTGATCTCACATACGAGGTCAGGTCAGGGCTTTGTGACTGAAATAACACCTGCCAACAGTACAGTGGTAATTCCTTTAAAAAGAATCTTTTAATCTGAAGTGTACACAAATTCATTTTGGTTTTTCATTTATGGAAGTTTTCTCTAATTCTCCTAGATTAACCTGTGGATAGTCAAAAGTCTGACTGTAAAGGTCAGAAAGGCATAAAGACTTCTGATTATGAGAAACCTCTCTTCTATTTTCATAATAGTCTTGACTCAAGAACTAGAAACAGTTGCAAGAACTAGAAACAGTTGCCTTGCTAAATAAAATGACAATATCTCCATTTAACATACACACACATATACAAAGCAAATCGTCAAGTGCTCTGACCAGTAACACTTTATTTTCCTAATACTGTAATTTTCAGCAATAAGGTCATCCCTTGGTAAAGATCTCACCAAGAAACCAATCAACGACCAGTAATGGTTAGATTGCTACCCTGTGAGTTCACATTATTATTATAACAATTCCCTTCACTCACATTCCTTTTACTCTTTCCATTTTCTAAAAGGTAGTTCAAGCATCATTGATGAGCTGTTTCTATTATCGCCATAGAAAAGGCTCTACAGGTTCCCAGATGTCTTCTCCCACGCCCTCGGTACCATCCCAGTTAAGTCAGATGCACAGCATAGAAATTATCCTTTGGTAACAACATAGGTAAGTTTCCATATGCCCCAGATCTTTGCCCCCATTGAATGGTTCCACAAGCCACAAACGCTTCAGAAGCACTGTCCTAGGCCTCCTTTATCTCTTTCGGGTTGCCAATGGTTTATATTATAAATTAAGACAGAAATGACTTTATCCCTCAAAACACCAAAGTCCTTCTTCCATTTGGTCTTCGCCTCTGCTGGACCTATAAAACTCCCTGTACTGAGTCTCTCCAGCTGGCCCCAGAATATAAATTAAATCAAAGACAATGTTTGTGTAACCACAGGGCTGGTAAAGTTCCACAAGCAATTATCATCAACTCCAGTGACCTTTTCTCATATGTACAAATGCTTGTTCTCTGAACGAATACACAATAAACATAGAATAATCACATAGTTGCTCGATTACTTGATCCACCACTAAAACATTTACTGATCTCCCCAAATCCCTGTCTGGACAAGAAATTTCGTGATTTTGTAATACTGTGATCATAAGACTTTCACATATTTAAATTTTTGGCGCTTTCTTATTTTTTGTCATCATAAGACAATATCTTTTTACCAGGGTTTTGGTGTTTATTAGGTGAGAATAATACTTATCAAAATACTTTTTAAACTAACATTAGGTGTTTTTGTTAGTAAGTGCAGATGGAACTCCCAAGATCATTTATTCATTCTACAAACATTTCCTGAACATTATTAAGTACCAAGCCCTGTGTGATTCAGTGATAACCACAAATAACCATAGTCTCTACCTTTGTGGAGCCTATTACGCTCTGCCTAGTAAGTGAAAAAGACATTAATTTGATGATTCCACTTAAACACGCGGAAACTGCAGTAGTAAAAAATGCTATGAAGGAGGTGAAAATCTATCATTGAATATTTTGATCAGTGGAGGCCAATTATCCAACAACCCTCATCGGTCATATTAATGGCCACACAGTACTAAAGCACTAACTCGTTGAAGACCAAAGCATGAAGCCAAACACAACCAACTCCCCTGGTGGAGAAGAGAGTCACATGTGGAAATTAGTAGGCACGGTAACGAGGGAAGAAGTCGTCCTCTAGACAAAAGCAGGGAGAAGGGTATGAGAAAAGATTTGTCGGGGACTTGAAGCATGAGCCAAGTCTTGAGGGGTAAGCAGAGCTTCCTGGATGTTCATCCTGGAAAAGGCAATTCAGGAAGCAGTGTGAGCAAAGACAGAGTATGGAAAGCTCTATCAGTGCAGTCATTCTCTAGGGGGTCCCTGCCCCAGCACCCACCGCTCGGGGACATTTGGCAATGTCTGCAGATATTTGGGCACAACCTGGGGGGAAGATGGAAGAGCTACTGGTGTCCGGTAGGTAGCAGTCAGAGTGCTAACGTCTCTGCAAGGTGCAACAAGCCCACCAAAACAAAAAATTACCTAGTCCAAAAAGGCAGCAGTGCTGATGTTGAGAAAACCTGAACTGGAGGAAATACAGGAGAGTCTCCTCACCTAAACATACATGTCAGAAAAGCAGAAAAGACTTTACTTTCATGTGACAAATCAGCCCTGGAACGGCATGTCCAACCCCTCTGTGGCATGGCCCGTGTCTCCCTCCATATTAAGTGTGCACAACTCCTTCAGGAAGCGAGACTGTGAAGTAATAAAAGGTAAGTAAAGGATACAGAATAGAGGGTTGTTTTCCTTAATATGGGAGACACTTGAATATGTTTGTAAATTTCAAACAAGAAAAGAGATTGGAAATACAATAAAGAGAGGAGATTGCTAAAGAACAAAGTCAAGGAAGGAGCCATGGTAGAGAATTAATACAGATCTTGGAGGAAAACTTAAGGACTTTTTTTTTTTGATAGTTTAGTAAAGAGGTTTTGGTAGACAAGCAGCAGCAAAGAATTGCGACACCACGAGGAAAGCAGCAAGACCAGCCCTGTCCCCCTCACCATCAAGCCTGGCTGTAGTCTCAGTTCCCTCCAGCTCTGCAAGAGCCACACTCAGCAAGCTGATCTGAGCCCAGCTGTGCAATCAGGTTTGTCAGCTTGTGTTGGGAACCAGTAACGCAAGGGCTCACTTTCGTTCCCCTCCCTACGCGCTGTGTCTCCACACCACCATCAGTATCGACTCCTGGTGATTTGGCTAAGTTGCTCGGGCCTCTTGGGACCTCTGGCACATTATCCATAAAATAGCGGAAACTATACTCCCTGCCCGGGATGGGATGCTGGACCCGCTGACCGCAGGATTCCCTCCTTCCTCCCGCCAGCAGATGGACCACTGGGTTGGTGAAGGCCTGACCTTCTGGTAAGGGAGATTTTCCTTCAAACATTATGGAGAAGAAAAACAAGTCAACCAAGCAGTACTCTCCATGGAAAGTTCCAATATCTATTCGCCAAAGTCAAAGCAACCTCAAAAGATAAACTGGCACTCTGAGGTCAATATGAACTTCAGTGTGAGCCAATGCGCATGTTAACCAAGACTGGAATTCACTGAATTTTTTAAAGCCTTTCTGTTTATATCAAGGAAAGCTGCACTGAGGCAATCACAGTGGACGACGCCATCTTTGAAACAAACAAAAACAGTTTAAGTGACTTCGTGTGGAATAAAAATCTTTATCACAGACTTTTGATCTTGTAAGCATGGCATTTTTCAGTCAAGAAGGGAAATGTTCAAAAAAAAAGGTGGAAAAGACCAATAGACTGAGATCATATCATCCCAGAGGGTGTTTCTATAGGCTGGAGATTAAAGCCTAAAAGATCTAAGGCAGCCCGTTCCCCGTGCTGAACCACCTTGGTGTAGGAAGCTCAGTTTCCTTGGTCACGGAAACCTTGTTTGGAACATTCTCCCAAGAAAGACATTTCAGTGCCTACTCATGAGTTGGCAAGCTCCCCTAACTTCAGCCCCGCACCCTGATACTTTACTGCTTCTTCTGACAGCCCAAAGCTTGTCAGATTGAAAGTGCCTGAGATAGACCATGGGGAGGCCTAAATCACAAACCTCTCAATCTGAGCAAACCCTGGATAACAGCCTCAAGGGAACACTAATGAATGTACCACCCTAAGTGCCACCCATGTCATCCTCCTGAAGGTTCTTCAGACCAAGGATATGCTAAGGCAGGGACCTCCCATAACCAGGTCTTCACTTTATGTCCATACTCCTCTAGCCTTCCTGTCTTCAGCCCTTGACCAAAACCAAAGGACTTTCTGTGGGAAAGCTAGAGGCATGACCCAAACGTACTGAATTTATTTATCCATCTGGGTCAGAGAACTAGAAACTAGAAAGAGTTCACCATCAAATTTAGATCTAAGACTGACCAGTAAAACAAGAAACCCAATTATATCTTTGTACACTCTGAGTTATAGTATAGCCTGGAAATCAAACAAAATACAACTGAAAAGAACAAACACTTTTTGGGCCCCACAAATGTGCAACAAAGGAATCAGTCATGAGAAAAGTCTTCTGGATGAAGAAAACCAAGATGCCAGGAGTCCCCACCCTCACGCTGACCTTTGGCTCTATGCTCTTCTCTGCCTTCTTGTCCCTGCACACAACCTGACACAAAGTGGTGGCTGCTTTCTTCAAAGCCACATCAATAGAGCAGACATCACCCTGTGGCTGTGCCGGGTCAATTGCAACGTTCATGTCTCTTGAATCAGATGTTATCTTGCCCCAAAAGGACCTTTACATGGATTGTTTTGTGGTAGAAAATACCCTACTGAATAGCTCATCCTACAAAATAAGTCCTATGACTAGAAAATGACTTTAGCAACTCATGACATACACTGAGAACCAGATGTTTGATGCACAAAAATGTCCCTGAGGTGCCCCCACTGCCAGTGAATCCCAGATGTTCACAGATGGTCACCTGATGAGAACATGGCGCCAAGTGGTGCTTATCCCAAACTGCCTCTCAATCCATGTGTCTCCATCAGAAATTAAACTTGTGTAACTTCTCCTTTCCTTTTGTTCAATCCTTCCTCATATCACTAACACACACCTATTACTGTATATCTTTGCCATGATACCCAATATTGAATGAGTGAATGGACTAATGAATGAATGATGTATCAAAGTGTATACAGTAGGCATGTGGTTGGCTCCAAATGAATTTTAAAAATACAAGCCTCCACTACAGAAGCTACACCGATTCAGGTTCATCTTGTCTCTAGCAACAAGAAGGTTAAGGGTAGAACCTGCAGGCCAGGAGAGTGGAAGGCCACAAGCCTCTCTCCTTAGACTCTCAAGAAGCTCACTGCACTTCCAGAAAAAAGAAGTGGGAGGGAGAGAGGTCTTCTTATCCCTAGGGAGACTGGGCATTTGGCTTGGGAAGGAAGCTGTACAGCTTCACCACCGGCCAGAGGGGAGCCAGATGATCGCGCCAGGTGGGAAAGACTGTTGAGCATTTCAGCCTCTTAAAAAGGGAGAGGCAAGGGGAACGCTGGTTAGGAATGGGGTGCAGAGTCAAGTCCTGGTGCTCTCTGCAGACAGCTCTTTTCCCTAGAGCAGATGGTTCCCACACACCTTGCTTCTCGTTGACACTGTTTGTTCGGCTTATTGAGTCCAGGCTCTTGAGGCTGTTGTAATCAAAGGTCTCCTTCATTTCATTCTAATATTTCCAGAATCCATTGGAGAGTCTTGGCTTCCAGCCCTCCCAACCATTTGAAATTGATGTGGACAGTTCATGTTTCTGTCCTAAACTGTGTCTAATTATATTCATTCCAATACCAACTTTTTCAAATGGATTCATTTTGTTAACATTCTTTTTACCCTGCTTCATTTATATGTGAGAGAATTTGAATTCAGACTCAATAAGGTCAGCATTCACCATCTTTTAGCTGCTTCTGGAGTATCTCACTACAGGCCTATGTGCACACTTTGCCATGGAGAGAGGACAGCTGCTGGGCCTCCCTGGTGGTGCAGGGGTTAAGTCTCAGCACTATCCAGCTATCGCCAAGACTGTGGCATGAGTTTGACCCCTGGCCATGGAGCTGGCCCACATGGGGCAGCAGACCTCTCCTGTCTCACCCATTGCTCCCCTCAGCAGTGTATTTCAGTGGATCCACCTGTTCTACTTCCCACTCTGTCTCCGGTGACTCCTCTCACCCCAGCACCTCTGGCCTGTACCCCAGTTATTATAAGCATAAATAAAAATCAATCTTTAAAAAAAGAGAGAGAGGACTGTTGCCATAGTTTTCACTCAGGGAAATATGAACAAATTTTAGCTGGCATATGATAAAGACATACAAATAAAATTGAATCAATTAGGGATTTGGAGAGCTGTCTGATTAAGAAAAAGAAAATGTGGGCCTCTCTGGTGGTGCAGTGGGTTAAGCAATGCACTATGAAGCAGACCACAGCTACTGCAGCATGAGTTCGATCCCTGCTGCTGGCCAGGAAGTGGACACACATGGCGCGGCAGACTTCTCCTGCTGTGCCCGCTGCTCCCCTCAGCAGTGTACTTCTGTTGATCTGCCTGTTCTGCTCCCCGCTCTCTGTGGTGAATCCTCTCACCCCCCCACACCTCTGGCCTGTACCCTAGTGCTTGTATGCATAAATAAATAAAATCTTTAAAAAAAAAAGAAAAAGAAAATGTGATAACCCTATCTTAAATCATACAAAAAAACTAAAAATTTAAATATGAAAAACAAAATTTCTAGAAAGAATGTTAGCATGCTTAAGTCGTAGAATGCATGAACAAAGAGACAGATAATGCTGCCTCAATTAAAGTTACTTCTGAATGAGAGACTGTAACAAGCATTTAAAACACAAGAAAGACCCAGAATGCGAAAAGACTTGAAATTCATTCCATCAGGTTTTTAAAAACTGATATCCAGAATATTAAAGGAGACATATCTATAAAGAAATTACAAAGAAACTGAAAAAGTTAAAATATATAAAAGACAGGATATTTACTCAAGAAAAAATCTGAATGTGTAACTATTTCCAAAATATTCTAAAACTTCCTTATAATCAGGGAACTAAAAAATGAATATGATGCTATTCATACCCACTAAATTGGTGAAGTGGAGTTGTCAGTACCAGGTGTCAGAGGCAGCTGGAAAAGCCTGAAACACTGTTCATTGGCAAAGATTCTCTGAGGACACCGGGACCACCTAGGGCGCCCCAATGACTCAGCAGTCCTGTTCCCCAATATCTCCCTGTGAAAAGCCACTCCATGTGTAAAAGAAAACAGATGCGAAGATATTCACAGTAGCTTTGTTTATGACAACAAAAATTTGGAAACAACTACCTGTCCATTGGTAAGATGGTGAGTAAAGAAATTATGCATTCACCAGTGGAACACTACAAACACATGAAAAAGAGACAGAGCTCATGTACCAAGATGGATGTGGATAAAACTCCAAAATATGGTGGGGTGAAAGAGTATCAACCTTAACAGCTGTGCCCTGACCCCACTGCCATGCTCCTCCTCCACCTGTTCAAGTCCGCTCCTGCCCCAAGTCCTTGCTCTAGGGGAACCCTTGCAGAAGCTTGCTGTTCTGGCCCAACCTTAATTCTCCCTTCACCGAGTCTCTTCAGGCACCCACCCCCTCAGCAGTACATTACCATGCAGGAGCTTACTCACATTTGTTTCCCTTTTCTTGGGATGCTCAGCTATTTTGATAAGGGAGAAACTTTCATTTTCATGTACATTTATCTACTGCCCTGAAGTCAGACATTTTTCATGTTCTCGTTATTTATGTGTCTGTCTTCTGTCTGACTCATTTCTTGGTATTCTTCACAGCCTTTTCAACGTGCTTCCTAGCACACATTAAAGTCAGGAAATAAACGTTGAACTACATGAATAAAAGCCGGAGCTTCAAAGTGAAGAAACAAAAAGATTCAGACAAAAAGTTAGTCCAGCATAAGCTGTGTACTAAAATCCAAAAAGGGGTCACTACATTTGCAGGTTGAAGTGCTTTCTCCAGTAGGGGAGTGGGACACCTGTCTGTGTTGCTTATGTGAAGTTGGCTGTAGGAGGCAACCCTTAGCGTTTAAATGGCTTCTGCTAGTTTGAGGAACAAGCAACACTTGATGCAGACAGAGAGTTTGAAGAAACCAAGAGTCTGTGCCTGGAAGCCAAGTTTTTCCTACAAGTCCAGTGTGAAACAGACATCAATACGATACACCTTGAATTCTGGAAATGTGTGACTTTATCCTGTATTTAACGAACACGTGCTTAGAGCGGTTCCGATTAACCTTATCACTTCTAGGACTTAAAGTTAATGAGCAGAGTCATAATTCAAATGCTTACATAAAGACAGTCACTTTTTTTCCCCCAGGAAATGCAAGCTACTGTTTCCCCACTGGTTCATACGGCGCTCAGTGGTCCCTGTGTTTTTCTGTTATATCTTCATAGGCTTCTAGAGACCCCAAGTCTCATTTCCAGGCAGCATAGTTTTGATAACAGCTTCCAGTAACTAATTTTGCCATTCAAACACAGAAGTCAAATTGGGGGTCAAAGGTTCAATGTAAAAACTCATCTGTAGCTAAAAGAACAGCTGGAGAACTGGGATTACCAAAATCATGGCCAGCGATGATCACTGCGAAAGTCTCCTCTCCTTTATGAATCATTTACCAGTCTGTCTGGATTCTGAATTGCAGCATCAACCAATCCAGATTTTAAAGGAACACTGGCTCCCAGCATCCTGACCCAACAAAATCTCTTCCATGGAGGCTGGTCAGGATCTCAGAGTAGAGTGCCAGTGCCCTTGGAAGATTAACCCCAAAACGCTACTTGCTCAAGAGCTTCCCTGCACTGACCCCAACTAAGTCAGTATCAAGTTTTACGATTGTTGCAGGGAACAGAACAACCAGAAGGGGCAGGTCTGCCATATTTCCACTACTTCAGCCCCTTTTGGATGTACGCTAAGAAGACACAAACATGATTCCACTGGAAAGCAAAACCAAGCAGAATTATGACAACAGCATTGCCCAAAATATCATGCCTTCTCTAATAGTCCACCAACTTCTAAACTGTATTTTCATAAAGTAAATGCATATGGGAATTGATCTCCATAAATTGTTCAAGGAATCTCTCTGCTTCTCTGTTCTTTGTATGTTTGGTGTTCAGTATCATGCAAAAATGAATAAAACTTTGTGCTGAACCTGTAGCCATCATGAGTAAATGTATTTCACAAAGTTCTTTTTTTTTAAGTCAACCTAAAGCAGACTTTGGCTTATGTTCAAAAGTACCCTAGGGAAGTGAGTTTACATTTACGTCCTGATTTAGCTAAAAGATTTATAAGGGCACATGGAGAAATACAGGTCCCTCTTGGGTGATGAACCAGGACGCAGACATAATTATGATTCGCTCTGTTCTCCATTCCTCGGGAAACTGTTCCCAGGGGTCCAAAGGTGAGGTGGTCATCAAAAGGAGGACACAAAAGTTCTCTGCACTGTGACCACCAGGGCCACCCTCCCAAGTCCAAGACCAACCTAAAGGACAGCAGAAGATGATACACCACCCTTTCCAGATGCTGAGTTAGTGGGATTACTTGCTCCTCTTCGAAAGCTAATGTGAGTGATACAGTGTGGAGACCTTGAAGCCAGAGCCCCTTGGATCTAGGTGGGCAGCATCGTTCCAGCAGCTGCTCGGCTCAGCTGCCGTGAGCGCAGCAGGGACACTCACAAGCCCCAGCAAAACATGATGTCACCAGGTAACAGGGTAAAACAGTCCCAAAATGGAAAATTGAAATTTTCCTTGTAAAGAAACAAAATTGCTTAATAACTTGCTGAAATTTCTCAAGAGTGAGGTAACGCACACGGAGGCCTAATCTTGGCAGCCTCTCCCCTCTGCAAATGTCCCTAAATCATCACCTTAGAGGACAGAGTGGGGAACCAATTCATCAGTCCGCTGGGGGGCACCACGAGTCTCTTACAAGCCTCGTGGGGTGGCGGTGTTGTTGCAGGTGCCTGGGGCCTTAGGGACTGCTCTCAAGAGCTGTCACAGCAAAGAACTGGGCCACCCAGAAAACTCTTCGCTGGAGCCTGGTCTAAGCACCAGGGGCCCGAAACACAAGGGTTGTGTGTCAATACTCAGTTATAGAACAAAAACAAGATTTAACACGGAGATTATAGAAAGAGTGTAATTCTTTCTCTTGATGACCCCCTTGTCACCTCCCATCAACCACGGACCCTCACCTCCACTGACAATTAACTGCAACGGGGTCTTGCATGACATACTCATAAATACGGAGATGAAACTACTGCATAATCACCGGCCATGATCTTGGGCATTCCAATTCTCCAGATGTTCTTTATTGACAAGTCTTTTCTACACTGAGCATTTCATCCGCAATTTGAACCTCTGATTTGAAAGGAAGAATTAAGCTCCTGGACAAAGTTATCAAAAACTATGCTGTCTGACAAGGACAGAGCTAGACAGGATGATGCTGAGTGAAACAAGCCAGAAAGAAAAGGGAAAATGTCGGATGGTTTCACTTATAGGAGGAATGTAGAGGAAACAAATAAGGGACTAAGGGAAAAAAATTAATCACAATAAATTAAAAATCAATATCACAGACAACTATAAATCTGAGACATTCCCAAGGGGAAGAGGAGGGTGAAGGGACAAAACGGTGGGAAGAGCACAGGGGACCACGGTGATGGTGCGCAGGTGAACTGGTGGTGGGGATTTCACGGGGATGAGAAATATACACTGTACAAAGGTGAAAAATAATGTAAAACATATATATAAAATAAAAAAACAAACAAACTGTGCTGCCTGGAAATGAGCCTTGGGATCTCTAGAAACCTACAAAGAAGCAATAGGCAATCCAGGCACTGGTAATGCCATGTGAACTGCTGTGCTGGGGAGAAAAACAACTTTTACATCCTGAAAGAGATGTGCAAATTTGGGGAAAATTGTAAGATGTTGTTCATAATATTTGCTGAAAGTCTGATGGTCAAGTAAGCTCCGTGTGGAGAAGCAATCTTAAATTACTATTTTCATCCTTATTAGTTCTCTGGACCAAAACGCTGGTCATCATGTATTGTTTAGTCCCTAAAGTAAGATTACTTAACGTTATTTCCAAATATTTCTACTGAGCATTTCCTATCCCTTTGGCCAAAGAAACACAGCTGTAGGTTGACCAGCTTGCCACTGTATTTATTTTTCATCATTATTTTCACATCCGGTGTGAATGCTCCCATTTTTTAATCTCAGAAAGTGTTTATGAAGGTTAATGTCATTTTTGGATACCCACAACATCAATCTCTCTCTCCATCAGAATGAGTTTTATCTGCTCATTGTGTAAGCATCTGCCCATTCACCAACGGCCTCTTAGTCTGTGGGCCCCAAGGCCCACTCTTGGAATAGTCTGTTCCACGGACCACACCTTACAGAGGACATGACACGGAAACTGTCTTATTATAACTGCTGCTTTTAAAAAGGCGACATTTTCCTCAATTGTCAGCCTCTCTCTTGATCATTAACATAATCCCCTGGGGTTAGAGCAATAATGCCAAGTGCTCCTTCTCAATCCTAAAGAATGTCTCTTATCCTTATCCTTGGGTGATACTCAAGGAGCCAGGAGAGTAATCACTGTATTTTTCCCAATAAGCACAACCTTTACTTTCCATATTCACCTAACTACGAATGGAAAAATGGGTAGTGAAAATGAAAATAACAAATGCGTGGAAATAGTTCTTTTATAAAGACAGACATATTTTTGACAATTTTAATGTGTGACCTTTCAAAATCAAAGTAACATGAAAAAAAAAAGGAAGATCAAAACAGAAGCAGCAGTAAATGGAGAAAATCCATGCTGCTAGAAGAAATGTCTGCAGAAAGCGGGGAAGCCAGCTGCAGGGTCTGGATGCAGCTCCACCAGGGAGCCATCGCAGCCCGTGAAACTGAGCCCTGCGTGTCACTCAAGGCAGGGGCATCACTCTGCTGCTAAATGAGAAGCGACTACACCCACGTTTGTAATTAGCATTCAATGAGAAGGGCAAAGAAATAGGAAGAAGAAAAGAGTATGCCTCACTGAGTGTAAGTAATCCACATTATAACAGCCTG
This sequence comes from Galemys pyrenaicus, assembly GCA_019455555.1. NCBI lineage: Eukaryota > Metazoa > Chordata > Mammalia > Eulipotyphla > Talpidae > Galemys > Galemys pyrenaicus. The sequence goes on from JAGFMF010012111.1 coordinate 1,445,533, forward strand.
CCCAAAGCTCATAGACAAACAAGGGTACCATTTTGTCATGCAGAAGAGAAAGCTTGGGCCATTGAACCACTGGGTGCAAACTTGCTGGCCTTATCAAATATTTGCAATTATTTGTCCCTGGCTGCTTGGAAATGAGAAAGCGCAGTACAGTCGGCACCTGTTTCTAATATAAATGTGCTTCGACTGCAGTGAAAACTCACTATGTTATTGGAACGTAGACACCAAGACAGTCACATGCTTAAGACCCACCTGATGCGATCCATCAGGTCCTAACACGTGGAAAGTCAGGTGAGTTTCAAAGCAGCAGAAGTAGTGACGCGTCTTGGAACCCGCCAGGAAGCAGCCAACTAGACCAACTGGTGTTGAGTCTTTTACAATACTTTGATTCTATAATTTTTCTCTACAAACTGAAATTTCTCCATGGAAGAGAAAGATTACTTCCATCATCGTGTATAGTTTGGGGTCTCCTAGCTAGACATTACAACCATAAAAAGCACATTTAAAGATTTTCACTTGACTCCTTTCACTTCTTTGCATTCCTTAATTTCTCAATCGCATGGTCTCTCACTGCTACCACCCCCTTTTTTCCACGTTTCAAAGATGAATATTTGAAGTGGAACTTGAAGGGTCACTAGCATTTTATCAAGTGGAAGGTAAAGGACCTGAAGTTGTGTTTTCCAAATGAGAAAGAATTCTCCCGCCCTTTCACATCTCTACTGTCAGGGTCACAGAGAGGTGAGATAGTCTTTGAACAGCTGCAATGACCACAAAAACAGCATTCTAGAATCTTCCACGAGTCAGTGCTCTGTCTGCTCTTATTGTTTATAAAAAGTTAATCTGGCTTTAGGGAACTGTGATCTGCATTAAGTTATTAACTACTCTAATCAATACTGTTGAGGGAAAAGAACAGCCAGAATAATGGCGATGGATAATACATTTTTATTTTGGTCATTAAGTGCTATTTCCTATGCCACCAAATCTTTTGTCAAAACTGCTCCTGAAAGAACCCATTAAATAAGGGTGTCTTGCTCTTATGTCTCAGGCTATCCTTTGGTAAAAGTGCTAATGAACAGCTACACACCCCCAAGTGCAAAGAACACTTTAATTAAAAAGTCAGCACATGCTCTTAACGCCACTGAACTATACTCTTAAAAATTGTTAAAGTGGGGACCTCCCTGGTGGCGCAGTGGGTTAAGCAATGCACTGTGAGACCAATGCAGCCACTGTAGCACAAGTTCGATTCCTGTCACTGGCCAGGGAAGTGACCCACATGACTCAGCAGACCTCTCTTGCCTAGCCCACTGCTCCCCTCAGCAGTGTATGTGTTTCAGTCCATCTGCCTGTTCTGTTCCCCACTCTGTCTCTGGTGGATCCTCTCATTCCCCACACCTCTGGCCTGTACCCCAGTGCTCATATGCATAAATAAATCTTTTTAAAAAATGGTTAAAGTGGCACATCTTATGGTGTGCGTGCGTATGTGTATATATAGCCACAATATTTTAAAGCACCACTAAGTTTCAATCACATAATAAGATGACAGTTTTAAGCACATTAGCCTTCTAAGAGAGCAGGAACCAATACACAGAACACTGCTTGTTAGCATGGGGTGGTATGGAGGACAGTGAGGCAAGAAGAATTATAGCGCCTGTACCCCAGGAGATTTAAAAGTCTTTAAGCTTGAGAGTAACATTCAGCATGGACTTACCTGCAAAGGACCGGCCACTTTGCCCTAGAGGATTTTCTAAGTTGCCTCTCAAGCTGTCTGCATTCTTTTTCTGCAGCTCTGTTTGTCTAGTGATTTGGAGGCAGAAGGTCAAGGCCCAGGCTAGAGGGCCAGACTCCAGATGTGGTGGCTAACCTTTGAGAACCGATTTCACTCTTTCCACTTGGATGGTCTCTCAACAACAGCACATGATTGGAAAAGAGAAGAGCTCCAGTCCAGGGACTCCTCCTGCTCTGTGTCCACTCTGTGCATGGTTTTATGTTCCACTCTCACTGCAGAGCAGTAACAAGCTGCACTGATGCTGCACTTGCTGTATGCAAACACAACACAGCCCGGAGGCTGTGGGGCTACAAAAACCAAACTCCCATCATCACGAGCCAGAGAATTTGGATGGGTTGACATAACGTGTTTCTAATTAGTAATGGTTACCCTGAGGAGATGACCGGTGAAGATTAATTACAAGGGGGTTTTTATTTTTATTTTTATTCTGAAGTGCCAAACCTGCTTCCCTCGGTTGATATTTCAACTACTTGTCATCTATTTTGTAATACAATTTTGACTTAAAATTTGAATTCCACCAACAGGAACAGCATTTTTAAATAATGAGGTCTCTTTCCAACGGAGGGAGCCTGACTTTCTTTTGAACGTGCAGAAAGTGCGAGTCAGATTCGTTTTCCCTTCCTGGGGTGCCTGTATGGGGGTCCGTCCCCACCCCCCCCCCAGACCTTCACAGCAGTGTGGCACTCCAGGACTTGGGATGTTATTTGTGACCTGGGCAAGTCTCTTAACACTTCATTCCATCCACATATTAGGCTCCCAGAGGCTGCCTCAGAGGATGACGCTGGCTGACAAGACGCACATTATTAACTGCCTGGTGGAATAAAAATGAGTAGCACTTACATAAAGTACTTCCTCCGGCCTTCTAGGTACTGTTGCCCTCAGGCCCTCACTCAGTGCTGGTCTTTCCTTTGCCTGCTGAAGAAACTGAGGCATAGAGCCCAGGCAACTTGTCCGGCACCGACAAGGGAGTGAAGTCAGATTTCAACCCAGTGTGATTTTTACCATCAGCCTGTCTCAGCTACCAGCTGGAGAGAAGCTGATAGCTCCCAGGACCACAGACATACCTCAAATTAAATCACAGGATTTTCTTTCTTGGATTGCAACTATGCTAAAGAAGAGAATCTCAGAAAACATCTGCAATCCTCATTTCCCCCTCTGTGACAAAAGACTGACTCCCCTCCCCTGGGGAGTCTCTGGGCCTGCTCTTCCTCTCTTAGGCATTCCTGTTCCCTGGAAAACAAGAGCATCCAAATAGCTTGGAGGGCTCCTTTATCTTCCTTCCCCCAATCTACCGTCTTCATCTAATTTCCTGGCAATTTACATTTCACTGAACATATTTTCATAGCTGGATCACTTCAAAATGCAGAAAAAAATCTAATCCATGAGGACCAGTAATGCAAGTTATAAAAATATTTCAAACATATTCCTAGCTACAGGTCCAACACGTTTCAGCTTGATCAAGAATTTTATTAAAAGAAATTAATTCCGAAGGTCATTTTCTACCTTTAAAAAAATTTGATTCTCCCAGGTTATATTCTTCTAAGCACTCTCTTTCTCAGTAGCATAGCATAAACAGAAAATTTTAAGGCATACTTCCTTTGGTATGCCCTATCTGTAATGATTTTATTTCCTAGCGGCATTTATAGGAAACACCTTTAGGCGTTCTAAAATTGCCAATTAGAAAAGGCTCATTTTTATAGGACTCATCAGCTTCCATTGCAGAAAGCAGCATTGTCTTTCTCTGCCATCCTAAGAGCATCCTATTTTCAATTCTTTCAGGTAGTTGACAATGCTGGTTACAAAAGCGGTGGACTCATCATAACCCAGCCTGCAGTGAGAGATTCTGTTGATAGAAATCAAAACATAACCACAGAAAAAGCTTCATGTAAAATTCTCCAGTTGCCAACCCAGTTTACAGGCCATCTCTACAAACCTTACTAATATCTACTCACACTTGACATGTACTGACCAGCAATAGTAGCTTAGGAATGACACAACGCATGGGATTAGATGTGAGGTTATTCCCTCCTATCTGGTTCTTCTTCTCCACTTCTGGTCACAGGCAGGACCGCCCCCACCCCACCACCACTCTGAAGTGTGGGGTGGCCTTTTTGCTGACTTGAACCAATGGAATGTGAAAGTGACATGAGTCACTTCTCAAGGAAAGTACTTAACTTGCAGTCATGAATTCGCCGGCTGTCCCTTTGCCTGTCCAGTGATTATGGGGGTCCACTTTGATACAAGCACCATAAAATATAGCAACTGGGAATGCTGAGCTGCAAAAACAACTCCCTGGACTCCCCCTGCAGCCCCAAATCCCCCTGACCCACAGGGAGACAAACTTCTCAAGCAGTGATGGTTCCAGCCACACCTGACTAACACAGCACTGTATGTGAGCATCCGTGCTGGGCATCCCATGAAGCCCAGCATCATATGTGCAAATCCCAGGTAAACTTGCCGACTTGTTCTGTCAGTGGTGATACATCATTTTAATGCCCCCAACTTGAAAAGGAGCATAAAATGTGGATACAGGAGATCTCAGATAGATATGTTGGGCAATTCTGTGTACATCATCTTTACTTCTAGAAAAGCGAGTGACAGCATACATCTTAAAAGCCAATATTCACTAGGCCCTTCCTGGGGTGAGTGAAGTGCGTGCACTGGGATGACCCTGTTACAATAGGAGGTGTGCAGCTGGACTCCCCAAACTGCATGGTCATATAAGCACTTCTTAAATCAACTGAACAACAGCAGGACCATCCTTGACATAAAGGACAGTCCACTAAGTCTTTTAAAGCAAAAGCCCATTTTAGCTAAATTAACTCTAGAAGTATAAGATAGACACCACATATAAAGTAGTTTCCTCTATTTCTTGCCAGTGTGAAGACCCACAGAGGACTGTGGGTGCACAGGATGTGAACAAAAGGACCTCACTTCCCTTCCCAAACTGCACCCACATGAGTGTGAACAGATTCCCCTTCCGACAACATAAACTGGTGGAAAGCTAACCTCAATTGCACTCAACTCCCCCCCACCTTTCCCATCCATCAGCCCCGTGGGAGGAAGAACTGAACCTTCTAAGCTTGTGCCCCACCAGCCACAGTGCTCCGGTGCCCAGCGTACATTTTTCTCTGCACAAAGGGATACTTGAAATACATGAATGGGAAAAATGGCTCAGAAAAATAAGAGCTCACCCTTCTCAAATTCTAACCACACCATTTTTGAGGTTAAGAGAAAAGCTCAATTGGCTTTTTTTTTTTTTCATTGCAAATCTAAAATTCCTCTTTTCAACCAAGTTGATATGAGAAATATCATATTGAGAAATATAAAAACAGTTTCTGAGTTATGGCAACTTGTCCAAATGCCAGTAGATATTATGATCAAGATTTTATATTAGGAGAGATCTAGACAATGAGGTGCTTACCCAGACCCATCTTTTATCATGAAACACATAATTCAGTCAAAAGTAGAGTCACTTAGGAACTGGTAAGAAACTGGAGAGGAAAAATATAGAGAGGGGAATCTACTCATGAAGTGGAATATGATTTGAATACTATATTCAAAGGTAATTTATTATGACATAGGTCTCCATTTGTTGGAATACGGAAAGCTATTACACATGGTATGTATCATTTGATTGCAAAAACATGATTTATTTTCTCTTAAGTCAGACAAAGCATTGTGTTTGTTTTCTATTAGGTTAGGAGAATGTTTTTTATATTTTTTACAGATCTGGGCGGTAAAAGACATGTCTACTTGCCTCCATAGATTTTCGTGTTACCAAATTTTTTATATGGGACTTATATGTTGTTTTATTTTATATTTATTTATGCATACAAGAGTTGGGGTGCAGGCCAGAGATGTGGGGGGTTAGACGATCCACCAGAGACAGAGTGGGGGACAGAACAGGCATAGGGACTGAAACACACTGCTAAGGGGAGCAGCGGGCGAGACAGGAGAGGTCTGCTGCGCCACATGGGTCAGCTCCCTGGCCAGGGATTGAACTTGTGCTGCGGTGGCTGTGGCTGCTTCATAGTGCTGTGCTTAACCCCTTGCACCATCAGAGAGTCCCCATATGTTGTTTTATAAAAATTAAAAAAAAAACTTTTGGGGGATCTTGGGGAGAACAACTCACGAGCAAAGTGAAAGCTTCATGTTAACTTGATTTAATTGTAAACCCACTCCCTTAAGCCTTCTGTGAGCTGCCTGCTGCCGGGTTGAAAAGCACAGCCTGCAGGACACAAGGGGACCTTCCAGTGGTTAGTGAGACTTTCCTGGGCAGCTGGCATGACCCAGGGTTTTTAAGATATTGCACGTTCTGCGCAGAAAGTAAACTTACAAATGGCACAGTTAGTGTAAGTTGGCTTTCTGTAAGAAAATCACAAATCAGATCCTTTACAGAAAGTTTCTCTGATTATCTGCTTTCCAATTGAGTTTACAAATGTAAACAATATTCTATAGCAATTCAAAAGCAGCAAAAGTTCTCAGATATGACCCTAAAATAAATTTCATTAACCATTGCTTTGTGGTCCCTTTGCTCATTTTTTACTTGATGCTCTTCAAGTCCTTCACCCTTTCACCAAACGTAAAGGGAAATCTCCTTTAAGGCAAATGCTGAAAAGTGGACATTTTACTTTTACCGGTGAATAATAAATCTTTGGGCCTCCCTGGTGGCACAAGGGGTGAAGGCGCAGCACAATGAGGCTACCCATGGCCACAGCAGCAGAAGTTCAATCTACAGCTATGTAGATGACCCACATGGTGCAGCAGACCTCCCGTCTCACTTGCTGCTCCCCTCAGCAGTGTATTTCAGTGACTCCTCCTGTTCTTCTCCCCACTGTCTCTGGTGGATCCTTTCACCCCCCACATCTCTGGCCTGCACCCCAGCTCTTGTATGCATAAATAAATAAATCTTTAAAAATAATGCTGGGGCCTCCCTGGTGGCGCAGTGGGTTAAGCAACGCATTATGAAGCAAACCACAGCCACTGCAGCACAAGTTCGATCCCTGCTGTGCCCGCTGCTCCCCTCAGCAGTGTACTTCCATGATCTGCCTGTTCTGCTCCCCACTCTCTGTGGTGAATCCTCACCCCCCCACACACACACCTCTGGCCTGCACCCCAGCTCTTGTATGCATAAATAAATAAATCTTTAAAAATAATGCTAAGTCATTAACCCCTTAAAGCCAGGGGCCTTTTTGATGACCCCCACACCCACGGCAGAGACCCACTAATCTTTTAATTCATTGGATAGATTTAAACACCAAGGAACTTAACAAATTCCTTCTTTAAGGCACTAGAATGCTAATTACATCATCCATAATTAAAAAGAAGAGCAGAACAGAGTTTGTCCTGCCTATGGTGACACAGTAAAAATCCAAGAAAATCATTCCAGCGACTATCTGTCCAAGTCTTGCAGATAACATGAGAAGATTCTAGGGAATAATATACCCTTTCACAAAAAAAAAAAAAAAAGTTATGAAATAAGAAATACAAGCAAGATTGCACCCCTAGCCTAACTCCCTCCTAACGGACCACCCTCAGGCCCTCCAAATGGAACAACTAGCATAACAAATAAAAGGTTTCAACTTAAAAAACCAAACAGAAGCAGTTATAGACATGTTTTCAGGACTTATTTCTGGGAAAGAATTAGAAGTAGAACCCTCAGATAATCTTGCTTGTTTTGAGGCTCCACTCCAGATAAACCTGGACCTGGAAAAGTATGAACAACAGTAAACGAACTGTACTCATAAAGGCGCTCTTTCTTCCCTAGTTTCTTCCAGGGCGGAACTTATTATGAATTTCTTAAATTAATTAAAAATTCAAGGAAATGAAGGGAGAACAGCAAAGCTCTGGACAAGACCAAAATGATCCCCGGACACTTCGCAGACTGGCCAGCTGCCAGAAACCCGATGCAGCATTTGGAAATGTTATTTCTATGTAATATTTCACTTCTGCTATACCGCTGGAGATTTACAAACTATGAAGAAATATATGGTTTACTGATGAAACTCTTAGCAGTGCCAACAGATCAGCCCCCATGCCGAATCTGCACGCCAGATTCTATAGTTTGAAATTACAGGTTAGCCTGCTACCCTGGCCCAACCCACAATAAATGCTTTCTCTCGTTCCCAGATATATTTGCTGCTATGAATACCTTTGACATTCTGAAACTCAGTTTGTCATAAAAGGACGGCTCCGTTAAATGAATCCAACCAATGCTTTAGTTTGGGCAGTACAAACTAAAGAGATTTAAACTCACTGAGAAAGCGCCAGGGAGACAAACACACAGAGCATAGGAAGGTGTCCCCAGAAGTCTGTTCAGTAAAAATGATGAAGGGGTTTTTATTCTAGGGGTTGTCTCTGGAAAGATAGGACATGTGTGCAGAAACTCAGATTCCATCTGTGGCTTTATTGTATTGACTTTGCAGTCTTATCTGAAGGCAATAAATTCCCACCAGAGTGAAACACCAGCTTAGCCAGTGACCCCTGCTGTTCAAATCAGACAATGGAGGCCTTGCTTCCCAGACGCACAGCCTTCTGGACCACAGGCCTTGGGGGTTAGCCGCTTCCACTCAGGATGCACTAACGTGAGCAATTAGGGGATGCTTGGTTTCAAGAGCCTCATCAGCAACTGCAACTCGTCTTGAACAATAAACTATTGGGACCCACAAGACAGGGAAGTTGGCAAGAAAATGGGGCGGGGGTGGGGGTGGGGGGAGCGAAACAGGAAAAGCAGCCAGCAGATGTCCCTGCTTACCAGATGATCCGTGAATATTTTAGTTAAGAGCACAAAACGCACTCGGTATACACCAATTTCAAATGTCTGAACCCCAACGACCAAGGACTAGTCCAGCAATTTGAAACGTTATGCAAGAAACCAGACGTTGTGGGCAGGGTTTGCGCCCTCAACAGAAATGGAATTTCCTTCCCGGAGTCCAGGTCCCTAACTACTTCGGGGGTGTTTTTATTTGGATGGTGGATGTTTTTGTTTGTTTTTAAAGCAAGCTCGGCCCATCCTTTCTCCCGAAATGTCTAAGGACATTTTTCTCATTGAGGGAACACAGAAAAGGAAATTGGTCTCCAGGCAAAACCCCAGCCGGTCTCCAAGCTGAGCTCCAGCGGTCCCTGGTCCGAGAGAAGCGTGCTGGAAACCCGCTCCCCCTCGGCGCTGGCGAGTGCAGCTGCGGACTGGACGCTGCGGGCTGGGGAAGCCAAGGAACTGCTCTGCCTGCAGGGCATCCGCGCTGAAGCTGCGAGTCATTTCGGAGTCACCGTTTAGGTCACTTTCAACTGAATTCCAAAATTATCTATTGCCTTCAGGCCTTTCTCAAAAATCACGTTCACGGTACTTGCTACAAACAGGTCTCTGAACCTTAGGGGTTCACACTGGCTTTTACCCACCAACCAGAGAGCACGCGTAGAATGCAGCCCCCATCCTGGGCAGGTTCCCGGCCAGGTGGCCCGCGGGAAAAGCCAGGGATGGTTCCGCAGGGTACTCAGAACCTGGCTCCGCTCCCGGCCGCTCCAGCTCATCAGCCCCTCCTGCACCCTTCCCCCGCCAGCTCGCCCGACCAGACCTCCCACTTGCCAACTGAGAGCCTCCCTGGACCCACCCTTTGCTTTTCCAGCTGTGTTCGAGGGAGAAATCTTAGTGCAGGAGATTAGTGCGAGAGCTTGGGTTAGCTGGCAACCTGTTCGTGTTCAAACTTGACCTTTCCAGGACCTCCTAGTCGGACACGTTTGCCAAGCGCACCTGCCCTGCGAGACACCGGGCTGGGGAGCTCCCAGCGAGACTCGGGGAGCGCCCTCGTGGTGGAACGCAGGGAAGACGGGGGTGGGGGGTGGAGGACAAAAGGCGACAGAATGAGGCAAAGCCTCTCCTCCGAAACAGTCACCCGCAGGCCCAATTTGCAGGCCCAATCTGTAAAAGCGTAAAAGACCCCGGGCTTCAAGAGCGCAAAAGAAGCTACCCCTACAGGTAGCATCAGTTTTGGGAAATGGTGCCCCCAGATGGCAGCACAAATCCAGGGGAGAAGCTGGGGCTGGCGCGCGGTTCCGCCCACCTGCGCGGTTCCGCCCACCTGGAGCTGGGAGCCCCGGCCTACTTCCCGGGAGGAGGAGACGTCACCCGCCAGCCAGCGGCGGACCCCGCCAGCCCTAGGCTGCTGCAGTGCCCAGCTCAGGACGCGTCCCCAGAGCCTGGCGGGCCCTCCTGGCTTCCCCCAGCCGCGGCCCGTGTAGCACGGCAGCTGTAGCACTCGCTGTGCGACCTGGCTCCAGGTCCTCCGGGCGCAGTTTATTCCTGACCGTTTATTTGCAAAAAGATAATAATCACCCCACCTGCCGAATAGCTAAGGGGACAGCATGGGGGTTTCAGGAGACAAGGCTGGCGCCAGTGGGCCAGTGCAGGCTGATGATGGGTGCGGAAGGTCTTTTTCTGGGCTTCCCCAGGCGCTCCTGGCCTGCCGGGGCTTTGGCCTGCGGGAAGCAAGCTGGAAGCAAGCGTTTTAATGTCGACTAGTGAGTAGTTGGAAAGGCTTAAAGTCTCCCAGGAGGGGGGCATAGGAATAAGCAATGTCGAAACCCAAGCACCCCTCTAAGGGAATAGCAAGTCCTGGAAACAAGCTACGAAGCCTGGAGACCCCTCCCACAGGACAATCTGAGCACAAGCCTGAGGGTCCTCGCGCCTAGAAACGCTCCTGCTGGCACAGGTTTAACCGAGCGGTCCTGCGGTAGCCAGGTGGGCGGACTTTGTGCCTCAAAGGTCTTCAGCGCTTGACAACAGGAAACACTCAAGCACAGAAGCCGGGTCCAATCAGAAACACGCCCGCCCGGAGGAAGCTCCTCAGGCCTGCAGCTTTGTGGGGGAGGAGGTCGTTGTTCCCTGGGGTAGGGGGTGGGGTGAAGGACAAACCCCATCCACAGGGCCGCTTGGGCAGCCCCCATTAAGCAGGCTGCCAGGTATACTTACCCACCCGACGCCACTCGCCAGCGCTTGGGGCCTAAGAGCTTTCCTTCCTAAATTGGGCAGGCCCTGGATGGGTCGGGGAGGCGAGGGAGGTAACTATTGGCTCTCAATGTATAAAAGAAAAAGTCTTTGGCAGTTTTTGATGAACTGCAAGGATCAAAGACCCATAGGCCTGGGAGGCCACAGAGGAGTGTCCGCTTTGCAGAAGGCACGGCCGCCGGAGTGCACCACGTGAGCGCACCTCTGGGCCGGTGCTGGGGACCCAGCCAGGGGAGCCCCGTTAGTGAGCTTTTCACGGAGAGGTCCCCGCTCCCGCTGCAGATTACTTTCCTACACCCGCTCCCCGCCCCACCCACTGCTATCAGCTCGTCCCTGGGGCGCGCCTGGCATGCAGGTGCGTGGCCAGCCACGGTTGAGCCGTGGGAGGGAAAGGGAGTGGGGAGTGACCGTGTGAGGGAGGAAAAGGAAGCCTGTGCGGAATAAGATCGAGGCTGGGTGGGGCTGGGGGCGCCGCGGACCGGGGAACCAGAGGACACCGGAGGAGCGGAGGAGCGCAGGCGATGGAGACTCATGTGACCGCCGGCGCCCTCTGGCGGCAAATGCGGCCTTGCGGGCTCGGGAAACAATGCTGCGGGGCTAGGGTGGCCCCAGCCCCGCCCGGTGTGCAGGCTCGCGAAGCCTCTAACCTCTAGCTCTGCGCCTGCGGCTTGGGGACCTGGGGAAAACGGAGGAGGCAGGGCCTTCGTGCCACCCCCAGGACCCAAGCCCAGGATCTCCGGAGCTCAGGCCCTGACTAGCTGTTGGTTGGGTGTGCTTCCGTCTCATTTGGAATTTCTTTTCAAAATGCTCGGTGTCGGGCGACAGAGCCACAGGCCTGTTGGTGATTCAGTTAGGAGGCGCGTGGCCAATCCCGCGAAGAGAGCGGCCTTTTGCTACCGGCCGACACGTCCCCGGCAAAGCATCCGTGTGAAAGGGAAACGCTGGAAGTGGGGCTTTCGGGGACCCAGATTCCTGGCCAATGCCCGCCATCCAACTGGCGGTCGCCTCGGCATGTTTAGGGGCAGCGATACCACCTCACAACCCGCAGCAGCCTCTGCATCTTCCGGAAGGAAGGAATGGAGCCGCTGCGACAGAGCCTGGGGATAGCTCTAAGTGGCCCGGAGGCAATCACAGTGCGCCCACCTTGCATATGAAAGAACCTGGGGGGGCTTGCTCTCCCGGGTTTAGCTCTTTGGAGCTGCGCCTGGTGGGGGGAGGGGAGGCGCGTGGAGGAGGTGGAGAAGACCTGCCTCTAGTGAGACTGGGGGCTACTACTGGAAAGGAAACTCCATGCAGACGCCTTTCCTTTCTGGCACCTCCGTCCCGGCTTCCAGCTGTGAACTTAATGTTCGCAGTTCTCAAGGGCGCCAGAACCCCAGCCCACGAGGGCAAAGCCAGCCTGTGTGCGCTCACCTCTACACCCGGCGCCCGGCACGGTGCCCTCTGCAGTGTGGGATGAGTGAATCGGTTCTGCCAGGCCTCATGGATCCCTGGCAGGATCCTCCTTTGTCTGCTCCCGTCCCTTCCAGGCTGCCCACCTGGCGCATTTTCTGCCAGACAGTGTTTGGTTTCGGCACCAACTTTTCCAAAACGTACCCAGGGAGCGCGTGCTGGTCTCTCCAGAGAGCCCGCTGCTGTACGGGTGTGTTTAGGAGCGAAGGCTCAGCCCATTCATTCAGGGAAGGAGGGCGGGGGGTCTCCCTCCTCCAGCCGAGAAGTGGTGGGCAGCTGTGAGTCCAGCCTTGGCGAAGGCCCTTGCACCACGACAAACTCTTAAAGACATTTCTCAACAAAATAGTACCCCCAACGTTTTGTTTGTTTTCTTTTCCATGTAAAGGTTTTCTCCTCTGATTTTATAATTTTGATTTTGAAGTAAGCGAGAGAAGCACACAGTCTAGGATGGGCCAGGCTAGGGACTGGGGCCAGAGAATCAAAAGGTTCGCAAAGGCGGCCTGGGGAGGGCAGGTCCTGCAGCGAGCTGAGGTCACGCAGAGCCCGAGGGCAGCGGGCTCAAGGGTCTTGGCTCCCAGGATTCCAGTTCCGCCCCAGAGGCCTGGGATGATACAGACATTTCTGGCTGGGGTCAAACAAACCAAGGCCTGGGGGTGGGGCGGAGGGGGCAGAGTGCCTTCCAGCCAGGGAAGGCTGAGCAACAGCTGCAACTTCGGCAGCCAGCGCCCTGCAAGGTGGTGGCTCGGGCGCAGGCGCCAGGCTCGGCTATAAGTTTGTTGTTGGAGCAATCCTTGAGCTCGCGCTTGGCAGCATGGGGAGGTGCAGTGGGGGACAGAATTTACTTCTAGGGAGCGCGTGAGGGACATTCTCAACGGAAAACCAGACCTAAAGAGTAGTGACCAACCCTCCTCGTATTACTCCCCACAGGCTCCTCCCTTGCCCCCCCACTCCAGATTTGCATAAAAAGGGCCCAGAAAACTCTGGCTGGGCCCCAGCAGCGGCTCACTCTGGGCTCACTCTGCTCCCCCGGGTCGGAGCCCCCGGAGCTGCTGCGTGGGCTTGCAGCGGGAAGCAAGCACAGAGCGCCTCAGCTGCGCAGTGCTCCGGGCGCCGGCCTCCACGCTCCAGCGCTCTACCCAAGCCGCCCCTCCGAGCCCGCTCGCCCGTCCCCGGCTCCGCTCCCTCTGCCCCCCGGGTCGCGTGCCCACGATGCCGCGGGGCCCTGGCTCGCTGCTGCTCCTCGTCCTCGCCTCGCACTGCTGCCTGGGCTCGGCGCGCGGGCTCTTCTTCGGCCAGCCCGATTTCTCCTACAAGCGCAGCAACTGCAAGCCCATCCCCGCCAACCTGCAGCTGTGCCACGGCATCGAGTACCAGAACATGCGGCTGCCCAACCTACTGGGCCACGAGACCATGAAGGAGGTGCTGGAGCAGGCGGGCGCCTGGATCCCGCTGGTCATGAAGCAGTGCCACCCCGACACCAAGAAGTTCCTGTGCTCGCTCTTTGCCCCTGTCTGCCTCGACGATCTGGATGAAACCATCCAGCCCTGCCACTCTCTCTGCGTCCAGGTGAAGGACCGCTGCGCCCCTGTTATGTCCGCCTTTGGCTTCCCCTGGCCGGACATGCTGGAGTGCGACCGTTTCCCCCAGGACAACGACCTCTGCATCCCCCTCGCCAGCAGTGATCACCTCCTGCCCGCCACGGAGGAAGGTAAGCCTTCCCCCTTATCCGACATCACCCTTCTCGCAGTGGCCCGAGTCACACACTGGCGCTTACCCCGGGGCGCCAATGGGGCTGGACGGAGGCTCCTCTAGTCCCGGTCTGTCACGACATGGAATGAGACACCCCTCCATCCCATCCTCACGCTCACCCGTCTCTCATTCCCTAGTTACACCAGTCGCTCTTTCTTAGGACAGATTTTGAAAAGAAAAGGAAGACTTGAAAGGCGTCTTTTACCTCTAGACATGCATGCTCTTGCTATTAAAGATGCCTCGCGCTGGCCCAGTTTGGGGTGGGAGGGTGGGGGCGGGCGAGGGGCCTGCGTGCACCGAGGTGAGCTCGGGGCCAGAGACCGCTCCCTCCGCCTCCTATGACCCCCTCCTTCCCCTGGGGAGGGTTCTCCACGGAGGGACAGTCCAGGACTAGAGAGAGGCAAAATTCAGTCTTTAAAGACTGGTTCTTTGCCGATTTAAATTTTGGAAATAAAAGCAGAGCTGACTCAGAGCCTGCTGGAAATTAAGTATTGGTTATACCTGCTGAGGTGGGCAGAGGGAACCTCCAGGAACGGACTATCTGTAATCAGCGTCTTAAGAGTGGTTTTAATCAACTGGAGAAAATTATGCAAAGAGTGTTCCCCAAGTTTTTAGAAAACGGGGAGTTCCGCACAAAAATCATCACAGCAATGAAAACCGTATGGGCTACAGTGCCCCTCTTGAAAAGGAAACACACGTGTGTCTGAGCGGATTTGGGCTGCCTGGGGTGGAAGCGGGGCTGCTTAATTCCTTCAAGGGCTTCAGCAGCATCTTCCCCCTTCGGTAATTGCTTTCCTGCAGGCATCCTTAGTCAATGAAAATGTAGAGTTGCTTAGCAATCTCTCCTGGCAGGCACAGGGAGTTTGCAATCATCTTATTGGTTAGGTTTCTAATTTATAGCAAATGTTTGGCATATTTCGAACATTTGTCCAACATATACCAAAACCAACCAATACAGGTTAGTGACATTGTATGTACATTCCCAGAGCTCCTAATTGGAAATATTTCATTTTGTCGGTGAGAGACGTTAAGGGCAGTTTTGTGTGTGTGGCTTTTGTTTCCATTTCTTTCCACCAGCAACATCAACCTTACACACCCCATTTCACCCAAAAGCCATTTCTACCTTCAGAATAAAAGTTTATGTTGTTTGAAATAGACTCCATGATTTCTCTATTTTAATCAGCTCTTCTATCGGGAGTTGCCTACAGTTTTTTCTATGCAAAGTCAGTTTTATTTTAATGAAGATCTAATTTCAGCTAGGTTTTAGAGAGCATTAGCACATTTATAAATATTTAGTAGAAAGGGAACGTTTTCTTTTTTCCTTTTCCCAAGAAATCACTGTTCAAAGAGTCTTCTGCCCACTTTCTGGACCCAGAAGACAATTTGTTCCTCCTCTGATTAGCTTCAAGAAAGTTTTGGCTGTTTTGTTTGGTGGACGTTTTGTTCTTTTGTTTGTGAGAGTCTAAAACTGGCAAAAGGAGGGAAAGACCCCGCACCAGAGACCAAGGTAACAATGAAATGCACTTACCTAAATCCTGCATGACTTTGGCAGAAAGTGCAAGGAGATGCCGCCGTCAGAGGAGTGGCAGAAAGTGCAAGGAGATGCCGCTGTCAGAGGAGGCTGTCATGGTACTGGGGTGTTTCCAAAATGAAGAGCCCGCCTGAGACCTCACCTCGCCAGCCCTCCCTGGCCAGACCTGGAAATGACGCCAGCAGAGACTTCCCCTCACCCCCCCCTCCCCGCCCCCACCAAGATGCCCTGCAGCTGAGGACAATGATTTGGCCAAAACCCCTTAAGGGTCTTCTGGTGCTTTCTCCTCAGAGAAGCTTTGGGGTCAGCTTTTTCAGGGATGAGGAGAAAGAGCTAAAAAGCCCCATCCTGCCCCAATTCCTGTAGCCACGCCTGCCCACTCTGGTACAAGGCCCTTAGCCTTTGGCCTTCGTCATTTATTCGACATGTTGGCATTCTCTTTTTGTCCATCACAAAACAAAGTAACTAAATGGGAAGGAGGGAGGCGTAGGTGGCTCCTTAGGAAGGCGTGGTCACTGCGCTGTAAAGCAGGCACAGGTGGGGGCTCTGGACCTCGGATGCTCTGCCCAGCCGATGTGTTTACAGATGCCACCTGCCGTTCCCTTCGAAGCAAACTCACTAATTTTTCACATTTCCAGCCCCAAAGGTCTGTGAAGCCTGCAAAAACAAAAATGAAGATGACAATGACATAATGGAAACGCTTTGTAAAAATGATTTTGGTAAGTGATACACCACCAACAAAAGGTTTGACAGTCAAAGTGTTCACAGTAACTGAAAGGTACGACTCGCGCAGGTGTTACTCATGAGGGGTGGGTGAAATGCCGCCACGTGCTTGCTCTCCCGGTGCCCTAACTGTGGAGCCCTCTCGTACTGAATCGTGCCTTTTGAGGTGAGTTCATTGTCCTGTTTAAGTAATCATCAAATAATTAGAATTGCTCGAAGTCTGAATCTTCAGCAGCCCGTTCCTCGTTTCCCTTCGACTTTTCTTGCCAACAAGCACCGTCCTGGACCATGTTCTCTTTCAGTCCCTCGACATGCATCAGGGATAGAAACATGTCAGTATCAGCCCCAGCAAAATAGATTCCAGGCATCGTGCTGGCCACAATGCACGTTCACTCTAGTGCCAGAAAGACATATTTCCATTTATCCATAACCCAGAATGCTTGGTTCCTCTGTGTGCCACACTAGAGAATGTATCCAGGATACTGCTTAATAAGCAGGGGTGGGGGAAGGGCTCTTGTAATGTAAAAGGAGGGAAAAAGGCTTTGGCAGGACCCGTGAATGACTGGGCAGGGGCTGTGTCTTCTGATACAGGCTGACGTTCCTGCTAACCAGATGGTCCCGGCTGTCAGGCATCTCGGGCTCTGACCAAACTGGCTTAAGCACTGCCTCCTCCACACAGGCCCTGAGACAAAACCCCTCGACCCCACAGCTGAGGGGCACCCTCCTCCACCCCAAAATCTCAGGCCTGCTCAGGGCCCCAAAACTCTGGGAACAACCCGTCATTGCTCAGATCCCCAGGTCTCTTTGGGACCAGTCCAAAGCTTGACCTGATCTGGTCCCGTGACAGCCACAGCCGGGCCTTAGGAAAAGCTGCATACCACAGAGGAAGGGAGAAGGAAAGGAGACGCTGCAAGCCCTCGCAGACCCTTCCCCCAAGCACGGGCCATGGGGCTTCCTGTGCCACGCTCAAGCTGAGCTGCTGTCAGAGCAGTGGGGCCAGATGCTTGGCAGCGGCTAACCCAGCGCCTGACCAGTGCTGTTCTTAGCTTCGGTGGTGCAAGATTTGATGACAGGCCAGAGGGAATACACGTTCAGTGAAATGTGTCTCAAAATGTATGTGAAGTAGCATTTTCTCCTGACAACCAATGCCCTTTGCACTAGATTTAATATAGACCTCTAGTGACTTCCAGAAAAAAGTTGTATCATGGGGTTCCAAAGAGCTGAATTTAGGGAACAGACGCAATTACCTACTTGTTTTGTGGCAAGCAGGCTTGCTCTGTAACCTTACAGAACAGCTCTGTAAGGATATTCAAGCAAGAGCTACCTGTGCCAGTGTGTGTGTGTGTGTGTGTGTTCTCCGAGGGAGAAAACCTTTCCAAACATGAAAGTACTTAAGATAGCACAGGGGTCCCCCAAACTCTCAAGCTTTGTTTTCTGTTTCCCTACAATCATTCTGGCCCAAAAATGGTCATAAAACTGAACTGTAGGGAGTGCAGTCTGTCGTGGTTATAAGCAGTAGTCCATACTGCCTGTGCACGTCAGGGGGTAATGAACGCAGAGTAGAACAACTGACAAAGTCTCAGATTTAGTTTGAGTCACCCGGGAAAGCATCACACTCTTCCAGTGTGCTCAGACAACCTCCCCAGGGCAGGGGGGAAAGCAGTGACGAAGCAGAGTAGCCGCCAGCTACTGCTTAGACCTCACCTAGGTGACCAGGTGAGGTGGTCCTGGCCAAGGCTAGTCTCCAACCTCTGCCTTTAGCAACACTGTGGTCTCTCAGGTAACAGTCACTCTTGACCTGGCTAGAGCATTAATTCCCCCAGCTGTCCTGTGTCCTGAGACCCTTGGAGCCGTTGCCGTGGACCGCCTACTTTTAGGTCTGACAGCATCATCTCTACCTCCTTCCACATCCTCCGTCTCTGTTCACATCTCCCAAGACAAAAGAGTTATTTTGGTGCTCTCATTTCCCAACATTTGATCCTAATCAGAAATCCAGGGGGAAAATGGCCGAAGCTTCCCAGTAGTGAGCTTTTGCCAAGTTGGCCCTTTGATATCTAGAGGAGGGTAAGTGAACTGCTCCCTCTGGTCGAAAGTCCTGACTTTTCTGATGGTTAGGACTCAGACTGTCCAATGTGGCCAGGTGAAATCTCAGATGTGCTCGATCGGTGCTACAGGTGAGGCTCCCAGGTAACGCTGAATCACTTCTCCCAACATACACTTCCCTACCCCTGCCCCATTGCCTATTTCATGACATATATTTTATAGTCTCTGGCAATCCAGTGCTATGGTTCAGACGCACATCAGACAAAAGCAGAGTTGGCCAAGTCACGGCACCCTTGATTCACCTGGTTCGCTGGAAAGTCATGCTCCGTCAGATTCCCTTTCCGAGAGTCCCCCAGAGGAGTTACACACACAAGCCTGTTCTCCTCTTACCAACTTAAGCAATTATTCAGCGCAACCCAAGTCAGGAGTTACATCAGCACATCACCTGCACAGACCCATCAAGGGCACCAAGGGTCTTGGGACACAGGACAGCTGGGGGAATTAATGCCAGGTCAAGAGTGACTGTTTCCTGAGAGACCACAGTGTTGCTAAAGGCAGAGGTTGGGGACTAGCCCTGGCCAGGACAACCTCACCTGGTCACCTCATGTGAGTCACTCAACTGAGGATTGCAGAGGCTTCCAGCACTAATAAGAGATTTTAATTGGATGGGCCCTTCCAACCATAAAAATCCTTCCTTTTCTCTGCCTACGTGGAGTCTTGAAATGTAATGACAGCATGTTTGTTTGTGGGGTTCTCTTACCCATGCACTCTGTCCTTGACTATAAAATGCGTCTTTTATAGTAAACCACTTTCTTTTGGCCTTAACATGCTAATGAGTCCACATATCCATTTTGGAAACCGTGCATACAGTGATGTGTAGCCACTTGGCCTGGACGAGCGGGTGATAGCACATGCGGATGAGGTCTTCAGAAAAGCACTTTTACAGCTAAGCATGTTGTGCTCTTAAAAAGTCTTGAATATTTTTTCTCCTAGTTACTTTACCAAATCAAATGCAGCTGTAAGATCAATTCTCCTTCCCTGTAGTCTGTTCTTTAGAAAACAATGATTGTGTGATATAATTTCCTTACAGGTTTGTCCAAAGCCTCTCCTACATAATAAATTGAGTTTAAAGTTTACGGCCACAGGAGGCTCATGTTTCACCTAAGAGTCAGGCATCTCTTTTCATGCTGAAGTTTCCAACAGGGGAGTCATTTGTGGAGGAGCACGAACCACATGCAACCTATATAGAAACACAAGGGCAGAGAAGAAAAGTTAATTGAATCCCTGCGAAGTGTTTTGAAAGGATGGCTGCTTTAAAACAAAGTGCTTGGCAAGCCCTTTGAGGCTTTAGAAATGGAGCCACCTGCTGCCCCAGCTCCCAGCCCCCTACCTGCAGCCCTCATAGTCTCATCAGCTCCAGAAAGCCCCCCCACCCCCCCAGGAGTGAGGAGAGCTAGCCCCAGTCTGTACTGTCTCCCCGCATAACTGGAGTCCTGTCCTCCTTTGTCTTTGCAGCACTGAAGATAAAAGTGAAGGAGATAACCTACATTAACAGAGATACCAAGATCATCCTGGAGACCAAAAGCAAGACCATTTACAAGCTGAACGGTGTGTCCGAAAGGGACCTGAAGAAGTCGGTGCTGTGGCTGAAAGACAGTCTACAGTGCACCTGCGAGGAGATGAACGACATCAACGCGCCCTACCTGGTCATGGGGCAGAAACTGGGCGGGGAGCTGGTGATCACCTCCGTGAAGCGGTGGCAGAAGGGGCAGCGAGAGTTCAAACGCATCTCGCGCAGCATCCGCAAGCTGCAGTGCTAGTGCCCGCCGCTCCCGCACCTCCGTCTCCTCTCTCCTCTCCCGGACCTCAGCGCGCCTTTCCTTACCGCCCTTCCGCACCTCCGCCCGGCGGCCCCGGCCCCAGCTGGGAGCAGCTCCCCTGCCTTTTGCACGTTTGCACCCCAGCATTTCCTGAATTATAGGGCCGTAGGAGGCCTCAGGAATGGATAGCTGTTTCACGTAAAGGAAAAATCCACTCAGATTTTGTAGAAATGTTCAAACTAATAAATATTTTTATGAAGTTTTACAATAGTTCACTTTAAAGATAGTTTTAATAGATGCAACTGTGACTTGGGTCTGATTTGGCTTTTTTTTTTTCCTGTTTGATTTGGGTCAACTGATTTTCACTTTCTGCTGAGGTGACTGACTGTCATTTTTCTTCATGGCCCAAAGTGTTCGGGTTGCAGGCCCCGTTGAGATAGAGCTGGCTGTTATCTCAACGTCACTCAGTTCCAGCCTGAGACTCAGTGCCTAAGCCTTAGAGTAATCCGCTGTCATTGTACACCCTCTGGGAAGTTACAACTCTAGCCTGTACTGCATTTCCAGATAGAGAACTTCCATTTTTATAAAGTGCACATTAAGCACCACAGCATGATTTCTTTGAATAAAAGGCAAAGCAGACAAATTCTGTAATTGACCTCAGTACTTTAAGCTTTGTTAAACCATTTTTACTTAATTTTGCAAAGTAAACCATTGTAGCTGACCTGTAATATACATAGTAGTTGACCTTTAAAAAGTTGTAAAAATACTGCTTTAACCAACCTGTAAATATTTCAGATAAACATTATATTCTTGTACATAAACTTGACCTCCTGTTTTATCTTTTGCTCTTTTGTCTTCTTGGTGGAAGGAATGGGAGGGGCCGTAGAGAAAGGTCACTCTGAGCTTTGCAAGCCCAGCCCTCCAGTTTTAAGTGTCTGCTTTTTAAAATTATTTATATACATTTATTTTACATCACTGTTCATTGTTGTGCAATGCTTCCTTCTCTCAGGTGTGGTCCCCCTAAAATTCCCACCACCAATTCACCTGTGTCCCATCGCCATAGCCCCTTGTGCTCTTCCCTCCTGTGTTTTGATCCCTCTCCTTCCCCTTCCCCTGCAGAATGTTTGTGTTTTATACTTGCCTGTTAATTTTGTTTTTTTACTTACTGTTATTTTTTCCTGTGATCCCCTATTGATTCCCCTGTAGTCTTCCTATAGTGAAACAAGCCAGTATTTCTCAAAAGTGTCTGCTTCTTAAGTGATGTAGGAAGTGTCTCCCCCTCCTGCCGTGTGGCGCTCGCCTGTGCCTTCTATCTCTACAGTTTGACCACTGAGGACCCTGCAGAGGCACATGGGGATCTGCAGGCCAAGAACTTTCTGGCTTTAGCCCCTTTTTGGTTCGTTGACAGCCATACAGCTGCAACCCTCTAAACTTGAGGTTCCTGAGCCTTAGTGGTGCTTTTCAATTCCAGATGTCCTGATGAAAAAGAAGAACCATCACCAAAACGTTCACTCCTCCCCCACTTAAATGGTTAACTTCGTCGCATCAACAGTGGAGAGTCGAAGAATACCCACAGAGGGCAGTGGGAAGGGAGAGGACACTGAAAAAACAGCTTTAGGATGAGAAGGAGCTAGACATCCACCTACAAACTGTCCGTCCAAATGCTGCACTGTTTCATTTGAGAGCTACGGAGAAATTCTATGACACATGAGGAAACTAAGACACAAAGGAACCACACAGTCTGGTTCCCAAGAGGCAGCAGCACAGCTGAAACCCAGGCCTTTCAGATGACAGATGCTACCAGAGTGGATTATGGAATCATGGTGACACTCATCTGCTCGACAAATATTTATTGGCCCAGTGCCTGGCCCTGTGCTAAGCTGGGGATACATTAGGGAATGAAAGAAAATAAGTCTGGAGCTGGTAAGTTATAGGAAGTATAAGAACAAGCTAGATGTGACAGCAAGGATGTCCCCTCCAAATATGAGGTTGTCTTGGTGTTCATGCAAGACTTGGTCTGACTATTTTATTGATTTACTCTGAGTTTCCCGAGTGCACATCCCTGATGACCCAGCAGAACTGGACATGAACGGCGCCACTGCCTGGGGGCGGGATTTGGGCAGCGGCTCTTCTTTTCCTCTGGCTGCTGCTTGACTGCTTCTCATCTGATCCCACACACTCAAGACATCAGCCCTCTTCTTGCAAAGCACCTATGGACCAGAAAGACTGGGGATATTCAGGCATCCAGGCTGCAACTTGTAAGCATTTGGATCAAGAAACTAGGGACCCTGGAAAAGGAGAGACAGAGACAGAAGGAAAATAAAATAGTAAATCTAGGATTTGGGAATTAGACCACAGACATATTTACAGTGCATCAAAGCTAGAAAACAATTTGGAAGGAGCTGATCTTTGGAAACTCCCTCCAGTCAAGCCCAAAGCTGCCTGCTTCTATACTGGGATGCAGAAACTTCAGCTCTGCAGAACAAGTTAAGGCCAGACATGGCCTCCGCTGACATGCTGTGAGGAGCTAGCAGCTTAGGCATCATCCCATGTCTCCCTCCTGCCATGTCTGCTTCCTTGTGGACTCTCAATGCCCAGTGCCCCTTGTCCCTGGCTTCAAAAAGGCCAATGTCAATGAGTCGTGAGTGGGCAGAACAGGTAGGTTTTTATTTAGTTTTTAAATTTGTTTTACATATTTCAGATAGATATGACTTATTCTTGAAATAGTCATGACTGTTTTCTTAACTACTTGTTCAACTATCACATTTCATTTGTAGGTAGATGAAGACATGAATGTCCATCATTATTGGAAGAAGAAAGCAAATAAGCAAAGGATACTGACGTTTCATGTTTCCTAAGATGATCTGTGCCCTCTTATCAATTCTCAGATGACCCAAATAAGGAAGGCGCCTAAACAGAAAAGTTAGAAGATATAAAAAATACAGTACTACTGTGCATGTAATTCCACTGCTGTCTTCCTAAATAACTTGAGAGATGAGTACTTGCACAAGAACACATTTGAAAGAGTTTGGAGGGCACAATTTCTTAAGCACATAAAGGACAAAGTCTCTGTCTACATGCCCCAATTGGTACACTGAAAGCCATAGTATTAAAAAGAATCCATTTTGTCTAACAGCAATCCACACTGCTCATTCTCTAGTCTCCATTTGAATGATCACTTGACTGGTTTTTACCTTCCAATTCTGGTTTACTTTCAACTCTTGATGGGAAAGAGGAATCTCCTAGAAAAACAGATTTAGACACAGGTACCCATCATGCACTTACTACATTTGGATTATGAAAAATGTGATTTTTGTCTTTTATAAAATACACTGCGCAAGTAGAAATCAAAACTTTAAAACACAACACACGATGTGATATGCCACATCAACAAAATAATGAGTAAAAATCATAAACTCATCTTAAAGGACCCAGAAAAAAATTTTCAAACTATTTTAAAGCTATAGTAATCAAAACAGTATGGTATCAGCATGCAAATATATGCAAAGGTCAACAGACTAGAGAGCCCAGAAATGATGTTTACTTTTTTTAATACAGAAAGTACCATTAACTCAAAATTATTTACACATTCAACTGCTTTAAATATACCCAAATAAGAATATGCTTAGTTTTTTAGAGCCTGCCTGCTTTGCACACCCCGCAAAGCTATAACCAAAATCTGTTAACTGTAGATATGACAAGCCCAGTGGCTATCAAAGACCCCAAGCGGCTGCCTCCTGGTGTTCTATGACCCCCACCTTGCTGCTGAGTGACCTCATCTGGACATAGCAGCCCCTCTCCCTTTCCCCCTCATGTGCCCCTGTCCTAATACCCCAGAGTTAGCTTATTGTACAATACTGCCAGTTCACACTCCTACCCTTCCTTGATCTGCCCCAAAATCCTTGAACTCATCACAGGGGCACATGGAACATTCTCCAGGACAGACCACATGTTAGACTCTATAACGAGCCTCCATACATTTAAAAGGGCTAAAATCATTCAAAATATGTTCTCCAACCACAATGGAATGAAATTAGAAATAAATAACAGAAGGAAATTTGGGAAATTCACAAATATGTAAAAATTAAACAACACATTCCTAAATGTGTTTGAAATTTAGGTGAAGGAAAACGAAAACCCAATATAGCAAAAAGGATGGGATGCAGCTAACTCATGCTCAGAGGGAAGAGCTGGAAATGCCTAGTTGAAAAAGAAGACAAGGTCTCATATCAACAACCTACCCTTCCAAGATCAAACAAGAACTCAAACAAGGAGATCAAACTAAGCCCAAAGCAAGCAGAAGGAAATTATACAGACTCTAGCAGAAATAAAATTGAGAAGAGAGACAATCAAAGGAAAAGTTGATTGTTTAAGATGAACAAAATTGAAAAAATTTTCACTAAAATTACCAAAATGAAAGGAGAGCAGACCCAAGTTACTAAAAGCAGGAAGGAAAGGAGATATTACTACCAGCTTTACAGAAGGAAAAGAAATTATCAGGGGAAACTATGAATGATTTGTGCCAGGAAATTAGATAACTAGACAAAATTGACAGATTCTTAGAAAGACACAAAATGCCAAAGCTGACTCAAAAGCAAAGAGAAAATCTAAATAGATCTACACCAAGTGAACAGATTGAATTATTAATCAAAAACTCCCCCCCCCCACACACACACACACAAAAGCTGAGGTCCAGATGGCTTCACTGGTGGATTCTAATAAACATTCAAAGAATTACCTTCAGTCATTCACAAACTGTCCAAGAACAGGAGCAGAAGGAACATATCCAATTCATGTTATGAAGCCATTATTACTCAGATACCACAACCAGAAAAAGAAATCACAAGAAGACTATAGCCTACTACAGGCTAGAAGACTGATTTCCTTATGAAGTTACATGCAAAAATCCTTAACAGTGCAGTTGAATATCAAAAGGATTATGCCTCCAGACCAACTAGGTCTCACTCCAGGAATCTAGCTTGGTTTAGCATACAAAAATCAATCAAGGGGCCTCCCTGCTGTCACAAGGAGTTAAGCACATCTGCAGCTACTGCCGCCCAAGTTTAATCTCTGGCCAGGGAGGGGACCCACATGGCACAGCAGACCTCTCCTGCCTCACCCCCTGCTCTCCTCAGCAGTGTATTTCAGTCCATCTGCCTAATCTGTTCCCCGCTCTATCTCTGGTGAATCTTCTCACCCCCCCACACCTCTGGCCTGTACCCCAGTTCTTGTATATATAGCTAAGTAAATCTTTAAAAAAAAATCAAGGCAACATGGTATCTGAATAAAATAAAAGACAAAAACCACCTAATCTTATCTATAGAAGCTTATCTTATCTTTTTATCAATCTTGACAAATCCCCACAGCCTTTTAGGATAAACACTATAGGAATATTGATATTTTTCTTTTTTCTTTTTTTTTTTTTAAAGATTTATTTATTTATGCACACAAGCACTGGGGTACAGGCCAGAGGTGTGGGGGGGGGGTGAGAGGATTCACCACAGAGAGC
>JAGFMF010012111.1:1474081-1502357 GCA_019455555.1 Galemys pyrenaicus
CCGCTGCTCCCCTCAGCAGTGTACTTCTGTTGATCTGCCTGTTCTGCTCCCTGCTCTCTGTGGTGGATCCTCTCACCCCCCCCCACACCTCTGGCCTGTACCCCAGTGTTTGTATGCATAAAAAAATAAATCTTTAAAAAAAAAAGATTTATTTATTTATGCTTATGAGCACTGGGGTACAGGCCAGAGGTGTGGGGGTGGTGAGAGAATCCACCAGACAGAGCAGGATGCAGAACAGGCAGATTGACAGAAGCACACTGCTGAGGGGAGCAGCGGGCACAGCAGAAGTCTGCTGCACCATGTGGGTCTCCTCCCTGGCTGGCAGCAGGGATCGAACTCGTGCTGCAGTGGCTGCGGTTTGCTTCATAGTGTGTTGCTTAACCCACTGCACCACCAGGGCGGGCCCTCTATTTATACTTTTTAAAAATGTGATTTCTAGGGCCTCCCTTGTGGCGCAGTGGGTTAAGCAACACACAATGAAGCAGACCGCAGCCACTGCAGCAGGAGTTCGATCCCTGCTGCCAGCCAGGGTGGGGACCCACATGGTGCAGCAGATCTCTCCTGCCTCTCCCACTGCTCCCCTCAGCAGTGTGTTTCAGTCAGGCTGCCTGCTCTGTTCTTGGCTCTGTCTCTGATGAATCCTCTCACCTCTCTGCGCCTCTGGCCTCTACCCCAGTCTTGTATGCATAATAAATAAATCTTTTTAAATGTTATTTCTAGATTTTTAAAAGATTTTGTTTTATTTATTTATTTGTACAAGAACTGGGGTACAGGCCAGAGGTGCGGGGTGGGGGGTGGTGAGAGGATTCACCACAGACAGAGTGGGGAACAGAACAGGCAGATCTACTGAAATACACTGCTGAGGGGAGCAGCACTCGAGGCAGGAGAGGTCTGCTGAGTCATGTGGGTCATCACTTCCCTGGCTGGGGATCAAACTCATGCTGCAGTGGCTGGTAATAGCTTGAAAGTGCTAATAAGAGAATTTAACCCCTGTGCCACCAGGGAGACTCCATATCGTTTTCAGTAGTGGCTACATCATTACATCTCCACCCACATTGCACGAGGGTGCGCTTTCTCCACCTCTTCACCAGCACTTGTTATTCCTTGCCCTTTTTGATGATGGCCATTCTAAAAGGTGACATATGCTATCCCACTGTGGTTTTTATTTGCATTTCTCTGAGGATAGGTGATGTTGAACATCTTTTCCTATACCTGTTGGGCATCTGAATGTCTTCAGTGGGAAAATGTCTAATCAAATCTAAAATACGCCACCTTCTTTTCTGACGATTTGCCCACACTCCTTACAAATTAATTTCTTGGTAATGCACATGTCCACTGAGGTCTTTCTATTCTCTTCCATGGGCATATTTCTCTAGTCCTTCACCAAATACTAAACTGATTATTCTTGACTCCACTTTGCTTTTAAATACTTTTATGAAATTGACTCATTTTTTTTCTCGTGCATCACTGCCATCTCAGAGCCGTAGACCAGGAGGTGGTAGGAAGATGCATAGACCAGGGCAAATTTGCTAAAGAGATGAGAGCTAAGTATCAGGAATACAGTTCATCTAGTCTAGCACTTATGGCAGAAACAGCTGCCAGCCATCTGATTGAGAAACGGTTGCAAATTAATTAACTTTGATTTGGTGAACTGCTGCAGAAAGCAGTGGTTAACATAGTAGGAAATGAGATGTTGGTTCTGCCCATCTGGAATGTATTCATTGAAGGAGCCCAGTATGACAGAATAGACTTGAGCAAATCTAAACCCCATTAACAGTGGGGGGAAATGGGCTTTTAGAGTTTGATTCTCGTGAGCTAATATCAGAGGAAGACAACTACCTTTTTGTTCATCTGTGTCTCCAGGTAAATAAGAGTACATCAACAATGGAAGACAGCCTCACACCCAAAAGTCAGAAATTATACAATAATAACAGGCCAGAATTTTCTAGGAAATTCTAGATCTTCTTTGGGAAAGGATGGGGGAGCATCCAAAGGGATTTCGGGAGATCCTGGGTTATGTGAAGACAGATTAGAAGCTAGGCAGGGAATTGATGTCCAAATGAATTCATTATCTTTTTTTTCCCCAAATCAGCTGCTCTTCCAATTTTCACGTTCTCAGGGATGCAGTGCCATCTGCCCAAATGCCAATATGTTCAAGCCTGGGCACCAATCTCAAAAATCAGTTGAGTCCCACAGGTGCTACTTACTCCATTCACTCTGATTCATCCACATTTCTCAGTCTCCAAGTACACACTCACATCCACCACCAAGATCACTGCCATCTTTAGCTAGAACCATAGCAATAGCTTTATGACCCATCTTGCATCATAGACAAGCCCCTCCCCACCCTTGCCAAACAGCAAGTGTAAATAATGTCATTTTCTCACTTACCACTCTTGACGCCCTTCTCCCAGGCTGGAGTCCAGACCCTTAATGTGATTGACAGGCCTTCTTGATCCGGTACATGGTGACCTTTGCAGTCATTTTTCAGAGCAGTTAAGTCCCCATTCCATGGAGTCAACTTCTGGGTTCAAATACCTACTGTGCCAAACCTAGAGCAGATTCTGCACTTCTTGGTATTTCTGTGTCTCACAAGTAAAATGCAGATAACAACAACAAACACCTTGTGGGCAGGGGTGGCTGGAAGATGGAGTGAGTTAGCACAGGGAAAGTCCTTGGCACAGAGCCTGGCACGCAGTGCGCTTTCCACCCCTGCCAGCAGTTTCTTTGACTTCCCTTTTGCCAATGCACCTGTGTTCTCTAGCACCCAGGCCTTTGCATCCCACTGCCTCCATCTGGAATACCAGCTCCAACACCCTGATCTTGTTCCAAGGCATTCTGGAGATGCAAGCAGCAGCAGCCATGTCACCAGGAAACTTACTAAAAAGGCAAATTCTCAGGTCCCAGCCCAGACTGCTTCTATGAGAAACTGCAGTGTGCGGAGCAACCTGACTGCCAGGGAATTCTGATGCTCTAAGGCTACACCAAAGTTCTTACCACCATAACTTGTATGGCTGTTTGTGTCTACCCCCTGCACTGGGAGGGAGGGCTCCACAGGGGCAGGGTAATGACCTAGGTCTTGTTGGTCAGTCTCTACCTGGGCCCTTTGCAAGGCACAAAAAAGTATGAGCCATCACAAACGGGGATGGAGTAAGTTGTATTTTCTAAGTCAGACTGTATCCTTGCACCTTCCGTCTTTATCTGGTGCCCTCAAGCCATCTCCAAGTCTGCTGCCCAAATGTTCCAGTTTGTTCCTAGCCGTGAGTCCAGACTTGTGGTAAAGAGGGCATCCCCCCACCCCGGAAGATGAAGGGGACAAAGACAAGTTGTGGTTGATTCCCAAAGGAAGGGGGATGTGCTGGAGAGGCACGGTCCCCAAGAAGGCTGGTGTCCCTGCAATGGGTGTCTCCCTTACTAACTGTGGAGTCAAGCGGGACTTTACCTGAGAACTGCCCACATTATTAAAATTGCAGAGAGCTGAAGAAAGACAGGCAGTGCCACAGGGGCAGCCTCCGGAAAGCCATCTGGTATACCTCCTGAAATTTTTTTTAATATATATATAATATATAAAGATATATAGATTGGGCCTCCCTGGTGGCGCAGCGGGTTAGGCAACGCACTATGAAGCAAACCGCAGCCACTGCAGCACGAGTTCGATCCCTGCCGCCGGCCAGGGAGGGGACCCACATGGCGCGGCAGACCTCTCCTGCTGTGCCCGCTGCTCCCCTCAGCAGTGTACTTCCGTTATCTGTCTGTTCTGCTCCCTGCTCTCTGTGGTGAATCCTCTCACCACCCCCCACACACACCTCTGGCCTGTACCCCAGTGCTTGTATGCATAAATAAATAAATATTAAAAAAAAAGATATATAGATATATAGATAAAGCTACATATCTTTATATATAGATATATCTATATTTACCTGTTTCTATAGGTAAATAGAGCTAGAACTAGGAGATGTAGCTTCTGGTAAACAGCGGGAAAGAGCTGAGGGGAGAAGGATCTGCCCTCCCTCTCTCATCTCCATTTCTTATTCTCCATCCTCCCCCAAGATCTCTTTCTACCTCAGAGCCCTCTTCAGCCTGAGGCCTGGTAACAAAACCTCTGATTTCTGCGCAGGACACAGCTCAGGGCGTCCTATAAGCGCGATGACCACTGCTCCCCAAGAGGCGGCGACCTGCCGGCCCCGGCGGCCGTGAGGACTGCGAGGACGTGCGCTCCGGGTCCCGAGCAAGCCACGGGGGGCGCTGGGCTGAAGGCGCTCGCAAGGAGCCGCCCGCGCCGGGCACCGCACAGCCCTGGGCTGGTCGCCCACTCGGTGGCCGCAGGCGCGAATCCCACTTGCGGCGAGTGAGTCCCAGGGGCGCCCGCTCTGTGGCCCCCCAGACCCTGGCCGCTCTGCGAAGGTGGGCGCGGCGGAGGCATGGCCGAGGGGCCCAGGGCGCGTCAGGCCGCGCGGGTGCTGGGGGCGCCCGCGCAGCAGGAGCAGGTACGCCGCGCGGGTGCAGGCCGCGAAGAGACTGGGGAGCGGGGCGGGGGACAGGGGAGCCGCGGGGCAGGGTCCCCAGGCTCGTGCTGGGCCTGGGCCTGGGCAGCAGCATAGCGTTCCAAGGCCCCGCCCCCACCTGGTGCGAATGGTCGGCGGAGGGGCGAAGACCTTCCGGAAGGTGCTCGTAGCTTTGCTCAGCCCACCTCAGCAGGGCCCAGCGCCTCTCTCTCTTCCCCCTTCCCTTTCTTCACTCCCAGTCCGTCCATCCCACTGTTCTCTCCCTTCTCATTCTGTCTCCTTCAGAATCGGCCTTACCGGCTCACTCTTACCCATTCTCTGCCCTCCATGCTTGCGCCCAGGGCCTCTCCCCAGGTGGGGATCGCGGGCACTGGAGGAGCACAGCTGAGGGATGATGGTTGCCCAGTACGCAGGACTCTGAAGTTCTCAAAGCTGAGCGTGCACCGTAATTACCCGGAAGGCTAGTTAACCTCCCGGCCTAGGGGGCTCTGTCTCCAGGTTTCACAGTGCTCCCCTCTGGCTTAGGGCCTGGTCATTTGCAAGTCTAACTGGTTGCTAGGGGCACTCTGAGCTCGGAGAACCTGAGTTTCCCAGCAAAATAGGACTCCAGCTCACAGAGCAGTAGTGAATTTAGGAGGTAACGTATGAACAAGCTCAGCACCCAACAAGAGCTAGCGAGGCATTTTCCAGCCAAGGGAATTAAAAGCCAACCTTGCTGGTAGCAACAGAGGCAGGATGGAGTGGGAAGAAGCAGGAGTGAGACCTGAAATGAGGCAGAGACGTCCTTCCAGAAATCATGATTGAGAGCCAGGTCACAAAAGCACGAGCCAGGAGGACTTTTCTGGGCAGCTGGGGCCAGCACCTCCGGCCTCCCGCGGCTGGTGCTGACGACAAACCCACCCACGACTTTATTTTCCCTTCTTAGGACAATTCCTAGGCTATGCTTAGGTACCCCGAGCTACAGATGAGTTGGGGTGCACTAGAGGTGGACCTCACATCCTGGAAGCAAAGTAAAACAAGGACAAAAATTATTTAGATTCAGGTTGTTGCCTTATAAGCAGCAAGAGATTGCTCTTGAAGGGGCCGGGCAGTGTCAAGGCACCTGTAGGTCCAGCACCTAGGAAAGACTGGCAAAGGGCGGGGCTGTGGTAATGCCCAGTAAATGAAGATGTGAGGGAGCAGATGAGTGTGCAACTTCATGACCTGGAACCCCACTGCCCAGCTCCCCACACACCTCACTGTGGAGCTGCCTTCCCATTCCCATCGCCTTGCCAGCTGTGCTCCTATTGAGCCAGAATCAGGGGGTGTTCTTTTGAGACCCCTAAAATTGGAGTGCAAAAAAGCTGAGAATGTGGACTCAGTTCCCTCTTCTTCTTGTCTGAGGCCTCAGATTACCCCAGAGGACCCACCTCTGTCCCCCAGCACTCCCTCCCCTCCATCCATGGGGGTTTTGCATCTTCCTGTGACATGAATTCCTTATTAGCAAACATAACATTCCAAACCCCAAACCTAACAGCCTAACCTTCTGCTCACTTAGGTCCCAGGGTGTCAGTCCAGTTAGGGATCACTTAACAGGAGTCCACTTGGGAAAAGACGCCTTCAGGAGACACCCCCGCGTGGATGTGCTAGAGTGTAGCTGCGTGCATGAGATGGGGCTGGCCTGCTGAACAGCCCGGGTGCGTGGCGGGCCCTGTGTATGTGGAGTTCATCTGTGACTGAAATGCGGTTAAGAGAAAGGTGAATGCACTTCAAGATTATTGTTATGTTTTTGCTGCTTGTTTTAGTAAGCTTTTTGTAACCACTGGCTTTGAGGGGAGAATTGAAAGTGGGGAGACAGTCCAGTGAGAAATGATGAGAACCAGCCATAGAGGGTGGCATTCTTCAAGTGCACTGTGTGATGTGCCAGAGAGGAGGCACTCTCTGGTGTGAGGCAACCCCCCCTCTATCTTTCAAATGTAGGTGATTTCTTTGTAGTTGACTTTTACATTTTCAAAATGTGTATTATTTTTTTTTTACTTTATCATTTCTGGGTATCACATCATACTTACAAATGCTGTCTCCCCTGTATATTTTCTTCTAGCACTTTTAAGATTTTCTTTTTCCCATGTAAATATTTGACCCATCTGGAATGTATTTTGAAGTGGAAAATTAGGTCTGGATCCAGCTTTATATTTTTTCCAAATGCCTAGCCAATTGTCTCAGCACCATTTAATGAACAATCCATTTTTCCTCATGATTTGAAATGACTCATTTATCATATGCACTTGGGTCTATTCCTGGACTCTCTGTTCTGTTCACTCAACTGTCTTCCTATTCCTGGGCCAGGACTGCTTTCAATTAATTTCTGTGGCTTTAGCATGGATTTCGATGATTGGTAGGCCGAGCCCCAAGTCTTTACTCTTCTTTTGATTTCCTAAGCTATCCTCGTTATCCTTCTAGATAAATGCTAGCTAGCATCATGTTAATTTCCAAAATAAATTATTTTAAGATACTGAATGGACTTGCAAGATACCATGCCAGAAAAAAAAACTGTCAAAAAGGTGATTCCACCAGAATAAAAAAAATACCGTATGTTGAGAACTGTTGGGTTGTCGGAAAAGTCACGACATATTTTTTCTGTTTTTCAAGCAAAAATGCATCATGAACTTTCCGACAACACCTCAGTAGAGAAGGCTCTTCAGTGTCATCAGTATCATCATCTTCACAGTCTGATTTTTCCCTAGGAAATATGAGTATGATTTTAATATCATTTGATGTAGGGAGATTCTTACTGATTCAACAAAAATCTTTTCAGCTACAATTTCCACTCCCTGAGTTTTCCTGGTCATCAATAGAATGGGCTATCATCCTTTGTGAAAAGTGACTTGGCCTCCAGCGGACAACTAAGAATAGCATTTCTAGTAAAAGGCAAAGGGCTTTTCCTTGCACCTGAACTAAAAATCTTGCTCCTTATCTTAAACAAACAGGAAGCAAAATGATCCTAAAAGTCTTCAACAGCAAGAAGAGGAAGACGCGGGGAGTCTGTTGCCTGTGACTTGTATAGAGATCACTGGCCCTTGGAATAAGCACCTACCTGCAGAACTCTCATACTGTGTATGACGTATGCGCGCAGTGTTTTAATGCAGTAGGGAGTAGCTATAACAGCAGTCTCCAGTGTCTAATAAAGAAACAGGAAAAAGGGCCTCCCTGGTGGCGCACTATGGGGCAGACCACAGCCACTGCAGCACGAATTCCATCCCTGCTGCCGGTTGGGGAGGGGACCCACATGGCACAGGCAGATCTCTTCTGCCTGGCCCGCTGCTCCCCTCAGCAGGGTGTTTCGGTCCATCTGCCTGTTCTGCCCCCTGCTCTGTCTGGTGGATTCTCTCACCTCTCTGCGCCTCTGGCCTGTACCCCAGTGCTTGTATGCATAAATAAATAAAATCTTAAAAAAAAAAAAAAAAGAAACAGNGGATTCTCCCACCTCTCTGCGCCTCTGGCCTGTACCCCAGTGCTTGTATGCATAAATAAATAAAATCTTAAAAAAAAAAAAAAAAGAAACAGGAAAAAGAGCCTCCCTGGTGGCGCAGTGGGTTAAGCAATGCACTATGAAGCAAGTCACAGCCACTGCAACACGAGTTCGATCCCTGCCGCCGGCCAGGGAGGGGACCCACATGGCGTTGCAGACCTCTCCTGCCTCACCCGCTGCTGCCCTCGGCAGTGTGTTTCAGTCAGTCTGCCTGTTCTGCTCCCCACTCTGTCTGGTGAATCCTCTCATCTCCCACGACTCTGGCCTGCACCCCAGCTCTTGTGTGCAGAAATAAATAAATCTTTAAAAAAAATAAAAAACTGGAAAAATAAGAAACTGCTTAGTGGTATGCCCAAGTCACTCGAATAACCAGTGAGCTCAGAGTTTTGTGCTGGGTGGATGTGAGTGATTCACAGCTCCAGATACAGCCAGCGCTCCCCCAAAGCAGCAGCCAGCAGAGAGGGGCCATCACACCAGGCCGGGGCTTCCAGATCCACTAGTCTGTGCGGACTGCCACCAAGGCTCTGCCCTGAGCTCAGCACTGGATCCCAGAGACAAGTGGAGATGTGAGCTCCACCTGAAGGTCAGGAACAGCCAGGCGGCGTCACACAGGGACAGGGAGCCGTGAGAAGCCGCTTCTCCTGCTCCCTCTTCGCAGGCATTGCCCAGCAAGCCCCAGCATTCTGAAACAAGCCCAAGTCTCTGCTTAGCTGTGTCTTCCAGAGCCTTGTTTTCTCTCTTGGGGAATCCTTTGAGCCTCTGAGAGATGCTCAGAGATACTGCAGAACCTGTTACCTTGAGTCAGAGAAACCCTAGACATTGCCTGGATGGCATTTTCTCCGCGGTCTGAAATGCTCGTGCCATTGGAAGCAAATGCAAAGGGAAAATGTCTGGCTAATATCAGGTCTACTTAACACACATGTTACTCACCTTCTCTTCTGTGCCATCACTGGAGATTTTAGCTTTGAAACGATATCTTCTAACACTCCTGTGGGGATTAAGCTTTCTGTGTGCTCCATGAGAGTTATAAAACCATATCTTTTCAGCCATTGACCTTAAGGCTTCAGACGCCCAAATGCAGTGGGTAAGCAGTGGCCAAGAAAAAGCAGTGTGTGCTTGTTGTAGATAATCCAAAAGCAATCCCAGGACAGTCTCTGCTTTCCAGCTCAATCTGCAAGGGAATAGCCAGATTACCGCTTTACCTGGGAACAGACTTTACATGAAAACCAAGAGGCACTAACACAAGCTCCTAACAAGTGGAGCCTCTGGTCACCTGTCTCTAAAACCTCGAACTAAGAGATGACACTTAGTATTGGCATCATTTAAGACACTGGCAAAGCAGATGTTTTTTAGGGGTTTTCTTGCTCACATCACATCCAGAAGCCAGGGTCACACTACCTGTTGGAGGTGCGTCCCTACAAGCTTGACTGAACTGCCAAATTAAACCCAGGAATAGAGCCTCATCTGGTTCTGTGACCTAGGAATGGAATGAAATATTGACTAACAGTGACCTGATTGCTATTTCATTTTGAGGTGTGTGTGTGTATGTGTGTGTGTGTTTACTTCCATAAGCAAATACTCTATTAGCGCTTTCACCTTAAATTATTCCAGTATTGGGAACTTGGTTTTTTGTGGTTTGGATTTCCCATGTAATGTTATAAAATGCAAGCTAAGAAAACAAGGAAATGTTGAGGACTCTTTTTATATTTTTCAGACCTTTCACACAAAGCTTTCTGCGGATGATGAGTGGAAGTAAGTGATTTGTATTTTTCATAGCTGGAATATGAAATATTAGATTCGTATCTTAACAGTTGGAGAAATTAAATACTGTCATAAATGTATTTGTAAACTCCCCAGGATAGAGAAGGGGTAGCTGAGCCATGTGCCAGAGGCCAATACCACAGGGATTCCACCTTCTTCTCTACAGGGTGCTCCATGCAGTCTCGCCAAGCTGTGCTCACACATCCCTCCAACTAGGGCAGCACCGAATTAGTGTTGTTTTAGGCACATAACACATCTGGTTTGCACGCCAGGCTGTTTCCCTTGTGTGCTGTTATCTACTAGGGGGCCATTGGGCCCTTGTAATGAAAAGAAATAAAGTTCCTCACTTTTTTTGCATAGTAAGTTCCTCACTTTTTTTTTGCATAAAAAGTTTTTGCAAAAAAGTTCCTCACTTTTTTTTGCATAAAAAGTTCCTCACTTTTTTTGCATAATATAAATCCATTATTATTGTTCTTATTTCATTATTCCTAATGAAAATCAGAAATCCTTGTTCCATTTGTCTACAACATTATACTTTCCAAAGTACTTCCACACAGATTTATCATTTGGTATGTTTTCACTATATGTACAAAAATAGATCGATGTCATCAAGCATTATTTTGTTTTATATCTCAAGTCCTACTTTAGAGAGACAGAGTCTCTCTTCTCTCTACCTGGTCCAAGTTGAAAATCTGCTCATTACATAAACTATTGAATAGTTATTTTGGATTTTGGACTGTAAAGACCATAACTAAGCTCTGGTACCCTTTTCATTTTTCTTAACTTCCCATTTCTTCAGTGGAATGAGTGTTTTGGTTTTTTTATGAGCTTCTAGGCTCAGTTTCCAACACAGAGACTAATAGCCATGTGATTTTATCCAGTTTCTTACCTGATGTGCTACCCCTTCTTCTTCATTTGATAAATGAAGGGGTTTTAGTGCATTTATGTTAACTTCCAGCATGAACATTCTGAGATTTCTTCAGCAGCATTTCAGAGCTTGGGCTTTCTGGACTGATTTCTACATTCTCCAGCAGGGGGCACCCCTGGGACTTGAATGGGGCTCTTTTCTGAGCTACTGGGTGCTCTCTGCTCTTTAGCTGGAGTCTTGCTGGCAAAGGGGGAGAACTCAACCCCAATGTCCAACAAGCACCTTTAAGCGGTCACAGTCTTGGGGTGCAGAATATTACCATAAAATGTTTTTTGATTGGTGCACTAACTAAATGAGTAAGCATTCATAAGTGGAAACTTCAAGAGATTTTGTGACTGACAGTGCCCCACTGCGGGTGAAAGTTAATATTAATCAATATTTATAAAGTGATCAACAACATTTGTACATTTCCCCCTTTTCTGCAAATTTAAGCCTGGGCTTCTCGCTCTTCTCTAGCCCATCAGTTCTCAATCTTGTCTCCATCAAAAAATCGTATTTGGGAACCTTAAAATTTACAATGCCTTGGCACATCCTGGAAATCTGGATTAGTCAGCTTAACAGAACACCACAAACTGGGAGGCTTCAGCACAGAAACTAGACTTTTTGTAGTGCTGGAGCCTCAAGTCCAAAACCAAGGTGCCAGCAGGCTTGGGCCCTCCTGAGGTCTGTCTCCTGGGCGCGTAGAGGCCGCCCTCTCCCTGCGTTTCCCTACAGTCTCCCTCTGTGTGTGGCTGTGTCCTAGTCATATGGCCTCGTTTTGCCTTAATCACGTCTTTAAAGTTCCTATTTCTGTGGACAGTAATGTTGTAAGATTCTGGGGGTTAAGACCTCAACTTACGACTTCTGGGGGCACACGGTTGAGCCCATACCACCCAGCAACAGCGATCGCATTGATACGAAGTACACAGCTCGAGCACTGGGATTTTAGAATCTCCCCAGTGATTTCCAATTACAGTCAAGGTAAAGAACCGCTGGTTTCCTTGAAGCCGTTTCTGCTGCAGGACGTAAAACGGTGACGTACTATTTTGGGGGTTTCCTCTACCATTGTGCAAAACTCAGAGTCCACCTAAAAGCTAAAACAGTCCCAGTTTCGGAGTGTCTGTGCCTGTCTAAGCCAACACCTCTGCTCCTGCCCCCTGTCATGAAAACAAGGGGGACCGCCCGCCTGAGTAGCCTGGAGCCTGGGCCCTCTGCAGCTGCTCTTTACTTGACAACGTTAGAAATGACCCATGTTTTACTCTGGCGTTCAAAAATGTCAATTTTATGAGTCAACCCCATCATAATTATTACCCCTCATGTAAGTTCAAGTAAAATAACATAGGTACTTTACCACTTTAGAACAATCCTGCGAGGCACGGGTGGAGGGTTCATTATCTTAAATTTGCAGCGAGGGGACTGAATGGATAACTGACTTTTGAAAGGTTCTATGGCGATGAAGTGGCAGATCAGGGACTCGAACCCAAACCTTCTCAGGGGCCATCAGCAACACTTCTGACCCCATCATGCAACTTGACAAGAAAGGTTTAAGCCAGAACCACAGGGGAGAGCAATGGACTGAGAGGAACTGGTTTTGCTAATTGACTCAGGCTCCTGCTCTCAGTTGCCCCTTCCTCAGAGCTGGGGGTAGTGGAAGAATCTAGACAAACTCAGGGAAATGTTGTGATGGGAGTGCTCCCTACCTTGGAGCTCTCCAGTTCTACCTGCGAGCCCAGTCTATCTGTTCTGGCTCAATCCACAAGGGCCTTGTCAGTGACCGTTTTGCTGTCTGCAGTCTGCAGCAGGAGCAGATGTTCAGGCTGCACCGGGGCCACGAGGCCATGCACGCTAAGATGGTCTTGATCTTCCTCTGCGCCCTGGTCGTCGCCCAGGTGGTGCTGGTGCAGTGGAGACAGAGGCACGGCTGCTCCTACAACGTGAGTGCGGGGGGCGTGGGGACGGGAGTGTTGGAGCAAGTCCCTTCCACTGCCTTAGCGAAATTCTCCTGTGAAGGGAGTGAGCAGTCAGTGCCTGGACTGGCTGCCTGTCAGTGTTGGCTTATCGATGAGACACCCTCTGTATTTCACTTGGATGATTTATTTTTAACTAAAAGAGACTAGAATCAAACCTGATTAGTTATTCAGTCCCATATTAAAAAAAAAAACCTATTCCATGTGCAAATAAGCATATGAAAAGCTCATCACCAAATGTCATCAGGGTTGCACATTAAAACACCAACGAGATACTGATACAGACCTACTAGATGGGTAAAATCCAAAAAAGTGACAATACCAAATGGAGATCAGGATGAGGCGTGATAGGAACTCTTGTGAGAGGAGTGCAAATGGTAAAGGCACTTTGGAAGACAGTTCTGCAGCCTCCCACAAAGTTAAACGGAGCATTACCACACTATCTAGCCACCGCACTACTAGGTATTTTTTATTTACCCAGGAGACTTGAAATCCCACACTCCCACAAAATCTACATGCAGCTATTTACAGTACCTGTATGCATAGTCACCCAAAACTAAAAGCAACCAAGATGTCCTTTAAAGTATGAATAAATCAGCAAACTGTGTTACCTCCATGCAATTAAATCTTAGTTGGGAATAAAAAGATATGAGCTATCAAGCCATGAAAAGACACAGAGGAATAAACAGGATTCTTTTGTCACCAAAAGACCTTGGTGACAAGTTCATATGGAAAAGATGCAGATTGTGTGATTCCAATTACATGACAATTGAAAAATGCAAAGCCATAGAGAGTAAAATGGTCAGTGGTTCAGGGAGGAAAGAAGGAAAGACAGACACGTGAAAAGGAAGATTTTATGGCAATAAAATTGATCAGTATGTACTGTGATTGTGGATACAAGGCATTCTGCATTTGTCAATCTGGTTCGACTATACAGAGCGAACAGTGGAACCTAAATGCTAAAACATCATTCAGGAAGCTGGAGGAGGGGGGTGTCCAGTGAGAAGAGCAAATGATACAAGAGAACTTAAATGCATTACAAATATATGAAACAACTTCAGTGAAGGGACTTGACGGTGTGGAGGGGGGGAGCTGCTCCAAGCACCTCTGGCAATGAGAGAAGTCTGTAAGATTATGGCATACAAGCACCCTCCACTGGCTGATAAAACTGTTGCACGTGGGGGTATGCATTAACAGACTGACACTGCTATACAGATGCTGGAAAGGCACAACCCAGTAAATGGAGGGCAGATTATTAGAGCCAAGTTAGTTACTGTTGAAATAGGAGTTTACGGATAAGCAAGGGAAGGAAGTTAGAGAGGAAATATCTCTCACACACACACACACACACACAAAATGTGTTATGCAGACAGAAGGTATTCCTGTCCTTTGCACACAGAAGGTATTCCTATTTGTCCATATTATTTATACCATGGAAATATTCTTTATTATAAGTATTGTTATCTTTAGATTATCTCATGCATAATTCAGACCATGTGAGGGATTAATCTAAAAAGCTGAGAACATTTCCAGGTACAGTGTTTAACAATATGATTATCTTATAAAGTGACTGTCTAGACTACATATTTGTGGTCTGTAGGCGGGCGCTATGTACATCAGACCAATTTGTTAAGAATACCTAAAGTAAGGAAACAGGTTATTTAGAAAATAAAGTTTAGAAATATAATTGTTGGGGCCTTCCTGGTGGCACAAGGGGTTAAGTTGAAGCACTATGAAGCTATCCGCAGCCACCACAGCGCAAGTTCAATCCCCGGCCAAGGAGCTGACCCACATGGCGCAGCAGACCTCTCCTGTCTCCCCCACTGCTCCCCTCAGCAGTGTGTTTCAGTAGATCTACCTGTTCTTGCTCCCCACTTTGTCTCTAGTGGATCCTCTCACCCCCCACACCTCTGGCCTGTACCCCAGTTCTTGTGTGCATAAATCTTTTTTAAAAAATAAAAATATAATTGCTGCTAGAAGATGCTAAAAATTATAGATAAAACAGAATGGAAACTGAGGTATCTATATAGCAGTATGTTTCTTGTTTCGGACACTATTCTATACCTAAATATTGCCAAATAGTTTCATTTTGAATACAACTAAACTCTGCAGCTGAATATTTGAAGTTTTCTCTTTCCAGTTAATACGGTATAGACATAGGCAGAGCCTCCAAGTTAAATGATTTCCAAGTGCCCTTGATAACATTTAATCAAAAATAAAATCCTAGTCAACACCACCTTCTCCACCTTCTTTGATGCACCCTACTTTTCTGCACGGAAGAGGAGGGGGTGCCAAAGGAGAACCCTCCTTCTTCGCGTCAGTAGAAGACCCGCTGGCCGCATACAGCGCCAGGCCTCCGAGCACCCTGTTAACTTGCCTCAGTACACAGGCCAGTGATCTACCACAGACTGAAACGCTGCTCCTTTTCTCGCAAACTTCCTGCCCATTAATTGCTGGAAACATGAGAACATGACCCTGTGCCAATAAAGCACAAGTCTGGCCGACTCTGAAGAGTGAGACAAGGCACAAACACCGTCACACACGCAACACTGCAGAATCTCCTTCCGGAGTTGAAATAGGCAAATCAGCAGCCAGAATTGATCTGAAGAAAAAATATGGACTGAGGGAATCTCGAAGTATCCTTCATATGCCGAGGTATCATTGCCTTGTCCGATGCATGTCCTCCCTTTCCTGAGAGCAGTGGGACAGCCTGGAGAAATGTATGTGCATGCTAATTCTCTGCTTACTTCTCAGTGGTGACCTGACCTCCCTCCAGCATCCCCGCCCCCCACCTGCACGAACGGTTGCAGAGATTTTGAAAAAATAGTAGCAAGATGACTTTCTTCTCACTCTTCCTTGCTCTTTCTTTCCTTTTACTTTCTCTATCTTTTTGTTACTGTCTCTGTCTCTTACTGT
Source organism: Galemys pyrenaicus (assembly GCA_019455555.1). Classification (NCBI taxonomy): domain Eukaryota; kingdom Metazoa; phylum Chordata; class Mammalia; order Eulipotyphla; family Talpidae; genus Galemys; species Galemys pyrenaicus. Next base: position 1,489,646 of record JAGFMF010012111.1, read on the forward strand.
ATGACCCATTTATCATTCTGTACACTAAACAAATGAAAGGATATCTTTGTTTTGACTTTAAAATTCTGTTCAGCTTCCTTGTGTATATGACTGCAAGAAAAAACACGATACCTTTGGGCAGCATCCGATTCATCAGGAAATTCCTCCTGCCCTGATGTGTGGGTGGGGAGGACGTGGGTGATGGGATCCAGATGCACGGGCTGCCCTCCGCCCCTAATGCAGATGTGTTTTATATGCACATGCCCAAATGGTGACCCCTCTGGCATTATTAATGCATCCCAGCTGCCAGGCTTCCTCCTTTGCATGCATGCACCTCGATTTCACATATTTCATGTGTTTATTTTTGAGGCACAGCATTCCTGCAGTTCATATGTGGCAGTTAGTATTAAAAATGAGAAGTTCTGACTGCTCTGGAAATTGATAAAGCATCTTTTAAATTGCAATGAAATGTGGACCCTCATTCCAAAATGGCTTATCATACAATTGTTGAATTCATAATGCAACTTTCTGACTATTCCCTCTGTATGTTAAGAAACAATGGCACTGGATATGCACTTTAAAGATAGGTAATAAATTAAATGTTTGCAATCTAATACATTATAATTATCTTTTGGTTTTAATTTCTGATTCTCAAGCCTATTTTTAGAGTGTCTATACATTTCAACATTGTTATTCACTATTAATTAAATCTAAACATCCCGTAAGCGAGACATGGGATCTAAAAATGGGTGGTACTTACAAAACCACAGAGAGAGTGTGTTTTATAAATATGTAGTCTAATTGTTGCTTCAAACTATCTTAGTAATTCCACTGATTTGAGGAAATTTTGAAAGATGGAGCTCATGGGATTTTCTTTCATTAATATCAAAGCTAATAACCCCCAAAATTCAAAATCATCATTTATCATGGAAAACTATTTCCATAAGCAGCTATAGGAAATGAATAACCAAAATACTAAGATATTTTTTAAGGCGCTATGCATAGAAAAGGTCAAAGTCACTAATGCATAGCGCTAAGTAAGCGTATCTTAAGTCTCAGTTACCTAGCTTGTAATTTCTGGTTCTTATGAAGATAATTCTACTTTCCCATCTGGAGATTCTATCTATCTATCTATCGATCTATCTATCTATCTATCTGTCTGTCTGTCTGTCTGTTTATCTTCTATCTCTCTTTCTCTATATAGATATATAGAGAGATTTTATATATATTTTTATATATTCACAATAAAGGTACAAACTAATTTATTAGCTTTGACCATACTCCCAAAATAAGGTGGAAATTAAAACAATTATCAAATTAATTCAAGCAAAGGTAAAGAATATTTACTCTTCTGCACTTGGGCCTCTATCCAAAAGATGTGCAGCCATGAACTCAAAAATTATATGCTTTACAATACCGATAGCAGCATTATTTATAAAGCCAGGACACGGAAGCAGCCTAAGTCCGCACTGATAGCTGACTGGATCGAGAAGATGTGGCATAGCCACACAATGGAGGACATTCGGTCGTAAGGGAAGTTGCTGTTACACCAAAAATGGAGGGCGTTTGAGGGAATTATATAGAGTGAAAGAGGTCAGAATGACAAAGACAAATATTGGGCGTTTATGTAGCAGACAATTCGACAAAGCAGAATACATATAAAAACACTCAGGCAATAATAAACTAAGGGAAATGTCTAAGGTTAAGAGGGAAGAGAAAGAAAAAAAGGATCAAAGAAGTATAAGGAATTGTCATGGGGAAAGGTAATGGGGGAGGGGGGGAATATTTACTCTTCCATTAAAGTACTGCCTGGAATTTAAAAACATAAAAAAAAATTATATTTTTTCCTGAACTCTTCAGATAGTCACCTCAGATCTGTTCCATGTGCACATTCTGTTCAAATGCATTTTTTTAAAGAAGATTTATATGCTTCCCTCAGCAGTGTACTTCAGTCAAGTGCATTTGTATGAGAACAATGAGAGGGTGTCTCTCCACAGCCACTGCAGCGCAAATTCCAGTCCCCAGTGTATTTCAGTCGGTCTGCCTGTTCTGCTTCCCACTCTGTCTCTGGTGAATCCTCTCACCACCACCCCCCTCCCACCTCTGGCCTACACCCCAGCTCTTGTATGCTTTTTTTTTTTTTTTTTTTTAAAAGAACAATTAGAATGTTCTCTGCCAAAGACTTAGAGTNATCCTCTCCCCACCACCCCCCTCCCACCTCTGGCCTACCCCCCAGCTCTTGTATGCTTTTTTTTTTTTTTTTTTTTAAAAGAACAATTAGAATGTTCTCTGCCAAAGACTTAGAGTGAGTGTAAGAAGATTCCAGACCCAGGTAACTTATGGGGCTAAAGCAACGAAAAGCCTGGGAAATGTCTTCTTGTCTGTGAAGAGACAGCTGTGCACCTGTCCTTTTCCTTTACACACTGAAATCCTATCAAATAAGTTCTGTTTAATGTCCTTAAGATGAATATAACCAAGACCATGTTAAAGGATCCAAAAATATAACTGAAGACCCTTTTTGCCAGAAAGATGAATTATACAGGCGACAACTATAGTACAGCAGGCACTAACCACTCTTTCCACGTCACTGGCAGACAGTTAACCAACCGTGATCCTTTTACCACTAATCCAGGACCCAGCTTGGAACCCTCTACCAGCCTGGCCGGTATCACCACCAGTAAAACCCAGGCCTGTGACCAAACTCTCTGGCCTCCCCCTCTTCTGACGGTGCTGGGAAAATTTGGTGGTTCGTCTGGATGTGAGAAAGCTAAGAGACCAAAGGTTATTGCTGCTGGTTAGTCCTATCTGCTCCTCACAAGAAAGGCTGTAGCAGGAGTGAGCTCTGCTGAGGACTAGAAACACAACATCACCTCATCCACCACAGCCCAGCAGCTCTCCCGCTGCCTGCACTGGGGGCTGGGGGCCAGACAACGTTCCCGCCGCCGTCAGAAGGTTACTTAGACTAGCCCGTCGGTGCGGCCACAAAGAGTTGTGTGTGGAGGAACAGGAAAGAGGGTGTGGCCCACATCTCGGGCGCGAGGGAAGGACAGCAACGAAGGGCTAAAGTCCAGTCATCACGGGTCACGCCGTACCCCGCTTGAATTCGGGGGACCGTGGGCAGGGCCCACCAGGACAGCAGGCAGGTCTCCCGGAAGCTGCTCAGAAACGCTGTCGCTGCCTCCATTGGCGTCACGGTGCGCTTGCCCGTGATGGGACACCAGCGCCTTGGGAACCGGGGTTACCGTCCTGTTTCCAGAGCTCTTTCCACCTCTGGTCTCACGGGCTCCCTGCTCAGTCAGCCCATGCAGGCTGGTTATCACAATGAGCCGTGTTTTTCCCAAGTCACATAAACATAGAAGCCTAAAGTTGCTGTCATTGGAAATTGGCCAGAGGACAGCAGGTGAGGGACATTCTGGATTATTTCCGGTTTGAATTTCCAGGTAATCGCCCCCACTGGCTCCTACCCCTGCAGGTACAGAGCAGCTCAGGGGTGCAGGGTGAACCAGCTGCGTGTTGCACCTGGCCGGTGACACGGGCTCCCCAGAGCAGCTCCTGAGCGGGTTCCTAGCGGACCAGGCTTTGGCTCCTGGGCACTGAACGAGCCTTTCTCTTCCTTTCTCCGACAGCTGGTGACCCTGCTGCAGATGTGGGTTGTGCCTTTGTATTTCACCATAAAACTTTACTGGTGGCGCTTTCTGTCCATGTGGGCCCTGTTCTCAGTTATCACCAGTTACGTCCTCTTCAGAGCCACCCGGAAACCCCTCTCCGGGAGAACACCGCGGTAAGAAGTCCAGTCTTTCCTTCCCCCGGCCCCTTTTATTTTAAAATGTGTGTTTAACGTCGTGATCCTGGGTGTGGCCCTGCTTTTGCCTGTGGTAGCAAACTATTTGGAGACCAGCGGTGCCATTAGTTCACATTCATCATTTAATGGTGAGTCGGACGTGCTTGTCAGATTTATCACTTCACATGTCAGCTGGTAAAGGCCAGAAGGAAGAAGAGTGAATGTATTGTGAAAAATTCTAGAGCACTATTTCTCCCCATATTTCACTCCACAGGCTGGTCTACAAGTGGTTTCTTCTCATCTACAAACTCAGCTATGCCTTTGGGGTGGTGGGTTATCTGGCCATCATGTTTACCACGTGTGGACTCAACCTGTTTTTCAGGTAAGTATCACCAGTTAAGACATTCATGTCCACACACTTGTAACACTCACCAGGTCAGATACACATCTGGCTGCTGTATTTGGTCCTGGACTTCTTCATGCACACATTGTTTAGAGGAGTTAGCAGTGGTATATAGATGTCTTTGAGTGAACCCACTCAAAAAGAGAAAACCCCACAGAATAAAATGTTTTCCAAAACTATAAACTTAAGGAGAAAATACACTTGGTCTGCAAATTTTAAAAGCCATCATTAAAAGTAAGCTTCCCAAGGTGATTGAGTAACTTTAATGGACTGCAGATTTCCCTTCCACCAAATTCTGAAGTGTCATGTCCTTAGATATAGCTTCTTTCTTCAAACCTCTAGAACTGTCCAATCCAGTAGCCACTAGTTCATATGCCTTTTGAGTATTTAAAATAGGTGTGAAGGTGTACTATAAGTCTAAAATATATGTTGTATTTCAAATACTGTATAAAGAAGAATTTTCATGTGAACTATATGTTGAAATTATAGTATTTTGGATGTATTAGGGAAATTACTCCATCCTGTTTTACTTTCTTAATGCGATAGCAGAAAATTTATATTTTCAACATATGTCAGATCTATATTTCCACCAGACAACACTGCTCTAAAACTATGCATCTGGAGCCCATGGCATGCAGCCGAACAAAAAGGAAACCGAGTGCTCAGCCAATGAAAGAAAGGTGATGACCTAACCGAGCAGGAAAGTCTGAGGAGAAATAATGGAAATTTCTGTTTCTATGACTCAGAACTGTACACTCCCTAGGAAGAGGAAATGTGTTCTCACTAAGATTCTCATGGGCAGAGCTGAGGCTGTGTAACCAACGAGTATTCTGGAAAAGGGAATGTGAGAAAGCTGCTTGAATAAAAGTTCCCCAAAATATCTCTCACCATGAAGTTACTCTAAATCTCTAGAGCCATAACAGGGATTAAAGGCAGAGATGAGTAGTCTTCACCCATAAAGAAGACAGTTGAATGGAGAACCAGCCCTGGGAAAGAAAAAGGGGTCTTTCTGTGACACGTAGCACTCTGATTTTATAAGCACTTCACACAACTTCTAGAGTGCGAGTTGCAACCCTCTAGCAGGAAAGGACTAGAAGGTAACTGTACAGATCTCTGATTGCTAGTTTAGGATGTAGAGAGTCACTAGTATTCTTTCAGCATGCTGTTTATATTATTTTAGTGAATGTCAAATTTTTGTGAGAATTTTAAGTTAACAATAGTTGTCTGAAGACTATTAGCTCGTGAACGCTCCTACTTTAACCCCTCAAAATGGGGCAGGAACTATTTTTTCATTATAAAGTGTTGCTTGATTGAATTAAGTTCCTTTCTTTTTCTTGTAGAACCATGATAAGATTGTAAATATGTGTGTCCTTGGGCATGGAGGGAGGAAAACCTTTCTTCTCCACTGCCCTTACTCTGAAATAAACTTGGGCAAGTCTTGAAAGGATGTGGCATCCCCTTGTTGGAATTCCCAGTTCACATCACCCCAAAATGGGCCCCCCTGAGTCTACAGAGCACTCTGCTCTACCGTTTCCTCCTCAATGAACAGGCGCAGATGACAACCGGAGGTTTGGAGCTACACACAGCTCCTTTCCGCTAGCCGGTGCCTTCCGACTCAGTCAGACCCACGCGGGCCCCTGGCAGGTGTTTGCGATCGTTTAAGGAGCTAGCAGACCAAAGGTGCAATGAGTAAGATCCAGAAATTAGGAACTAATACTCACTTTTTAGAGATATTTGCATAAAAGGGGGGTTATCATAGAGAGAATCATAGTATATTGGAATAGGATCCAACTTGCAAAACAAATTTTTATTAATACATGACAAGTACCGCAAGGACATAAAGTTAAGCTTGATTCCTGGTCTTATTAGGTCCAAACCGCAATGTTAAGTGTATCACTTTTTCTATGTCTCCATTTTTTCCAGTGCACAGTGGGGCTAATAATATCTATTTCAACTCTTTTGCTAGGTGAGATAAAGTGTTTGAAAGCTTTCTTAAAGCCTGACCTGGACGCCAGGTATCTCAGCTTCAACCATATGGCAGAGGCGTCCCTTGTCCAGACCCCACCCCAGGCCACTTCTCCTAGAGCCCGGAGCAGCTTGTGCTTTAACAGGCGTGTTAAATCTCCCAGGAGAGTCTTCCTTAGGGTGCAGGTCCTTTGCTCTGATACAAGAGGGTCTAATGCTACTGCCCCTTGGAGTCACCCGAGCCTGGAGAGCTCCCCAAAACGCCGCGGCACAGCCCCATCCCCAGGGTCTTATGTAACTGGCCTCGGTTGCAGCCCAGAGACGAGGTTTTTACAAGCTGCCCAAGTCCTGTGTGAGTGGAGCCGAGGGGCGCTTGGGAGCCACTGGTTAGAGCTGGCTGGTCTCAGCCGTTGCCTAAAAAGCCTTTGAAGACTCTCTCACGAATGACTATGTCCACGTAGCATCCATCGAGTGCTAAAATTTCAGGGGAATTTAGAGAATTTTAAATCCTCTTATTTAGAAAATAACTGAATAAATAAATGGAAAACAAAACACCACCCCCTTACACTCTGTGGCTGACATGGCAGGAAGTATTTTCCAAGCTGCACACTTTCCCCCCTACCCATGCCACACTCTGATCTCTTTACACTTATTTTCGGTAGAATCAAGGCCAGAGATTCCATGGATTTTGGTATTGTGTCCTTGTTCTATGGCCTCTACTACGGTGTGATGGGGAGAGACTTCGCAGAGATCTGCTCGGATTACATGGCTTCTACTATAGGGGTAAGTGTTTCCACTCTCTGAAACCACCTATGGTGTGTGGAGAGATGGTCTCCTCTCACACACTTGCATTCCACGTGCAGAAACAGTGTGCTGCTTGGTTCTCCCAGCCCATCTGCTCGCTGGATTCTCTTTGCATCATAAATTGTCTCTGGTAATTCATTAGAAAATACCTTTCTTATGCATATGAAGTGGTAGGGAAATAAGATCTATTTTAAAGTAAAATATCTTAGTTCTTTGGAAGTTACCCTATGCAGTCTACTCCAAGTGCCAACACTGAAAGGATCCGTAAAACTTCAACAATAATGAAAACCCTTGATCTCTGCCTCAACTCTGTCTAATGCAAATAAAAGTCCTGTTTGAGTCTGCATTAAATGCTTTAGAATGAATCAGTGCCTCAAGGTAATATATCATAAAAATCAGTTGTCATTACAGCATCTGCAAATTAGAAGTTATGAAAGTGTATAGAATGTATTCCAACTGTATATTGTTCTCTGGAATTTAAAAAAAAATCCCTAGTAGTTTTTTTTAACTCTCTTAAAATTAAAATTCAGAATAGACATATTTTCTGGCTAGATGGATTCCAGATCCCTAGACTAAGAGCATTCATCTGCGTCTGGCACATGCACATCTCTTGAAAACTTACCAACCCAGGGCCCTGGGATGACCCACTGGCTTCAGGAATTCCTCGTCCCTGTCCGCCCTAGTCTCTTGGCATACTGCCAGCTAGGAAATGGGAAACCGTGTGTAAGTAGCAAGAGAAGAGTGAACTTCGGGACTGTTCTCTCTCCACTTGTGAGGCAGGACTGGATGGACATGACCTTGACTTTATCCCCACTCCCTGTTAGTCCGCACCCTGTCAGCTCTGTCTTGCCCTTTCCCTGGAGCGTGGACTTCACTTCCTGTGCTGCTGGGTCAGCAAACCCTTTGGAATTCTCCTGCCTGCCGTGTGTCCATTGTGGGATGATGGCCTTTCTTGTAAGGTTTAAGGTGAGCACAAAGGGAGCATTTTCAGTCCATTTTCTCAGTCAAAAACCAGAGCTGTGCCCCTTAAATTTCTAAATATTCTTGTACTTTAAAAATAAAAAGTTGTTTTTTTTAGCCATGTCCTCCATTTCCCAGTGAACCAGGAAGAGATGCAGTTTGACAAGAAAAACAAGTCTGGTTTTTTTAAAGTTATTAACAATTTTCTTAAGATTAATTTTTACTCTTTATGCACACAAGAACTGGGGTACAGGCCAGAGGTGCATGGGTGGGAGGATTCACCAGAGACAGAGCAGGGGGCAGGACAGGCAGACTGACTGAAGTACACCACTGAGAGAAGCAGCGGGAAAGGCAGGAGCGGTCTGCTGCGCCCTGTGGGTCCCCTCCCTGGCCCGGGTTCAAACTCAGGCGGGCAATAGCTTGATAGTGCTCAGACTGTTTTAACCCCTGTGCAACCAGGGAGGCCCAAAAACAAGTGTTTAAGCACCATCTTTCTAGAGAGTTCTCACCTGAGCCACACCACTAGTTTTAACATCGTGTCATCCCATCATCTTATAGCATCAAAAACAAAACCCACGTCCTCACAGCACAGCTGCTGGTGCCTTGAACTGGTCGTGATGATGGTGGTGATGGGCGTGTGTCTCGTGTTCACTTGCGCACATGCTTGTGGCAGAGGACAGGAGGAGCAGTGTCCGTTCTCACACCAGTGCCTACGTTCCACACCAGACTAGTTAAATCAGAGTCTCTGGGAGCAGAGCCAGAGCATCTGCTTTGTCTTAAAAGCTCCCTAGAAAAACGGAATGAGCTGTCAAGGCAGGCAAACGCACATGCGTCGTAAATACATATTACTAAGTGAAAGAAGCCAAGCTGGAAAGGCCACATACTGTTTGAAGCTTAAGGAGACATGACATTTAAATGGTACCCTGGATGGTATTCCGAAGCAAAATAAGGACATTAGGTTAAAAATCAATAACCCTGGTTGCACAATAACCCTCCCTGGTGGCACAGGGGCTAAGGCACAGCACTATGAAGCATCCTCAGCCACTGCAGCACGAGTTCGATCCCTGACCCAGAGAGCAGACCCAGCTGGCGCAGCAGACCTCTCCTGCCTCACCCACTGCTCCCCTCAGCAGTGTATTTCAGTCAGTCTGCCTGTTCTGCTCCCCGCTCTGTCTCTGGTGGATCTTCTCACCCCCCACACCTCTGACCTGTACCCCAGTTCTTGTCTGCATAAACCTTTTTATAAACCTCATTAACCTGAATAAAGTGTGTGCTCTATTTCATAATAGTGTATCATCATTGCTTATTATGATAAATGTGTCGTACAACGTAAGATGTTGATAGGTGAACTGGGTGCTAACGGGGAGTCTGCTATCTTCATATCTTCACTTTAAAATAATTTATAAGTAAGTATTTGAAAAAAATAACAAAGCTTTCCAGGGATTTTAACATGGTGCCAGCTTTGGGACGATGCGGGTCTCCCAAGCTAGGTTCCCAAAAGCATGGCCCCTGGTGGGACTAGTCTGGCACTCCTTCTCATCGCAGGGGAATTTCAAATCTCCAGATTTATGAATCAGAATCCCGGGATAGTACAGGGAAGGGTCAAGTTATGGGTAAACTTAACTTCCTGCATGGTTCTGAACTGTCGCCTGGATAAAACTACTGCTCCTGGAAGAGCCCTCCATGCCAAGGTCAGGCTGCGGGTTACGATTAGCAGTGTGCTTTAGGCCCGCGCAGCCAGTGGGTTTTGTCTGGAAGCCTTAAGCTGCTGGCAGCATCCCGCCCTGGGAGAAAAATCTTTCACGCCAACAAAGCAGCAAGAAGGGCTCTGACGGGGCGGGCGCCCAACGGCTGACAGGCTTCCCCGCGTCAGAGAAGGGGTGCCCTCGCCCCCCACACGCCCTGGCCTTCCCCCCAGTTCTACAGCATCAGCGGGATGCCCACGAGGAGCCTGGCGGCCGACACATGCGCCGTCTGTGGGCAGAGGATCGTCGTGGAGCTCGAGGAAGAAGGACTCGTGGAAAACACCTATCAGCTTCCCTGCGGGCACGTGTATCCTTTTCTCGGCACCTTGGCTCCATCAGACCTGTCTGGGAGACCGTTCTCAAGCACTCTGTGCGGGTCGGGAATGGCAAATCAATGAAAACTAGCTCATCACCTTCCTCCCCCTCCTCCTCACTCTTCCTCCTCCTGCTCCCCATTCACCCCTCTTCTTCCCTGTCAGTCCTCCCCCATCCCATCCCCTCCACCTTCTGAGCTCCCATCCCCAAGTCCCAGGCTTTTATCCACCTGTGCATCTTTCTCTGGAGAAGTTCTGATAATCCCTGTTGCTTAAGAAATGCGAAGAGAACCTCCTCCTCCAGTCGTTTCCTGTTTTCAAAAGGAAACTGCTGCTTGACAGGGAGGCTGCAGCGCATGCACAGGACACTGGGTGGCAAAGCTGGAGAAACGCTAAGGGAACCCCGAGCCAAGAAAGGGCGGGAGAGAAGCTTGGGGGGTTCACAAAGGAACTCAGGACGCCCACTCGGGTGTCTGACTCTGGAACCAATGACAGCAGAGTGTGCGTCACCGAGAAGTAAGCCTGCGCCCTTGGCATGCCCGCAGCGGGCCGCGTGCGGACTGCCAGTCCAGCCTGGGGCTCGGAGACAGGGGTGCACAGGCAGCAGGATTCCTTAGGTCACAAGGGAGGGGCCCAAACTGGAGGGCCCAGTGCTTGGACCACTTGACTCCTCTGACTGTGGGTTCTGCCCCAACAGCCATCTGTTAGTTGAGGGATCTTTAGGTATTAGAGACACACAAGCCTGGGTCTAGAAGCCAGCATTCTCTGGAAACTCCAGAAACCAATGAGACCCCAATACATCAAGAGGCCAGAGAAAGGGGCCTCCTTGATGGCACAAGGGGTTAAGCAGCGCACCATGAGGCATCCTCAGCCTCTGCAGTACGAGTTCGACCCCCCAAGGGAGGGGACCCACATGGCGCAGCAGACCTCTCCTGCCTCGCCTGCTGCTCTTCTCAGCAGTGTGTTTCAGTCAGGCTGCCTGTTCTGCTTCTCACAATGTCTCTAGTGAATCCTCTCATCCCCCACACCTCTGGCCTATACCCCAGTTCTTGTAGGCATAAATAATCTTAAAAAAAAAAGGGGGGGCCCAGAGAGAGCACAGGGTGAACTCTGGATACCCGTTCTGTTTGGGTTGGCCAACAATCAAGATTTTTATCTAAATACAAAAAGGGCATCATTTGTCCTCATTTTGTATTATAATATCAATTTTAAAATATTGCTGTATCCTCAGTCATTTCAAAGCTTTGGCATGACAAGGTGGCTAGCCCATCTGTCTTTTGCCTCTGAAGCCACCTAATTCCATCAGTAAAAGCCTAGATGTTCAGCGGCTGTGATTCAGTTCTGTTTAATCTGGGCAGAATCCATTTATTCAATCCTGATTGTAAAAAACTCAACTGAATGCATCTGGAATATCACTGGAGCCCTTCGTCTGATATTTAAGCCTTGACATTTTAAATAAGGAACACCACGATACCCATAGGGAATGCTATGCTAGTTTTTCAGTGTGATACCTTTCCCAAAATCTATCACTCTTAAGAGATTTTGCAAGTCTGGCCCTCATTTTAAATATGATTTACTTTTCAAAATGTTGGAACAGAGCCCCTTCTGCCATTTGCAAGTGGAAATATTTTCTTTCTCCACTTTTAAAGGCCCTGAGGGATTGTTGAAGATGGCGCATATGTAATCTGAAATGCAGCCACCTTGAAATTTGCTCTGCAGGGAGTATTATTAATGACCCTTTTAGATGAGTCATCGGAGGAGTGGGCAAGTATGAGTCATATTAACAAGGAAGAAGTAACCCGAGCATTGCTCTGTGGCAATTCTGCCATCCCGAAGGCCTTTCAGGTTGAGACCGAAGATGAAAGAGAGTATTAAAGAAGAGTCGGACCTTTCAGTGCCAGCTCTGTGACCCTGAACTCTACACCTCTTTGCAAGACCAGGCTCTACTCCCGCCCTATGAAGGAGGCGATACAGGTTTTGTTTCAAAGTTGCATTATAATCTACCACCTTATGTTAGGTCAAGCACATTACAAATTGACCTCAATTCCAAGAATCGAAAATAGTGGAAACTCTTACTTGCACGTCTAGGGGAGTTAAAAACACAGCCTTGACTTGTCTGCACCACCAAGCTCCCCCATTCGTTAGGAGAGGCGTGACGCATCCTTGCTGTTCAAGGCTGTGTGTTAGTACAGTCCCGAGACTGTGCAATCTTCATCCAGAAAACCGCATTGGGATCAACCGTGGTAGAAAAAGGTAGACATAGGATGAAACTCATTATAATTCATCGTTGTCCCAAATTTACGACATTATAGAAGCCGGGGGAACAGATTTGATCGAGTCATCAGTTTTCAGTGGTTCATTCACACATTTGTCCGTATTTAGGTAACTAGGCCTTGCGTGAGGGCTGAGGGCAGAGACAAATGAAACGGCCTCACAGTAGCACGCGCGCAGGGAGACTTGCAAGTGCACAGGAGGTCACACGGGAGCATGGCACGTGCTCCGTCCGATAACCGCGAGTCCCTGGTGCTGGGGACCAGTAAGTCCCTCGAACTTGGGGACAGAGATCACCTTTCAGCGCAAGAGGATGTATGCATGCAAATGGGTTTGTAAATGCCTAGCGCTTCAGAAGTTTATTAAGCTTATAGTCTGTTAAAAATAACGGCTTCTTTTTTTTTTTTAAGATTTATTTATTTATGCATACAAGCACTGGGGTACAGGCCAGAGGTGTAGGGGGGTGAGAGGATTCACCACAGAGAGCGGG
>JAGFMF010012111.1:1502407-1551509 GCA_019455555.1 Galemys pyrenaicus
CAACAGAAGTACACTGCTGAGGGGAGCAGCGGGCACAGCAGGAGAGGTCTGCTGCACCATGTGGGTCCCCCCCCTGGCCGGCAGCAGGGATCAAACTCGCTGAAGTGGCTGCGGTTTGCTTCGTAGTGCGTTGCTTAACCCACTGCGCCACCAGGGGAGGCCCAAAAATAACTGCTTCTTAATAATTTAAAATGTTTGAGGAAAAAAACCTCAACTGTGGAGACTAATAGAAATATGTGTAAGTTTCTGACCACAAATAACCTGAACTGATCGAAGCAACGAGTAATGCACGAAATTCAGACTTGGGACATGCACAAGAAGTGCATAATGAGACAAGGAAATACAGTGATTTGTTTACAGACAGTAAAAATCCTCTTTCACATTCTTTATCTAATTTAATTCTTATGAGGATCAAATGAGGTAAGAAGAACAAGTAAGACGAAGAAGCTTAGTAAGTTCCTCGGGGTCTTAGCACTGTGGCAACTTTGATTCCACGTTCTCTGATCTTGGGGGTCCCATGGTGCTACAGGATCTCCCTAGAAAAGTGTTGTGCATGGTCAGTCATGACTGACAGCCCCACTGACCCCCAAGCCAGGCCATTCCCATTACATCATCATGAAGCAGACACTGCCCTTAATACCCAGAAGCTTCCCTAACGAGATGCCTAAGCTTTCATGAATTCTGCATCCGAGGCTGGTGTATTGTTGGTAAAAAGCAGACTTGTCCTTACTGCAAAGAGAAGGTTGATTTGAAGAGGATGATCAGTAACCCGTATCCTTTTTTGGAACATTACAAATATTATCTCAATAGTTTCAGATGATGATTTTTCAGTCTAAACTGTTATGGAAGAAATATAAAAAACTGGTTCCTTATCAGTAATAAGTTTCCCCTAACCACCTATTTCCAAACAATGTAATAGTCTCTTCCTGCCCCTCCTTGCCTGTCTAACTCTTTGGAAGGGAGTTGGGAAGTCAATGCCAAAGCAGATGCGTTCTACTCTTTACAGTCCATAAATTCCATGTACGGGCTTTTGTGGAAATGGGAGCATGCATAAGACAGTTGAACAGTGGAAAGAGAAGGCGGGTAGATGACAACAGGCCAACAACATTGGGGTCTTGGAGGGGGTAGTTGAGAGGTGCATAAGCTGGAATTAAAAGTTTTAAAGGCCCAAATGTGAACTAGAACAAGCAGAGTATTTTGGGGGTGTCAACTCATGTCTCCTCATGTAAGTAGGGTTTTCCTTTTTGGATTTGGGGAGTTCCTTGTCTTGTCTCATCTTAGGCTAAACCTGAGTATTAGTGAAAGAAAACAAAGAAAGGCGTGGCTAGCTGTGGGAGTAGCTAGGAGTTTTGTAGACAAGAGGGATCCCCAAGTGAATAAACCCCAAGCTCAAGGTCACAGGAAGGAAATGGCAAGAAGGGCTCAGCCTCAAGGCTATCATGCTTCTCTTCCAGGGGAGTACTCGGGATTAAAACACACACTTCCCCTAAAGAGCTCCACCCTTTTCCCCCCAGAGGCAGCTGTACCCTGAGTGAAAGTCCCCTACATCTTACCACGTTATAAGAGACACACTCCTGCTCCTGCTCCCCTCCCCAGCCCTAATGTGGGGCACAGGCTGAGCCACAAAGCCCCCCTGAGCAGGTCAGACAGCCCAAAGCTCTGCGGGGCTCGGCCAGGCCGCTGCCCCGGGCTCTGGTCATGGCGCCCTCCACGGCCTGGGGAGCTCAGCACAACCCCAGACAAATGGGGTGAGGTGCTCCTTCCTCCTTCCTCATCACCCACTCTCCCTGGACTTCCCCTGAGACAGAGTTCAAAACCACTTTGCCTAGTAAATAAGTTACAAACCAACGGCACTTCACCCTGTGCTGTAAAACGGTTGGTAATATGTGATATGACCTCTTGCAGGGCAGGAGGCAGGAGTAAGTTGCATTACTAAAGGGGATTAAAGCTAATGGGATGGTCACCGGCACCTCAAATGATCGCTTAAGCAGCAGAGGAGAGTTCGGTCCTTGTGGTCGGAGAGGGTAGAACGTTGCTACCATACGCTTTGACTCGGTGAGAGGAAAAGCTGCGCCTGAATCGTCGCCTCTGGGACGCTGCGAATGAAGCCCCCTGGGCCCGGGTTAAAGACCCAGAACGCTGTGTCTCCTCGGTGAACTCGGGGTTCTGCGGGATGATGGGCTCCCTCTTTGGGCTATCCTTTCGGGCTGCCCCTCTAAGACCGTCAATCCCTCCCCCCTTTTCTTTTAGTGTAGAACCCTTGCCTCTTATTCTTATTTTCGCCTTTGGGGATTTATTGTAAGCTGTTTTGACTTATGTTTGGAAATCAGATGCCATGTAAACAGCGATGATAAGCAAAACTATAAAAATCATGCTGGGGCTTCTAAATGAATGCCTAGAATTGACAAGAAAGGAAATGGTGTGAATAGTGCTGCTTCTTCTATGTGCAAATGATCTTTCTGAAGATTTCTGCTACTGGCATGTCCAGAGTAACCTCCTTAACTGAGACGTAGCTGGGAGCGCACACACATTTTATACGGCCAGATCCTGGATTGGCTTCGTTATCTGGTGGCCTGGCAGCCCGTGGTGATAGGGGTAGTTCAAGGCATTAACTATTCGCTCGGGCTGGAATAGCACAGGAGACTCGCCCCAGCAGCAGTGGATTGCATGGTGAAATATTTCTACATTTTGGTCCTCTATTTAATATCGATATTCTTTTTTAAATTTCAGAGATGATCCCATGAGTTTAGTTTGATGTCCTACATATGGCAATTTGTCTATGTGGAAAGAATTTAAAGAGAAGCCGAATGATGGCATAAACCAATAAAGTGTCCTTGGCTTCTTTCCATTACAATCATTTTCTAATCCATGCACACGACGTATTCGTTGCAACCCCCCATGGACACCCAACCTCTGGTCTGGCTGGCCAGGACCTCATGCGTAAAGCACGTCAGAGGATGCAAAGTACTCACATGTAGTATTTAGTTACAACTGATCCCTTCCCGCCAGCTCAACATCCTCTGAGATAGGCAGTGTTGTTAAATAACCTGTGGCTTATGGATCTGGTCTTTGCTGCTCTTTGTGCTGCTCCACTTGGCAGCTTAAGTACCACCAAAGCCCTTCTACGTGGAGAGGATTAGTCCCGAAGGCTCCAGAACAAGTGCCACAGCCCCCTTGGCGGGCCACAGTTCCACTGGGTTTCTGTAGCTGCCAGTGCACTCAGCCTTTCTCAGAGTGGCATTAAAGTGCCACTCTACACACACACACACACACACACACACAATCACTCACTCTATTGTTTTCTTTTCCTATGTAGCACCTCTCAATGCCTGAAGTCCATCACAGATGCTTTTGCTCCTTCTTTGTCTGTCTTGCCCTCCCTGCAAGCAAGGAACATGATCTGCTTTGTTCCCTCCTTTATCAGCACTTGGAGGAGTGCATGTCATAGCCTAGGCATTTAATATATATTTGCCGGAAGAATGAATTTCTCCAGCAAGAAGGTACAAAACCAACTAAATAAATAGAAAACACCAGTCAGAAAGGATTCACCCAAGAGTGACATGTTGGATCCCCAAAATGATTTTAAGTTAGTCACTTGATAGGCAGCCAGAGCTGTATACATAACATTCAACATCTATTCTGCAGTATTTGAAAACAAAATGCTCGCATGACATAGAGAGGACACCCACCTAATGCCCAAAATATGGGCACCGTACCAAATGCTATCCTGTGTCCATCACTGCCTGGAAGGTGTGTATACACACATGGAATCCTACTCAGCTATTAAAAAAGATGAAATGTTTGCACAGATGGAATTTGAGAGGAGGATGCTAAGTGAAATATGTTAGAAGGTAAAAGACAAATACTACATGACTTCACGCATATGTGAAATATAAATAACCGAAGCAAAGCTGGCAGAACACAATGAGAACAAGTCTTAGATACTGTGAAAAGTATGGTGGTCACACCGGTGGGGAAGGAGAGGGGCCAAGGGCGGGGAGCGAGTAGACGGGTCAGACTGACACTGCGATGGCACTGAACTCTGGTGGGGGTGAGTGAGGTATAAGCACATATCGACGTATGAAGCTGCACCCCCAAATATAGTTTTGTAAATAGGTGGTAAATTAATAAACTTGGGTCTAGAAAGTTCCATCATCATTGCCATGGAAAAACTACACTAAGATTTCTACCTGTTGGCCATTTCCCTCCTTGAACCTGCTCGATGTGTCAGTATTGCAGCTGGTCCCCATCCGGATGATTTAACTCATTTACTTCTCGGCTCAGCGAGCATTCAACAATTCAATACTTATTACATATGAGGCATTTGCAAAGGTAAAAGAAATGAAACAAGATTCGTGAACTTATAGTCTATTGACAAAAGACCCCGCCACTGGATAAAGCACTAATTAAAAATTAAGAAGGAACCCTTAAATTGATCACTGGTGTATCTGTCATTCACCTTTTATGGACAACTCATGATAGTAGCTTTTAGAACCCTCTAGAACAGACGCAGATGCAGTGACATGAAAAATACACCCTCCAGGTATCTGATATCCTGTAAGTGGAAGGAGGGCACACATGCTTTTCCAGAAGAGGCAACAAGTCTGGCTGAGTAACCTGACGGTTCTTCCTGCTTGTCCCGAGGGCAGCCTCACAGAGAGGAGCGAGAATGCCCGGGGCAAACAGTCAGAAGGCCGGACCACGTGTTCATTTGAAATCTGCTCCTTCGTGCTATGTGAACCGAACCATCGACAGCAGATAACCCAGGTATCCAGAAGGGGCTTAGGTCATGACCGTCTCAGAGGGGGAGAAGACAACAAAAATCGCCATTTCAGTCTGCTAGCAGTTTTCAAACATGGCACTCTAGAGAAAATCACAAGTGTTAGTGGTTTCAGTAAGCGACTCCTCCAAGGCAGGGCATCATGTGGCTGACAAACAATCGTCAGAGCGGACTCGGTCAGCGCTGGTCGTGGGAGGACAGGCGGCCGGGGCCTCGCAGGAGGTCCTAAGACTTGATGGCAGTTCTCAGATTTTGCCAAAAGCCTTCACGCTGCTCTTCCTGCCGCGGCCACTCCAGGTAGGTCTTGGTGTTCATGACCTTCCGCAGCTTGCAGAAGCGCTGGGGGATGGCCTTCTTCTCGATGGGCTCCAGCAGAACAAGGATGGCGGCGTCATTGTTCTCGTCAAAGAGCCGGAAATGCGAGAAGTCCAGCTCGTACTTGCACCACTCGCTCTTGACGAAGTTTTCCGACAGCACGAAGATGGTTTTGTGGCTCTTCTCGATGGAGTCGATGATGTTGTCAATAATCCATTTGCCGGGAACGAAGTCCCGCTTATGAAGACACAGCTTAAACGGGGGGTCGAAGTGCTCCAGCTCCTGCACCAGCAGGTTCTCCACCCAGTAGGCGTCCTGTTCGCTGTAAGACACGAAGGCGTCGTAGCAGAGGTCCCGGGGGGCAGCTTTGCGGGGCTTCCTCTTGGCCTGGAGCCAGGCCCACGTCATTCTCAGGTACCACAGGCCGTGGAAGCGGCGGCACAGAACCGCCGTGAGCAGGGCCAAGAGGAAGAACGTGCAGCACACGGCAGCCACGAGGGCCACCCTGTGACACTGAGACAGCGGAAGCCGAGCGTCCTGCACCCGCTGCCCCCGCACCTGGGACGGGGAATCGCACACGTAGCCCTGCGGCCAGTCGACCAGCAGTGCGCCCAGGGCCTGGTGCTCCCGCATGAAAGACAGGAACTCGCAGGAACAGATGAAGTTGTTCCTGCTGGCTTCCAAAGTTTTCAGGTTTTCAAAAGAATCCAGCTGCGCCTGAGAGAACGCGGTGATTGTATTCCTGCTGACTCTCATGACTTGTAACATGGGTAAGAAGGAGGCGGCTGGTAGCATCTTTAACTTGTTCCTGGAAATATAAAGTTCCCGGAGGTGGGGCAGAAGCAGAGTGAAAGAATTGAGGTTGTTATTGCTGACATCTAAAACTTCCAGAGTCTGGGGGATGCAGCTGCTTACACTGCTGACCCTCGTGCTGGACAGGTTCAAAGAGCTCATCTTTTCTGGCCACTGACAAGTTTCAGGCATAGAATGGAAATTGTTCTTACTGATGTCAAGGCTAGTCAGGTTTTTCAGAGTAAGCAAGATTTCTCCTGTTCTTTCTAGGGACGTCAAGTGATTCTGCCTTAAAATTAAGGTTCGTAGGGAGGGCCAGGCACCCACACAGGCTGAGTACTTCAAGTGTTCCTCAACCATTAAGTTGTTACTGAGATCGAAATACTCTAGCGACTTCAAATGTTGTGAGAGCTGACAAGGAACCAGGAAAACCTTACTGTTTTCTATGGTAACTCTCTTGACTCTTCCTGTAAGGGAATAGAGATTGCTGAGGTCGTAAAACAAGAAAAACCGTGGGATATGCAACCTCCGTATCGTTAGCGTCTCCATGTTCCCCACGTCTCCGATTTGGTGCACCTCAGAGGTGCTAAAATCGCCAAGTCCGTTAAGGGTACAGTCATCGAACTGGACTTCCGACGCCCGAGGAGCGTGACCCAGCAGTCTCATGACGTGGGTGACACTCTGATCGCTGACTTCCACACTTCTGAAGGTAAACTTCTTCAGCACAGGGTTCGCGTCACTGATGGGCAGTTCTGAAAAGTTGAAAGTGTTCAAATCGGTGTCCCTCAGTTCCAGATAGTCCAAGGAACTCAAAAGATCCCCAAAAATTTGCAGCAGGAAGACAGGCCGCCTCAGCCGAAGGGCCAGCTGGTTGATGTTCTCAATGACCTTCAAACTCTTTGGCTCGTACTTCTGGAGATTGGAAGCATCAATCTCAAGCGCCTCAAGAAAATGCAGTCCAGCAAAGTCCTTTTTATGAATCCGAGTGAAGTTGTAAATATTCCCCACTTTCAGGATGCGCAGATTTGTGAGATGCGAAAAAAGAGATGTTTCCCCCAGTACACTGTAAGGATTTCCCAGTAAGTTTAAGAATTTCAAAGAAGAAAGAGGCCTGAACCAGGAGGAAGATAAGTCAAATAGCTGGTTATAGGATAAATCCAAATATTCGAGCCTCTCCAAGGAACAAAATGAATTTTCCTCTATGGTGTTAATTCTGTTAGTCCCCAGCAGCAGGGTCTTCATGTTCACACACTTCTGCAGGTCGACACTGCCCACGTAGGTTATCTCGTTCTTGGACAGGTCAAGGCTTTTCACAGTGTCTGTGAGCCCAGCGGGAATGGAGGTCAAAGCTCTGGAGCGGCCATCACAGACCCCAGTGGGTGCACAGGACAGAGGTGCAGCCTGATCAGAGGACTCCTCCTTGGAGAAGCTGATAAGGGTCCCCAAGACCCACACTGTCCACAAAACATGTAGCATTGTCCAGTGATTCAACCTACAGGTAAAGAGATTCAAATGAGTGATTGTGTTCGACAGTTCTTGAGAAATTCCAGCTCTTGAGAAACATAAGGCATAACACAGAGTTAGCTAGAGGTTTGCTAATATTTAACAGCAGATAACACTGAATTCCCTGACACACTCAACAGCATTCACATAGATTTTCTGCACCGCATGGTGGCTTGAAAGCACAAGGCCATCTGGGAGTACAAAGCAGGACTTGATAAACATGGGCTGAAAGATGTGGTGTATCCACTGTGGAATACTATTCAGCCATAAAGATGAAATATAGCCATTTTCCACTAAAGAGAAGGCATTCGAGGGAATTCGGTACAGTAAAGCGGTCAGATTGACAAGGACAAATAGTGGATAGTTATCTAACAGATGGTTTGGTAAAGTGAAATACTTATAAAAACTAGTGGACATTAATAAACACCACACCATGATGGCTCTGACGTTAACAGGGAGGGGGAAGAGGAACAAGAAGATATGAGTTGGGGAGAAGGGGATGGTTTTCTTCATTTTGTTTTTTGGTTTTTTAATATAAATTTTTAAAATTTACGTATATTTGACATCAATTGTAATCCCCATGTATTCCCCATCACCGTTACACCAGTGCACCATCACCTCAGTCCCTCGTGCTTCCGCCTGCCCTCCACCCTTCCCCTCTTCCCTCCCCTCCAAGTGGGTTTTCTTCATTTTGAATAACAAAACAAAACATGGGTAGAAAGAGTGAGTAAGTGAATGTATGGAGGAAAGAACAAGCAAGCCATCTAAAAACTGGACTGACATCACCTACACAGGACTCAAACCTTCTGCTATTTAAGCGGTGTCTTCCCTGCCTCCAGCCTTCTCCCTTGGACCTCAGTTCACTGAAGGCAGCTCCAGGAGCAACCTCCTCTTTGCTGTTCATTTGTTCACTTGCTTTTGTCTTTGCTGTACCTGTTTCTGATTCCTGGCTCTGCGTGGTGTTTGATTCAAGGCTCCCACCAGTGCCTTCGTGGGCTGACAGCTCGTCAACAGAATGTTCTGAGGATCAATCTCCAGGGGTCATTGCAGACTAAAGCGTCAAAGTTAAGCTGCTCTTCTGTGACCCTTTCTGATTTTTCTGTCAACTATTAGGATTAGTTTTCTAGTCCAAGTAATATGGAGGTTTTTCCATGGAAAGCTTTGGACTTGCAGGGAGCAGGCTGCTCTTTGACCTAAAGGAAAGGGACCCTGTTCCTCAACTCTGTCCTGCACCTCCCACAAGCAGGCAAGAGAGGTGCTGGGGACGCCAGGCAGAACAGGCGGGTTGCTGGGTTGAGGGGAAGCCAGGCCAGCAAATCCTTCTCTTCTGCAGAGAAGTCAGGGCAGAAAGCAGCACATCTGCATGGGCTGTTCAGACGACAGTGGGGAAGCCAAGCCATCTGCACAGCTCCATCACGGCTAGTTTCCTCTCTCTCCTCATCCTGCACTTCCTCTCTCCATTTCCTGCCCCAGATCCTTCTTTGGCTCTGCTGGGCTCTCTCATTCCTTGATCTGTACTCCTTTGCGTTTGCTTACTGCATTAACTCTACAAAAACAAGTATCAGAATTACTTCTCTCTCTTCCCATTTCCCCACTGCATGGGGCAGAGAATTCCTCAAAGTAAGGCATGGAGAATGTGAAGGACAATGGCTAGATTAGGCTGAGTGGAGCCACAGCCGAAGAGAGTTGTCCATCTGGACAAAGAATAAAAATCTGTGTAAAGAAATCAGATTGTTGAACACGGGGCAAGGAAGTGCCGGTCCAGACATTAGAAAATCTCCTGTCAGACATCAGAACCCAAGCTTGCGACACGTGCTGGTGTGAACTTAAATAGTAAAAGATAGAATAATTAAGACTTTTCAGAACTGAAGAAAAACCCCAGTTTCTCCATCATAAATTCCTATGGAGTCACAAGCTCCCCCCGCCCCAAAAAAATAGACAAAAGATTTTTTACCTGGCTCAAAAACAATGGAATAATACCCTCAGGTGGCTGTGATAAAAATGCCTCTCAATCTAGATATTTATGCCCTTTAAATTATCAAGAAAAAACACAGGTGAGATGAACATTTTACACACATTAAAAAGCTGAAAAAAAAAATTTTTGTCCCTGGCCCCTCGTAGACAGACTTAGGTTCTTCAGTAACACAGAAGAGGAGCCATCAAGTAGGTAGAAAAAAGTGACACTTGAGGGTGTTTTTTGTTTTGTTTTTTCCAGTGGGGTGGGGGGAGAGAATTCAAGCATTCAACCCTTAGTATTCAAAAACTCAGATGTGGACACTCTGTATGAGGAAGAAATAATGTAAATTATAAATGACATGGTGAGGGAATAAACGTAAGTTGACAGCAAGCCTACGTTTTGGAAGGAGTGAGGACAGGTCTTGAGGAGCCGCCCCCAGGCTGCATTTACAACTGAGGTTAGGAGGAGCCACTTCACACCAGTGTTCCCAACAGGCCCCCCCAGCCCAGGTCGAGCAGAGATCAGCCTGGTTGGTGTGAGTACACGCCACAGCGTTCACAAGCCCAAGTCACCCTCAATGCACTTCAGATCCAGCGCTCTGTAAACCCCGCGCCAGTGAAGACGAGGCTCAATCACTAAAATCCAAACAAATGCTTAAGCAACCACACCAAATTCTTAAACAGAATAATTCGAGAAATTAACCAGCAGCTTAAAAAGTTTAATACCACAGTCAGCCTCTGGCAATTTTCATAGCATGGGTCCATTATGGGAAGTTTAGTTACAAAAGTTCTCTTGTCTAGAACAGGAAGAAACAAAGTACTGGTAATACCGGTGAGTTTTTTAAAGTCACAATATTTGCCATTTCCTTTTTGGGGGCTCTATTTTCAGGACAGGCCACCCTACCCACCGGTTGTGCTTTTGTAAAGGTCTGAGTTCGCATCAGCCCGGGCAAGACCAGCGACAGCAGAACCATCTCAGCTGAATCACTGACTCCCGGAACACCTTCTCTCCGCCAGAAAAACAGTCCTGACTTGCAGCCGAGTTCTAAACAAGGGTTCTCCTTTAGAGGACGCTGAAGAAGTTGCAAGGGGCCTTCAAACACCCTTAAAGGAAAGAGCGTGTCCCCACTCAATGCTTTAGGTTCATTCTAGCCAGGGACATGACTCCGCGGGTGGCCACCGAGGATAAGGGACATCTTGGTCCCTCCCGCCAGGCCGGGGCTGGAGTCCGGCCAGATGCCACTCCAGCCGCGGGGGACCGGGCTTCCCGTCCTTCCCGTCCTCGCGGGCCGGGCCGGGGCACCAAGGCGCCCCGCAGCACGCACCTGCTCACCCGACCGCCTCCACGGGGTCCTCGGTCCTGGGGCAGCGCTCAGCGGGGGCCGCAGGGGGAGGGGCCGCCGAGGCCGCTCAGAGGAACCTCCGCCCAAGCGGCCTTGGGGAGCCCGGCCCAGCCCGTCCCGCCTGCGCAAAGAAGCCGCCCCCTGGGGCCCGGGTGAGTGAGCGGAGCGGAAAGCGGGGATCCCCAGCGGGGCTTCGGCCCGCGCTCCTCCTCACCTGCGGGCGAGCCTGGGAGAAGCTGGGGTGATGCAAGCCCCTTCGGTCCGACATACGTGGGGCGCCCGCAGCCGCCTCGGCTGACCCGCGGGAGCAGAGAAGGGGAGAGGCGTGGAAGGCGCGCCGGGCGCAGGAGAGGGGGTGCCGAGCTGGCTCGTGCTCCAGGCTCCTTGGCCGCCCTCCCCGCAGGTGCCTCAGGCGTCCATGGGGGGGGGGGGTCGCGGCCCTGGAGCTGCGGGCAGGGGTGAGGGTCAGCGCCGCGGGGCCCTGCCCGGACCTCTGCCTGCTCCGCGCGGCTCGGGGAGGGCGCTGGCGGCGGGTGGGGGTCGCGGAGCAGGGGGAGGAGAACCGCGGGGCTCCTGGTGGGACACCCCAAGCTCAGAGCCGTCCCACAAGCACAGAGACGCTCAGCCCCCAGGCCGCGGGTTTGTTCTGTTTGTTAAGCCTCGGGCATCCCAAGCCTCGCCCTGCCCGAAGCAAGTGTCCAGCTCCACTGCTCATTCAGCTCACCCTCGGAGAGGGAACTGCTCTCTGCCGCCTGTGCCCACGAGCAATATACTAGCCAGGTTGCAAGTCCACAATCTCCTAGCAGCAGACCAATCACTGCTGCGGCCGACCGACCGACCGGAGCCCGGAGCGGGAAGGTTTTGCAGATAAGGACACCCCCCCACCCCCCGCCCGCGTGTTTTCCCGCCTGTGCACAGCCTGCGGCGCTCCATCGCCAGCCCCACGCCCAGCCCTGTTCTCCCCGAGGAAGGCCGCGGGGCTCCCCCTTTATCTGTGGTTTTTTTGAACCCAAGTCCTCTCGCTCGCTCGACTCTCCCAGTGGGGTGGCAGCGCAGTCTTACCTTGGCTTTCCTCGTGGCCACAGAAACGTTTATCGCAGGCAGAGGGGAATGTTCAGGAGGGAAAGAAACTGCCTTTTCCAAGCCAGACCCCGTACCACCCATACAGTACACTTCGTTTTCATAGTCACGTTTGCGCTTCACAAACCCAGATGGAAGGCTGGGAATGCGTTCCTGTTTCTCTACATATAGAAAATATTGTTGCGATTTGTAAATGAGACAACTGAAATTTGGACCCAGAATTTGACCCCAATCCAGGCTCCTTTCTCTTGCCAGACTCCACATTCCTAACCCTCGGGAAGGGCCGGGCATTAGTGTGCTGGGGAGAGGGTCACAGAGCACTGCCAGCTTGGGGGTGCAGAAGGAACTCCCCAAGTGATGTCCCAGGGCATGGCAGCTTCCAGGGAGCCGGTAAATTCTTTAAAAGCCTGGGACCTCCTGTCTTCTGGCAACCGTATAGACAGCCGTAATGGGCCCAAGGAGCTTCCAGACGGGACCTCTGAAAGACCTGTAGCTAGTATTTTTACATTAATATTTTATGCTATTTTATCAATATTTTATGCTAAGGCTTTAACAATTTGTCACCTTTTAGGAAGATTTTTTCCTAGAGGTCACACTCCTTGTTTTTACTTTAAAATGTGTACTTCATTTACAGCTGTGATTTTTAAGTAGAAAATTTCTGTTTGTAAAAACATGTCTGAAACAGTTCTTATATGTTAAAACATTTAAAGAACTTAAAGTTCACCGTATCTATAAGTTTATTGGTTGTATACGGAAGAGTTATTTAAGAACGCAGGAAAAGTTTTGCTGTGTCGAGCAACTGAGACACTTAAAAATATATCAAATATAGTACAATTATAAATGCAATTTAAACTACCTAAGTTTAATTAGCTAAGGTTGTGAATGGCGCTAACAGAAGCCAAAGTACCTTTTTAAATATTTTAATTTGGGTAGATTTATAAATAGCTAATTGAACCTAAAAACTTAAGATCAAGAATTTTAACTTCGGAGACTTAGCATGTTAAAAGCAAACCTCTGAATTATCTCTTTGGCCATCAAAAATTTTCTAGGACATTTCTTAAAAAGCCAACATTGAGAAAACTAAATTTGAGTGGCTAAAGAAAAATCTTGCCCCCCCCAAATTTGCAAGTCCTTCCTGCCTCCCCTTGTGACGGCAGCTCTGCCTCTTCTGCTGCCTGTCTCCCCACTTCTAGCCTGGGCATCGCCTCACCTTCTGTCCTGCTCCTTGTGTCCTGCCAGTGTCCTCTGCCCTCCCTGGGGCTGAGGTTGCTTCCAGCCTTCAACCAACATCCAGACCTCACTGTGTAGTCATCACTGACTGCGTAACAGCAGCTACTAGGAGGGGGTTCGTTGCCACATCCTGTGCATTTGATAGGATGAGCAATACGGTTTTATGACACTTCAAGGTGTTCCACAAAGGGCATCTTCAGGTCCAGAATATGAATGAGAATCCCTGTTACTTCCCCTTTGTGGTAAAAAACCCAATTCCTCCGCCATTCGCCCTCATGCCCTCCTCCGCCTGCCTCCGTCTGCTGACCCAAGGTCTTCCAGCAGCGGCCTCATTGCTGCCAAAGATTACCTCTCCTCTCAGTGTCTTGCCTCCTCCTTGCCAGTCTGCACTGCCTCACGCTCACCATCAACTCCACCATCACCATCATGTCAGCACCACCACTGCCTCCGTCTCCACCACAGCACCACTTCTCTGGTCCTAGCATCTCCCCCGTCACATCCCCAGCTCCAGCATCACCAGTCCCTCCATCCTCTCTCTGTCATCACACCAGTGCCGCCACCCCCACTGCTGCCATGGACACTCACCTCTCACCATCGCTTCCCTCACGCACGTTGCCTGGATGTGTGTTCGTTACCTTCTGAGCCTTCAGCTCAGGCTCTGGACTATTCTTCCACTTGTGTGATTGATGCTGTCTCTCTTGCTAGACCATGAACAGGAATTCTGTTTGATCCAGCGCCAACATTGCCTCCTCGGTGCTTACTTGGTAACTTGTATGAAGTAGATGTTCAGTAAAGACTGTGGCAGAAATAAATGGATAAATCAACATAATTTGTAAGAACTATAAAATGGAGCACAGAATAGAGCTTGAAGAAAGTCAAGGAACACTGTGAAGTTTGGCAGGTAAAGCCCAAAGTGGAATGGGGCCCCCTGGTAGCCTAGGGATTAAGTCTTAGCACTATCACACCTACAGCCTGAGTTCAATTCCCTTCCAGGGAGCTGACCCACCTATGGCCCAGCAGACCTCTCCTGCCTCGCCTGCTTCTCCCCTCAGCAGTGTATTTCAGTAGATCCACCTGTTCTGTTCCCCAATCTTTCTCTGGTGAATCCTCTCACCCCCTGTACCTCTGGCCCACACTCCAGTTCTATGCAAAAATAAAAATAAACAATGACAGGCTTAAAAATATAAAAAGCAATGAAACATCCTTAAAACAAAGTGGGAATGGAGAAGTAGGTAGTCACTGGTGTTGAGACTCTTGTACTCATTGCTTTACATGGATTTGTTTAACAAGTCTATAATAAGTCTATGAGGCAAGTTTTATCTGCATTTTAACTTCTCAAGGTGCTCAGGAGGATTCAAGAACTTGCAGTAACCGAGTTGGGATAGGAGCCTCAGTCTGCCTGTTCCTAAGAGAAAGGGCAACTGTGGGTCAGTGGATAGGAACTACACCTTAGGCGGACAGGTTTATTAGGAAAAGGGGAAAGAGGATAAGAGACACTTGTAGCCACTCCAGGAGGCCAGCCTTGGAAGCAGAATTGCACCAGGAACTTTTAAACACATGAAATTATGGAGTTTCAAAGCTGTCTTGGGAAAGAATAACAATTCTGAGAGAAAATGAAATTCTGTAACTGCATATGGATATCTGAACAGCTTTTCCCCCACTCCTGCCTAACAAATTTTTTTCACCATCTGAAATCGATTGTCAGGAAAATGCTCAAAAAATCAGTTATCAAATTTGTCTCTGATTTTCTGAGGGGAAGGTGAGACCTTACTGGCTACAGACCAAATCTAGTAAAATGACTGCTTTGCCTGAGTTTTACTCTCAAAGAGACAGATGCTGTCAAGAAAGGTTTGTTCTCTGAGGGAACTAGTATATTCTAGCAATTCTTTATGGCAATTGTACCGGAGAAACTGTTTACTTGCATTAATAGGCCCCTGCAATAAAACTCATTCCCTGGAGGAATGTAAATATCATTGGACATTCATTCTTCCACACTTTAATATGACTACAGTTTCCTTTTTACTGTTGGACAAGCTCAGTTCCTCTCAAAAAGTGAGAGTTTTGATGGCATCAGCAGAGGTGAAATCTCCTGGAGGTTCAGTTGGGACAGGGAAGGAGAATTATTTGGAAAGACGGGAGATCCCTGATAAGTGGAGCATGCAGAGCTCAGGAAGGGAGGGAGCAGAAGGTGAAGAGGAACCCACCTCATGGAAACTTCCTAAGGGGGAAGTACTGGAGACTCTGTCACTGGAGACTTCCAGCCTCGTGAGCAGGCCCAGCGGTGACTAATGTTACTCGCCTGCAGGCCGGAGGCAGGACCGGGCTTTGGGCAGGAACAGGGCTTTGGACAGGGACCAGGCATTGCTGTTTTTTCCAGAAATAAGGGGTGAGCCCTGAGTAGGTTTCCCCTGGCGCTAGTGGGAACACAAGATTCATTCTATTCCAGTTCTCAGAAACTTACGCAATGGTGGCTATACCAACTGTTCCAGGAACTGGAGCTGGGGTGACTCCGTTGCCCCACGTCCTGCACTTGCATAATATGCTTCAAGACATTTCCATTTCAGGAACTGAAAGTGACGGCTGCAAGGAACTTAACTTCCTAGAGCACTGAGGGGCCCCTACCTGGCCCTCAGCCATCTGCTCAGGAAGCCAATTCAGGTTCAAGAAAGTAATGAGCACCCAGCCCCCCACAGGGGCCCGACACATGCTCTTGGCCCAGGAAGGACCATTCTGTCTGTAAGTCACGTGTGGTGCGAGTTCCAGGGCGCAGAGCACAGGTGACGTGGCCCTGGCCTGCAGAAGCTCAGTCTGGCAGGGGGAGATCAGTGGGACTGAAATTCCAAAAGGCCAACGTGAAAACATTACGCACGAGGTAGAAGTCTCTGAGCACCCCATGAGTGAGTGGTGTGCTCCAAGCGGATGGCAAACTGAGAGATGGGCTCAGAGAGATTAGGAAGCTGGTGAGAAGCGGAGCCAGGATGTGAGTACAAACACCTAAGCCTTAGCCACGCCCTTCCAGCAGCTGATCCAGCCTCTCAAAGGGCGGAGAGCTGTGCAAATGATGACATCTACCAAGAGAAGCAGGATGGATGACCACTGTTTCCTGGGAATGCTACCTTTATAAGGTTGTTTAAAAGGTTAGATTAGGGCGCCTCCCTGGTGGTGCAGTGGGTTGAGCAGCGCACTATGAGGCAAACCACAGCCACTACAGCGCGAGTTCAATCCCTGCCGCTGGCCAGGGGGGGACCCACATGGCGCAGCAGACCTCTCCTGCCTCGCCCGCTGCTCCCCTCAGCAGTGTGCTTTAGTCTGCCTGTTCTGCTCCCCACGCTCTCTGGTGAACCCTCTCACCTCCCACACCTCTGGCCTGTACCCCAGCTCTAAATGCATAAATAATATTTAAAAAAAAAGGCTAGATTAGATGGAAGAGGTGAAAAGTAGACCATAAGCTAAATTTTTAAAAAAATTTATTTATATATGCATTCAAGAGCTGGGGTACAGTCCAGAGTCCAGGGAGGTGAGAGGAGTCACCAGAGACAGAGTGGGGAGCAGAACAGGCAGATCGACTGAAATACACTGCTGAGGGGAGCAGCAGGCGAGGCAAGAGAGGTCTGCTGTGCCATGTGGGTCGCCTCACCCCCGTACCTCTGACCTGTATGCATAAATAATCTTTTTTAAAAAATCAGAGAAGGAGCCCGCAAGGGACTTCAAGGTCAGTGTAGGAAAGCCATATGATGAGCTGGAGGCGATAACCTGGAGGGAGAAGAGCAGGCACGGATGCTGTGGGCAAACCCCAGTGTCACTTCTACAGCAAAATCTGAGCAGTAGAAGCACTTGACTGTCGCTGGCTTGGCCTCTTCCCTCCCTCCCAAGCTCCTGCTCCATCCTGACAGTGTTTTCTCTGAAACTTTTCTCAATCTGCCACTCAAACCCATATCCGGCCACCAGGCTGGCTTCCCTCCATTTCCACATACTGCTTGTCTGCCTCCTGCCTCACAGCTTCCCCAGCCCCTGCTCCCCTGCCACCCCACGATGTTTTGGACAGCCTTCTCCTCTTGGCCAGGGCAGGAAATCAGCACCACCCCCCCCCCAAGACTGCTTCTGTCTTTGTCCCCTCCCCGGCTGAGCTTCAGTTCACTTTACAGCAGGAAGCCAACATTTTAACTTCCTTTTTAAACACTACCTGTTTTTCAATATTCTGCTTCAGAATTAACCCAACTAGGAGTCCTTCCTGGTGAACCAGGTTTCAGATACACGGATTACTCTGCGTTGTGGTTGAATGATTGACAGGTATTTGGGTGCCCATTATCGTAAATTTTATTTTTCTAAAATAAAAGCAACACGGACAGTATCCACTGTGTTTGTGGAGCCAGGTTAGGCTGCTAGCCAGGACGTAACCCAGGCCGCAGTGTGAGTCCGGTTCCCCAGTATGGGGAAGCCTGGAGGTGTGGGTGGGGGTTGTGGGGGACCCTTAACTTTGAGGAACTCATGAGGCAGCCCAAGCGGCAGGGCTTCAGGACAGACTTTTTAAAAAAAGATTTATTTATGCATACAAGAGCTGGGGTACAGGCCAGAGTCCAGGGAGGTGAGAGGATGCACCAGAGACAGAGTGGGGAGCAGAACAGGCAGATGGACTGGAACACACTGCTGAGGGGAGCAGCAGGCGAGGCAGGAGAGGTCTGCTGCGCCATGTGGGTCCCCTCCCTGGCCGGCGGCAGGGATCGAACTCGTGCTGCAGTGACTGCGGTTTGCTTCATAGTGTGTCGCTTAACCCACTGGCCAGGAGGGAGACCCCCGGTCAGACTTTTGCTGGAGTCCAGGACCTTTCCCCAGGAGGTCCAGGCTCTGCTGACAGTCCTGGGATTGAGTCACCAAAAATCCCTCAACAGAGGACAAAGAAACCGTCTCTAAAGCTGTATATGTGGTTAAATATTAGTATCTTTCAGTAAGAGCTGATTTTCCTCTTTTCAGACAAGTGGAAGCCACTACTTCCCCTTAAGAGGAATCACGTACTAGCACCCACAGTGTGCAAGCAGCAGTGATGAAGTTAGGTGCCACGGTGGGCGGGGCCACGACGGGGCGGAGCCATCACCAGTGAGCTGAGTACCGCTACCTGGAAGGGCAAACAGATCTCTTGGGGAGGTGTCAAAGTCACTAGAACTAGGGACTTGGATTGCCTAGTCACACCAGACGACTTTGCCCCAGAGTGTTACCTGAGCCTGTTAGGGGACCCATTTGTTACTGCAGTGTAATCTAGCTTAGCCCAACTGATGCAAAATCAACTCTGGATTTGAACAAATTTTTAATGATTTTTTAAAATGATTTAAGCAGTAAAGCAAACACTGATTGGTGTCTCTTCTAAGCACTGTGTGAGTCTACAATACAGGACAGATTTGGGAACTGGGCCTGCTTGCTTTATTTGCTTTAAATACTGAATGGTCATTTTCCACTCCAGCGTACCTAACCCTGAGGTCAGTGCTTGGTCATTTCCTTTAATCATTTTAAATAGGTTTTTTAGCTACAGCATGAATAAATGGTCAATTTTAAACAGATAAAATGGTATTGGGTAAAGTTTATTTTAGTTTCAAAAGTAAAATTTATAAATATTATATACTTTCTACATACCTAACTATGTCTATTTTACTGACACCTCTATATTCCAGGAGCAGTAGTAAATTGTGCAAATGTCTGGGTCACACAGAAATCATTATTTTGAAATGTTAATTTGAGTTTGCAAAAATATTATAGCATACAAACATTCTCACAAAGTTGTATTTTAAAGGTGACTTTTATAATACTTGTCCAGTATTTTGATTAATTGTAATTAGACTGCCTTGCATTTTGTATGTTGACTATACAAATATTTAAAGACATTCTTATGTGCCTTAACTCTAGCTCAAGTAATTACTACATACCTCATTTTATAGGATTTTTATTAGCGAATGCTTAGCGAACATTTCACTTGGCCTTGGCCTTTATATTATGCACGTTTATAGCATGATGGAAATTTTACTAGAACTTTAGCATTTGTATTTAATGTATTTACGTTTCCCCATTGTTAAATAAAGTAGACTTTCCCTTAAGATTTAATTAAAACTTTGGGGGGAAGGTGGGGTCATAGTAATGCATGCTTATAATAAC
Organism: Galemys pyrenaicus; assembly: GCA_019455555.1. Lineage (NCBI taxonomy): Eukaryota > Metazoa > Chordata > Mammalia > Eulipotyphla > Talpidae > Galemys > Galemys pyrenaicus. Next base: position 1,521,548 of record JAGFMF010012111.1, read on the forward strand.
ACAAAAAAGATACAAAAAAGGCAAATCAGGGCCTCCCTGGTGACACAAGGGGTTGAGCAACACACCATGAGGCATCTGCAGCCACTGCAGCACGAGTTCAATTCCTGGCCAGGTAAGTGACCCACATGGCACAGCAGACCTCTCCTGCCTTGCCTGCTGCTCCCCTCAGCAGTGTGTTTCAGTCATTTTGCCTGTGCTGTTCCCCACTTTGTCTCTGGTAAATCCTTAGACCTCCACACCTCTTGCCTGTACCCCAGTTCTTGTATGCATAAATAATTTTTTTTAAAAAAAGGCAAATCACTCACCAATCACCCGACCAGGTGGTGCATCACGTCCCATCCCTCCCAGAGTAAGGGTCCATAGGGTATATAAACTTTGTATCCTGGTTGTCCATGTCATTCTCTTACAGTTTTTCGAGGATCCCCACACCTGTGGGTTCTATCATTTAGACATAGGCCTATTGTAGAACACTTACTTCCCACTCACCACTGCTCCACACGCTGTCATGAATACACTCGTCTTTCATTTACAAGCAGAATAACGACCTGCCGCAAAGAAGCCCGGCACCCCAGAACTGGTGACCAGACACCCTGGAACTGGTAACATAGCAAACAGACTCTGCTTAGCGAGGGAGCGCGAGACGCTGAGATAATCTGGGTGGGCCCCATCTCATCACATGAATCTCAAAACGAGAAAAATGTCCCAGCTGCAGGCAGAGCAGAAGATGCCATATCGTCAGCTCTGAAGATGGAGGGAGGGGCAGTCACCAAGGAGTGGGTGACCTCCAGAAGCTGGAGAATCAAGAAAGCAGATGCTCTCTGGAGCCAGCACAAAGGGACATCACCTTGCCGACCCGAGGCTGGCCCAGGGAGACTGCTCTTGGACATGACCCATAGAACTGTGAGATCGTAAATGTATGCTGTTTTAAGCCAACGAATCTTAAGAATTTTTTTATGGCAGCAACAGAAAACTAATGCTTAATTTTTGTGCATACTTTTACTGCTTTCCTCAGCGGTCCTGTCCTAGGAGAGTTTTTCAATGGCTTACTCTACATTGCCCGCCAACTCATACTCTCATTACCAGTGAGTGGAAGTGCTGCCCCACTCGTCCGCGCCCACCCTGAGGCCTAATTTCCATGCACCCTCGTCTTTCATGTGTTTTAAGTCCATGAACGTCAGGGTATCAAATACCAGTAGCAGCCAGCTGAGGCATTAAACACTCATTTAATCTTCACAAGTCTAGAGTCATGTTACAAGTATTATCCCCATTTTACACAAGAAACCAAGGCTTGGGGGAATTAAGACTATCAAGAGTTAGGGTTTGCTCTTCACCAAATGCACCTTTCAAGTCAAAGCTCCTGGAAGAAAGGCATGGTCTCCCTGCTCTAGCTTGACTAAAGAAGTGGTTCTCAGGTCCCACCGGTATTAGCATAACCCTGTGTGAGGAGCTCCTCACTGGGCATCTGTGGTCAATTACCTCTCAAGTAAAAGTTCAGTGCCTGAGGTGGCGGTGGCCTGAGAGGGGGTGCCCTCTTCCTACCTTCCCAGCCTCCCCTCTTTCCACTGTGGCCCTTGCCTGGGGGGCCCAGGGTGACAGCCTTTGCCTGAAGGCCAGTGCACTGGCTCCTTCCTGTCATTCAGGTTTCACCTCAGATGCACTTCCTCAGACTTTCCCAGACCACCCGGAAGTGCCCACCACCAACTCCCCCCACTTACCACATCGCCAACATGCACACGTGGCATGCTGTGGTGTGTCTGGCAACATCTCAGACCGGGTAGGAGGTTCATCACCGGTTTAAGCAGTTTCTTTGTCTTTGCTGCCATCATGCTACCCCTCACCACACCACCATGCCGGCGTCCCTGAGACGCTGGCTTTATACACCTCGGCTTTATACACCTCGTGCGTCAGCCCAGGTGCATCTACTTGCGCATGCGCACCCTGGAATGCTCGCAGCACCGCAGGTGTCCATCATCACAGTGGTGGGCGGGCAGAAAGACCTGATCAACCCTTACCCTACGTGGTGTCAGGAAGGGGCGGAGCAGGTTCTCGATGATTCTGAGCAGACGGGTCAAGGAGGAGTCCTGGAGCCCTCGCTGGCTTTTTTAGGCTTTTCTTAGATCATTATATCAGAGAGGACCAGGTACACGGCAGGCGACCAGGTGCACGGCAGGGGGGGGGTCGTGGGGTGGGTGGGTAGGGGGGCTCGCAGGCTCCTAGCCCCCGGCGCATCTTCCCTCTCTGGGCTGCTTCTGCTGCCTTTCTCTTTGCCTCTCTCCTGCTGCTGGCATCCTCGCTGCGCCGCCCCTATACGCCCGTGTCTCCGCCCAGGTACGCCCACTAGCACACGCCCACACCCTACTAAAGCAGGCCCGCGTGCAGGGCCCAGGTGTCCATCATCAACACCAATGGCGGGGGGTGGGTGGGTGGGTGGGTGGAAAAGCCTGACCACGTTTCCATTTCCCCCACACGTCCACCACCCCCTTGACTCTGCTTGCGTCTCCCTTATCCCTCCTTCCGGAATGTGACAGAGCAGCAGGGCCTCGCCCGTCCTGCCCTCTGCTGTGCAGCAGAGGGGAATAGGGCCAACTCCAGGAGGGCCCATTTTGAATAAAACCTCCCTTCAGTGATGTCAGGCTTAGAGCAAAAGATATTAAAGTGATGATGTTTTTCTTTCTTTTGTATATAGCTGAATAAAATCTTAAGTTTTCTCATGTTTCCTACTGGGGAACTGGAGAATGAAGTAGGGAAATTCAATCAACGGCCGCACTGAGGCAGAAGGTACATCCGACGTCACACTCTCCAGTTTTGGACACTGAAAATACTTTTTTAAGGTTTTTGTTCAATTGACCTAGATTGTTTTGTGGTAAAATAGACGGAGCACAGAAGTGACCTGTTTTTAAGGGCAGGACTCAGTGGCATAGCCCCCCTCACTCTGATACAATCGTCCATCTTGTGTTTCAGACAGAAGCTCTTCATGCTTTAAACACTGACTCCCCACGCCCAGCGACCCCCATACTTTCTGTCCCTCTGAATTTAACAACTCTAGGGACCTCGTAAAGTGGAATCACACAGTGTGTCTTTTTGTGATTGGCTCACTTCTCTTAGCAAGTTTTCCCCGCATCCATGCAGTGCTGTGCATTAGAACTTCCTTCCTGAGGCTGAGTATTAACTCCATGTGTCTACACCACACCTGCTTATCGCTTGTCTGTCCACGAACACCAGATTCAGATTCTATCCTAACTGCTGCTGCTGTGAACATAGGCATGCAAATATGCATGTCGCTGCTTTCAATATTTTTTTTTATTAGCGTCTATACCTAGGACCTAAGTTATTTTTTTAACATTACTCAGTATTGGAGATTCACTCAAGACTCTTAATTTGGCACTCTGAGAAGTTTCCAGAAAATCTGCACGTTTGGAGATGCTCAGAGCAGAAAGGAACGACTAGATTTACAACACACTTTCCTTCCTGGTCCCAGGCCCCTGTGCGAAGAGAAATAAACTTAACGCAAGCAAATCCAGATGCCACTGCACAATCTCCCTACTGAACTCCCAATAAATATTAACCAAAATGTAAAAATCGGACATTTTTATTAAAGGTGAAAAAATGGCTCCAAGTTTACACCTGCAAACATCATCCCACCAGCACAGGGATGCCTGAAACAGCGGCAGCAGACACCACCTGCCAGGCAAACGCCCGCACCGGGCCCCACTGAGCGGCCCTGTTGGGAACGAGCTGCTCGCCCAGAGGCGCCAAGCACTCACCAGAAGGCCCAGGGGCCGCCTGACAGAGCAACAGGCTGCAGTGGACAGGCAGGCCAGCGGGAGGCGCTGCCCGCACTCCCGGCCGTGACCACAGGCTAAAGGCTCGGCCTCCGTGACCGGCAGCAAGGCTCTGCTGCTGCCCAGCTAATGGTCAGCCCGTGAGCACAGGCCCTGGCGGCCCGAGCCAGAACCCCTGACCGAGGGCAGTTTCTGCAAGATCCCGCGCTTCGGGCGCTCAGGGAGGCGAGAACCACAGCCGCCACCTCTCCCTCCTCACCTCGCAGTGCCTCGCTCTGCCCTAGGGCATCGGTGAGTCCTTCCGAATGACGGAGTCTCCGCACAGGGAAGCATCGTTTGCAGCGCTGTGGGGGAGGGCTGGGGAAAGAATAGCGCACTAGCTTTTGTAAAAAAGATTTATTTCCATATAAAAGTGCCAAAATATCCACCAATGTCGTCATCTATGTCAACAATCAGGGTACGCTAGTCGTCAAATCACAAGCCTCTTTATTCACATTGTTTAAAAACCGAGTTCTTTCACACGTTCCCACAGTAGCTGGGGTCTCTGGACAGCGGGAAGCCGGCGCCCCGGCTGGCCGGGCTAGTCCATATGTCCAGGTCCATGTAGGCGCGGAACGGGTTGAAGCCCGGGTAGTACTCCTTGCACATGACCGCCTGGCTCTCCACGTGTGCCGAGTGCTCCGCGCCGGGGCTGGCAGGGCAGCAGCTGTCATACACGTCGCTCTGCGGGGCCCAGATGGAGCCAAAGAGTCCAGACATGGGCGACAAGCTCCGGGTGCTTGTGAGGTAGGGCTGTGGTGCGGACGGGGAGGGAAAGAGCGTTACAGACCGAGCGGCCTTCCAAAACTCAGCCAGGGTGCGCCGTCCCGGGTGACGCCGCCGTGGCACGGAGGGCCTGCTGCGGCCCCCTGGGTGGCTCTAACTCCATTTCTTGCAGATGGATGATGCACAGCCTCATCTAATAGGACTAACGGTCTCCAGCCCCGCAGGGGCCCTCAGGCTGGATGCCTGTGTGAGGGCAGAGCTGGGCCGGTGTCCGGCGGCAGGCCAGGCTTTAAACACAGAGGGGGTCCCGGACCCTGCCCCCACGCACTGGCCGTCTGTGTCCTCCTCTCTCGTTAAAGCTCCGAGGGCTTCCTGGCCCCAACTCAGTTTTATCTACCTGGGGGCTCACTCCCGGGGGGCGGCCAGTCCCCCCGCTGCGTGGCCGCACGCTCAGGCTCCCCGCAGGGCTGTCAGGCGGCTGGGAGCTAAAGGAAACGAGCTGGGCTTCGGCCCACCCGAGCCCAACTCGCAGCTACCGCGACCAGGGTTAAAGGGGCCTCAGGAGGAATCTGGGGTGCCCTGGCGGCGGGGCCAGCACTGACCGGAGAGCTGATGAGACCGGCGTGTCCCCAGGCGGTCGGCAGGCTGGTCGGGGGGCTCCAGGCGTGCTCTGCGAAGTCCGTGTGAACTTCCGCCGGGCAGGGGAAGCCGTGCGGGTAGCTCATGTTTTCTGGGAAGGGAGCCGTCAGCACAGGTCAGCGCTTTATGGCGAGAACGGAACCCTCACTCTGCGCGAAACTGTCCTGACCGCCACCGACCTGCCGAGGCGCTAGAGGCTTAACACACCATGCACTCGGTGGCCGGGGAGGGCTCTCCACTGTCCCTCTGGGGGTTAGGGCTGCTTATCAGAAACAGCACACTGGGGAAGACCTCGGGGAACTTTCTTCAGCTTGGATCTCTGTATCTGATCGTCTGATGGGAAGTTTTCCAGCACAGAGAAAACACTAAGGTGCTCCTGCAGCAGCAGATGCTACCACAGAGCTGAAGACTGTCACGAGTCCTACCAGACCCTAGTTTTCTCTTCTGACCTGACCTGTCCGGCCGAGCTCAGCCAGCTGCACGCACACCAGAGGAGGAAAGCACACTCTTAGATGAGAAAAGCAACACCGGCCTCCCCGGTGGCACAAGGGCTTGAGCGCTGCACTGTGAAGCATCCGCAGCACAGTGGCGTGAGTTCCATCCCTGGCCAGGGAGAGGACCCACATGGCGCAGCAGACCTCTCCTGCCTCGCCCGCTGCTCCCCTCGGCAGTGTGTTTCAGTCAATCGGCCTGTTCTGCTCCCCACTCTGTCTCTAGTGAAGCCTCTCACCTCCCGTGTCTCTGGCCTGTACCTCAGCTCTTGTATGCATAAATAAATCTTTAAAAAAAAAAAAAAAGAAGAAAAGCAACACCAGGCTCCCAGCGCTGGAAGGAAGTGACCACAGCACCCCCTCGTGGTCAGCAGGCAGCAATGCATGTGTCAAAATCCAAGCACGCACAAACCTAACAGCGGCTCACCCTCCCCTGAGAAGGCAGCTCTAGCGTGAGAAACCATGATCAGAATAGTGTATCTATAGTAATGTCACTTCCAGCTCATCAGCGCAACCTCCTATCTGTTGTTAACGATGCCTAATTCCATATATCTGCAATTTTCCCTCCAAGATCCTTTCTGTCCTGTGGCCCCACTCAGGGACAGAAGTCGGGATGTGCTAAGGAAAAAGGATCTAAATGCTTCTATTTCACCTAAGACTTGTTTTTTTTTTTTAAGATTTATTTTATTTATTTATGCATACAAGAGCTGGGGTGTAGGCCAGAGTTGGGGGTGTGGGGATGAGAGGATTCACCAGAGACAGAGTGGGGAGCAGAATAGGCAGATCGACTGCTGAGGGGAGCAGCTGGCAGACAGGAGAGGTCTGCTGCCCCATGTGGGTCCCCTCCCTGGCTGGGTGTAGAACTCAGCTCAGTGGCTGCTGAGCTTCAGAGTGCTGAGACTTAACCCCTTGTGCCATCAGGGAGGCCCAAGACTTGCTTTATTGAAAAGAACAGCCAACAACTAAAGCCCCAGCTTCCCAATGGAGAACCCGCAACGTGAGGTCCACGTAAGTCTGAAAGACTCAGTTCTTCCTAATCTGAAGGACTAAAGAGTTAAGGTTATTGACCGAAGTCCAGACACCCAGTTTCTAGAGGCCACATGAAGTTACATATGATGGGTGCTCCCCTGGATCCACACGAAGGCACCTGACAGCTGTAGGTAGGTCATTTCAAGGTCGCTGTGGTTGAAGGGCACCTTTTTCTGCAGTTAGCGCCTCTTGGGCACACACCGCCTGCTCTGACTCTCTGAGGAGCAGAGACTGGCCCCGGAGAGAAGGAGCAGCTTTTACCTTCCGGAAAGGCGGTATAATCGCTCACGTCCAGCGGGCAGTACATGTTGGGGAACTGGCCTTCGCAAGTCGTGTTCCAATCCACGAAACTGCTACAAGAACAAAGAGTTTCAGAAACGGTGTCCACAGATCAAGTCAAGAGGAAAATGGTTTTACTGCCCAGACTCCTCCTCATGGCTCACTCCTCACTCTGGAAAACACAAGACGTGTTCTCGCCATCTCAGGCCGGGACCTGGATGACCGACGCTCATCCCATGGCCATCCCGGGCCGGCGGAGGGCCGGGCCAAGGCGTGCGTCCCTTGTGGCCACGTCCGTGAGGTCTGACTCCAGGGCCGTGGCGACGCAGGTGTCAGGGGAGGCCGCCCGACCGCCCCATCTGCCCAGCACACGCCTGACGGGTGCAACACGCTCCAGCACGAGCTGGGCCGGCATCCACCTCAGGCTTGTCGCGGCTGGAGACTGGCCCAGCAAGGACCCGGTCACCATGGCAACCTGCCTCCTCCTTACAGAAATAGGAGCGTGAATGCCGATGTAAGAAACTGGCCGAAAACCAAAACCAGACTTCAAACGGAGGTAAATGCAGATAGTAACAGTTTTTCCAGTTCTACAGAATGGTAAGTGACTATGCAATGGCAATTTTTAGAAATATTTATTTATTTATGAGTACGAGAACTGGGGTACAGGCCAGAGGCACAGGAGGTGAGAGGATTCACCAGACACAGAGTGGGGAGCAGAACAGGCCGACTGACTGAAACACACTGCTGAGGGGAGCAGCGGGCGAGGCAGGAGAGGTCTGCTGCACCATTACAGTCACTCCCTGGCCGGGGACCGAACTCGCACTGCAGTGGCTGTGGATGCTTCATAGTGCTGCTACTTAACCCCTTGCGCCACCAGGGAGGCCCTCCAATAGCAATTTTAAAAAAATGATCAGCATGTAACAAATTTTTCAACAGTCTGATTGTCTGGTCTTGTACAACGACATTGAGTTCTAGCTTAGTGCCTGGGGAAATGAACACCGCTGCTTGGTTAGGGGCAGGAGTTAGGAGATGGTTTTCGGCTTTGCCTCTTACATCTCTCAGCTCTTCAGTGTAAAAGGGAGAGCCACGGCGAGGTCACCAGCAAGTTTACTTTTATAACCTCTCCTGTGGCCCAGAGTCCACTTTGTCATTTTCAAAGACATCACAGCACGACTCAAAGGGGAGATGGGAACACGTGGCTGAGGGAGACACCAGGCAAGAAGCCCAGCGCCAGGCCATCCACCGCGAGGCTGAAAACCCACGGACACCACCCCGCGCCTCAGCTGGGCGGGACGGAGTGGGGGAGCCCGTACCTGCTGTGCACCGGGGCCGGGCCCTGCCCCGCGCTGGGCGCACTGGTGTCCAGGGTGCAGTTGAAGCTGCTGGTCACACACATGGGCTGGGCGGGCCACAGCTCTCCGGGCGGGTACAGGTCTAGGAGGACGGACAGGCTCGTGGCCCAGCCTCCCCTTCCCCCCGCAGGACCCAGCTCCACGTCGCTCCCCCTGCCCAGGAGCAGCCCCGCGCCACCGTCCAGATGTCAAGAGGAAGCACGGCTCAGCTCTGCCTCATCCCCGAGGGCGGGATCGCTGTGTGACTGACAGTGTAGCCCTCCCAGAGGTGAGGGGGCCATGGCAGGGCAAGCGGGAGAACCCACCAGCAGGCACTGCCCGGCACAAGCAAATGGCCTCCTGGAGGGGGTGCGATGAGGGGCGGAGAGGACGAGTGCGGGAGCACCCCAAGTGGGGAGGGGTGCAGGGGTGCTTAGCACCGGGGCTGCCATCACTGTGCAGGCCCAGCAGAGGAGGGCGCCCAGCGAGGCCAGAACAGAAGGACACCGGGGTGCGGCCGTTAGGGCCTCGGGCCAGCGAGTTGGCTGGGCTCCAGGCAGGACTGAGCCTGTGAGTCCCTGAGGGTCGGGTCTTCCCTGCATCAGATGGGAGCTGCTGGAGGTCCAGGCGCAGCGGGCCCCCTCAGCATGCCCCACGCCCAGGCTGCTGCCTCTCCTGGCAGGTGCCTGCAGGGGCTCAGCCCCTGGTCTCAGGGCGTGCCAAGCTGCCTGCTCTCAACACCCAGGGCAGCGCGTCTCTGTGACAAGGGCAACAGGGAGGAAGAAGAGGCCAGCGGAAGCAGGTGAGGCATCAGAGCCCCGCCACGCACTGCCCCCTCCTCTTGCACGTAGGCTGGGAAGGCGAATGGCAGCAGAGGTGTGGACGGCAGGGGTCCCTGATACCGATGCCCAACCCCCTGCCGTGTCCCCTCACCTGGCGGTGGCACCCGGCTGTGGCTGCAAGAGAGGAATGTGTCTCACCTTTATCTTCTTCAGGCCCGGCAGGAAGGCTGGGACAGGGAGGCTCCGCATACTGTGGGAGATTATTCACATCTCTGGGGGGAGCCAGAAAATGAGAAAAGTGATTTTTTTCTACCCAAGGAAATACTGAGGTTGTATAACCAGGTGTGTCTTCCCCAAGAAACAGAGGGCGCATAATAGCATAAGGCCAGAAGGGGCTGAGGAGTAGTAAGTTTCCGAGAGGCAGTGAAGTCTTATCCTGATAAGTAACCACAAAACTGTAACTACGGTGACTAGCTAAACCTGCAGTTTCAAACTACCCCAGCCCCAGCCCACGGGACACTGCCCGTGAGGCCTCCTTCACTTTCTGCCCCGACAGCAGCAGTCCTGCAGAGCTTCCCTGCCCTAGCTGACCTCCCCTCACCGACTTCCCGTCATGACACTTCCTGCCCACACGCCACGTGGACGTTCAGTCCGACCTCGGAAGCCCTCTCCACCCCTTGCGGCCCTCTCCGGCATTCAGGAGAACAGGCTCATTTATTCCGTCCATGCCGTGGCTGGCAAAAGGCACCTCCTGGACTCCAGCCCAAGACCCTAAGTCACCAACGTTCAGCTGAAGTTCCAGCGAGGGGTGGAGGAGCCCATCTTTGCAAAACTCGGTTCTCTTCCTGCTTTCAAGCACACTCCCAAGGTGGCTCTGGCCCTGAGGACCAGCAGCGCCAGACGCACGCCCGCAGGATCTGTGTGCCCGGAAGGGCCCCTGTCCCAGGACATTAGGGAAGCCAGAGTCTGCTTCCTTGGTCCTGACAGTGTCCCTAGTTCAGCCTTTAGACGCATACGGCAGAAAGAGTAGGTCGCAGCGGGTCGGAAAGCTGCAGAGCGCACTCACGTGGGGCCGCAGACGTCGTGAGGAAGGCTTAAGGGGACGGGGGTTTCCACAGGAAAGTCGTTTTGTGAGCTGCTGTCACCTGAATACAAACACAACAAGGACAAGTTAACTCAGAGGAGGATGTGTGATGTATTAAAATGCACACGATTAATACCATGAACCCCTGCTGGGTGACCTACATTTTACTTATTTATTTTTTTTAAAGATTTATTTATTTATGCATACAAGAGCTGGGATACAGGCCAGAGGCATGGGGTGTGAGAAGATTCACCAGAGACAGAGCGGGGAGCAAAACAGGCAGACTGACTGAAACACACTGCTGAGGGGAGCAGCGGGCACAGCAGGAGAGGCCTCCGGTACCATGTGGGTCCCCTCCGTGGCCGGCAGCAGGGATCGAACTCGTGCTGCAGTGGCTGTGGTCTGCTTCATAGTGCGTTGCTTAACCCACTGCGCCACCAGGGAGGCCCCTTAAACATATGAATTTTTGATGGAAAATGTTTTTTTTTGTAGAGAAAAGCTTGAAACCATTCATATTACATAATTTTTAAAAGGGGTTTTCTTGGACAAAAGAAATTTAGCTACACAAATGTCCCCTATTCTCAATTTATCTCACACACAAGTGTGAAACAAGTGTGAGAGAAACACAAACAAGTGTGCGATGTTTTACGGGGGTGGTTTTACAGGGGTCACCGGACGTCTGCAAGGACTCCTGGGGGGTGGGGATCACAGAAAAGGTCAGAGAAACACTGGTCACAGGTGGACACACTGTCTAGCTCTAAGGCCACTGAACCTGGACCCTGTCTGCGGCACCACAGCTGGGAGGAGACAAGAGGCCCACAGAGGCTCCTGCAGGGGCGCTCGTCTCCTGTCACGTGAGCCGCAGGGAACAGGGGGCCGGGACTGGTGCGAGAGGGCTGAGCTCGGGCGGAGACGCCCCCCTCCCGTGCCTGCTGGGTAAACCCGGTGTCCTAAGGGCCAGCCACATGGCCCCGGACACCCGCAGCCGCCTGCCGCCCAGCAGCAGGGTCAGCCTGCCAGACAGCCGCAAGGGGGCGCCAGTGCGACCTCCTCGGCCTCAGGGCCTCGCGGTTTCAGGCTAAGGGCTTATGGCATTGAAAATCACAGTGACCCAGCAGGAATGACACCCTCAGGGAGACATGGGCTTAAAGCACAGGAAGGCCACACTGAAGAGCGGGTCCCTTCGCTTAGGTTAAGAAGCAAGGAGTGCTGGATTGCACGGATGGACACGTGAACATAAAAGAATACGTGCACGTTCGTGACAGCGCGACTCGCCTCAGTCAAGGGAAGTGGAACAGACTTTGAAGTAGTCATCAAAAAACCCAAAAAACAGCAAGGGTAAATCTGATGAAAACGAGGTGCTGTTTGTTACGGGTGACAGAAAGATGCTTCTTTGACCTTTCCTGTTCCTTTCGATTTCATGAAAGAAAGGCGACTGTGTGCACAGCAGCCCTCATCTCAAAAGCACAGGTAGAAGCAACGTAAGTGTCCTCCAGTGGCAGAGTGGATCTACACCGTGTGCTGTGTAGACGCGCGTGTCCACAGCGGAGTATTAATCAGCCCTGAAAAGGAAGGCAATCCTGACACATTACAGCATGGCTGAACCTGAAACACTATACTGTATAAAATAAGCCAGACCCAGGACAGACAGCGCCTGCTTCTGCTGGATCAGATTTTGCAGTAAACATCAGAGAGAGAGAGCAGAAGAGGCTGAGGGCTGGGGTGGGGGTGGAGCATGCACAGCTACTGCTGCCTGGGCAGAGGTCCAGTCTGAGATGGCGGGAAGTTCTGAGGTGGGTGATGGGGACGGAGGCACAGCTGGGAGAATGCACCAGTGCCCCGAGCCACACTTAGGATCAGTGACCTGGTGAACTTTGTGTCATTCTCCGCCGCAATATCAAAAGACACACAAGTGAAAAGTGAGCAATAAACGTGGGCACTGGCTGAACTGTTCGGACACACTAAAGTCCTAAGGACGCCAGAGGAGCAGCGCGAGGAGGGAAGGACGTGCCCCCAGCATGAGAGGCCTCGGCGGCCGGACGCACCTGCTGGCGGGCAGCGCTGGGGCCCGGCCACAGGCCTCTTGTCCCCGTCCAGGCTGCTGGCGCTGCTCCAGCTGCCCCAGCTGCCCCGGCTGGCGCGCACGCTGCCCGAGGAGCTGCTGCAGTCGGAGCTGGAGTCCGAGCGGGCCTTCTCCGCACACGGCTTCCCCGGCTTCTGGCAGCATCCCTCTGCGGGGGAGAGAGGCGCTGACCCGCAAGACAGCCAGGGTCCCCAAAGCCACTTCCGGCGAAAGGAGAGCGCCCGCGTGACGACGGCACCAGGCCCCCTTCCCTCTTGAGAATGAGCTGGAATACGGACAGCCCGTTAGGAGGCCCCGGGGCAGGCGTGGGCGGGCAGCTACGCGGGTTTGGGGCACGGCCAGTACCAGGATAGTCCTTGACCTGAAAACGGTGCTGGAACTAGCACCTCTAGGAGACAATGAAGCCTCTTCCACTGGACTCAAGACCCAGAGGGCATTTCCCCCAAGGAAGACATCCGTCAAGAGCGCCCACGGGCCAGTGACGCACGAGTGAGGGGCTCGCCAAGACCAGAAAGCACCACGCACGTCCAAGGGACGACGAGTGAACGGAGCCCGACGGGACCTGGGCTGTGGGCACTGAGCCTGGGCGGCAGGTGCAGGCTGGGAGGCTATGACGCCCCACGCTGTTCCCCAACTTCAGTGGCTCCTTAGCCTCCTCTGGGCCTAGCGCTGGGGCAGCCCCCCAACTCCCACTCCCAGTGACACTGTCCTGCAGCCTTTGGGCGAGGCAGCGGCTAAGGCTACAGAACCACCTGGCTCAGGAGTGGGTGGCACTATTCTCCCCTGGCCGCCCTCACCCTCTTGCACCAAGGGAGTCCTGTCTGGAGCAACAGCCACTATTCCCCTGCAGTCTCATCGGGGGAACAACAATGGCCACATGTCAGGACAGGGGAGCAAAGGGGCACTCGGGGATGCTTTCTGGACGCATCCAGGCGGCCTCCGCGGGCCTGGGTAAGCGGAGCCACCGTCACGTGACAGCTCCCGGAGCTGCCACTTCTCTCGCACGGGCTCATCCCTCAAGGACGCAGAGGCTCCGACAGAAGCGCTGGTGGCTCATCAGTCACGTACCTGCCCCCGCCTGCGGCACAGGTGAGGCGCTCCCCAGGCCAGCGTCTGCTTTACACGCGTCCCCAGCGTTCTCCTGCATACACCAGCTCCTGCCAGACACGTCACTGCTCGGCTCAGACCTTTCGAATTCGCTACATACGAGCTTCAAGCCGCTCTGTTCAGAAGGCCTGGAAGAGCCCAGAAAATCGTTTCCACCTTGAGCAACTTGAGATTTCTCTCTGGGGGGGAGACGATGAGGAGGAAGGGAGGGGCGTATCGATAAGGCCGTCGCCATGCAGAGCGGAACTGAGGGGGCCGCTGAATCACCCGACTTCCCGCAGCTCTGAGGACAGACCTTCTGCGGGGCCGGCCCAGGGCTCCACGCGGGGGACTGTCCTTCGGAGCGCAGAGCGCAGGTGGGGCGGGCCTGCGCCTGCTGCCCAGGGTTCCTATAGAAACCGCTGCACAGGGCCGGCCCAGCGTCTCCCCCCGCGTGAAGCGTCTAGGCCTTCTCCCCACGCCCCGCCGACTGCAGCATTTTACAAGGGAGGGCTTTCAAAGCGGTTCACGTGGAGGTATTTGTAACAGAATTAAAACCATACCCAGAAGAAGTTCATTTTAAGACCAAGCTTTTATCTCAAAATGCACGCCTCTACACTCACGTGCCCGGCATGTGCCCTAAGAGGAGACTGGCAGGAGACGGCTTCTCGCCAAGTCACAGAGGAAGACCGGCCCGGCTGGGGGGCCGTGAACCACGCACCTTAAGGTTTGAGCAATGCCTCTTTTCTTGTTTTTCCTACAGGTTCGATTTTTATTCCAATTTAAATTCTGTAAATGTCCTTCTTTTTTCTCCTGAAGTTTCTTCTTTCTGTAAGGATCTTCTTGCTAGAGAAGAGAGAAAAAAAGAAAACTTTTAGTAAAGGTGTCCATCAATTGAATAGGAATCAAAAAACCTCTCTCTGGTTTTTTGACTTTGGAAGCCCAGCTCCCCTGCGCTCAGCACATCCCAGCACCGAAACACCAAAACCTACATTTCTCAGTAGGTTTGTTTTCATTTACCTTCTGTCTCTACTTCCCTCAAATTCACAAAATGAAAAAAAACATGGTTGCCCATAACATCCTTAAGGAGGTAAAAAGGAAAACGGTGTGAGCAACGTGAGGTCGGCACGGCCAGGCTCAGCACCGGCCCTGCACTTAGCCCACAAGGACGGTGACGGAGGAGAACCAGGTACAGGTTCATCGTGTGCACAGTCTGGGCATGCGTTTTATTTGCTTGTAGACAAACAATGCCAACAGCCAAGTCTCCAGAATGCTCTAGGCTATGTTACCTTTTTTTTAAAAAATACATACGAGAGCAGGGGTACAGGAGGTGAGAAGATTCACCAGAGACAGAGCAGGGAGCAGAACAGGCAGATCGACTAAATACACTGCTGAGGGGAGCAGCGGGTGAGATGGGAGGTCTGCGGCGCCATGTGGGTCAGCTCCCAGGCTGGGCGGGGATGGAACTCGTGTTGCAGTGATTGGCGATAGCTCGATAGTGCTGAGACTCCCTGCACCAGCAGGCAGGCCCCTAAGTTAAGATTTTTGGCTAAAATAGGCAAGAATATACTTAGTGCCTTTAAATTCTGCTCCTGAAAAACTTAACATGTGATACATATAAGTGCTACACATCTCTACAAGCATATGGATAATGATTATTTTCATTTGGGCTTTTCCCTCTTTCAAATGTTAGGTGTGGTCTGTTAATGGGCCCAGGGATGGGAGATTTCCTGACTCAAAAATTCTTATTTATTTAAATTTAAAAAAGAATTTATTTGTATATAGAAGAACTGGAGTACAGTCCAGAGGTGCCAGGGGAGTCAGAGTGAGAAGGTTCGCCAGAGACAGAGTGGGGAGCAGAACAGGCAGATAGGCTGAAGCACACTGCTGAGGGGAGCAGCGGGCGAGGCAGGAGAGGTCTGCTGCACCATGTGGGTCCCCTCCCTGGCCGGGGATCGAACTCAAGCTGAGTGATGCCACTGAGACTTAACCCCTAGGCCACTGGGGAGGCCCATCTTAAATTTTGAGTAGCGCAGGTCTTTACAGTCACCTACTACATAATTCTTTCTCTTCCTTCCACCAACCTGCAGAGGGCACAGTCAGCGGGAGGGTGGAGGGAGCACCCAAGCTGACACCCTGAACCTTAAAAACAACAACTCCCCTCTTGGAGGTGTTAGATCTTTTAGGAGGCAAATGTCTCCTCCATATCCTCACAGAGAGAACCCCTCATTCAGAGTCCTCTCCCTGTGGGCCCGTAGGAGTCGCGTCTCACAAAGAGCAGATACTGGCTCATTTCACTGTCTCTTCACAAGGTCGGTCTTCTGAAAGCTGCAGAAGACTTTAGTGTCCGACTGCGGGCACATGGTTTCGATTAGGGCATCGCCAAGTGGCAGAACGTTACAGACCCACTGAAACCGTCCCCCGCCCCCACGCATCTCTGACGAGAGGACGATAGAATTCGAGCCGTACAACAGGGCTACACACACGATAACGATCTGCAGCTTGAAAAAATCTGCAGAGGAAAGAAACAAGACAGAAAAATGTGGAAAGGGGTTTGCTGTGTATAGAGAGCTTCCTCCCTCCTGCCTTAAGCTTCTATACTAATCATGAATTCCTTTTCTAAGGAAAAAAAAAATCTACTTAAAAGAAAATAAACAGTCAGGGCTAGGGTTAACGTTCCATTTGTGGCTCCCAAGTCTGGGCGTCAACCTTCTTTGCCAATAAATCCAGAGGAATGTTGCCCGTGTACTATAGACAGATTTATACAATTTTTGAAACTGCAGAGTTAGGTCCGAAGAATGTACAAGAAAAACAAACATTAAGCACTGCGCGGGGAATGTGTTTATCGGGGATGATTTTCTCCAAATGAACAATGAGACGGAAGAGACACTCGCCGGGGAGCGAGTCACCGAAGAAGTGGCCGATAACAGCCCCCCCCCGTCTACACCTGACACCCCCTGGCTGGGAGGCCAGCCCTGCACACAGCACCGCTGAGCCCCGCAGTCCCTCGCCTCCCAGCGGGGCAGCGTCTGTCCTGCCAGGCGCAGGGGCCGAAGAGGACGGAGCTGCAGCGGCACTGGGACCGAGGACGGGATGCCCAAGCCCCAGGACAGAGGTGGAGGCAACCCGGAGCCCGGAGCCGCTGACGGTGGGGCGCAGGGAGGAGCACCCCTTGAACAGGTTTAGAAAATGGTTATATGCAAGGGCCCAGTGCAGCCTGGAAAGACAGGTGTGGGGGTGCAGTGTGAGCTATGGGACTGGCACCCATGGGAGAGGGAGATGGGCGCCCACAACAGCAAATGGAGGTTGTGTTCCTCCTGCACCTCCTCTGGCACCAGACTGGGGGCTGCAGGGGCTGCGGGGTTCTTCCAACTGCTGTGGCCTGAGCTCACAGCCAGGTGATGGGGAAGCACCCCAAGTCTGATCACAGGCTCTCACCACTTGGCCCTGCCTTCTCTTCATCCCACCCTGACTGGGTTCAGGGACTAGCTCCGTCCCTCGGGCCTGGGCCCGCACCTCAGGCTGACGCCATTTGTATGCCGCCTGCGGGTCAGGCTCGGCCCCGGCTCCTCTCGCACAGCCCCAGCGGCCTACAGCTCTCACCTCCGTGGGGGCCACTCCCAAACCCCACATTCAAGGTCTGAACTTGACCCGGAAGCTCTGGCTCCGTATCGCCCTCTGTCCATCTCAGTGGCCACCCCTCTCCGAGGGGCTGTCTGGCCAACCCGAGGCTCCTGGGAGCTCTGCTGCTGCTTTAGGAAGCGCGGCCTGTCCTGCTGCCGCGCGACTCCTCGCAGCCCTGCGAGGCACGTTTGCTGTTACCGTTACTGTCCCCGCGGTCGGGCGCGGGAACATCGTGATGCTAAGGGACGTGCCGAGGTGGAGGGGTGGGGAGGCTGCCCGGACATGCTCTTAGCTGTGCGCCCAGTGCAAAGACGGACGTAAAAATGAGCTCGCGGGCCTCCCTGGTGGCGCAGTGGGTTAAGCAACGCACTATGAAGCAAACCGCAGCTACTGCAGCACGAGTTCGATCCCTGCTGCCGGCCAGGCGGGGGACCCACATGGCATGGCAGACCTCTCCTGCTGTGCCCGCTGCTCCCCTCAGCAGTGTACTTCCATTGATCTGCCTGTTCTGCTCCCCACTCTGTCTGTGGTGAATCCTCTCACCCCCCACACCTCTGGCCTGTACCCCAGTGCTTGTATGCATAAATAAATAAATCTTTAAAAAAAAAAATGAGCTCGCCCCCAAATCAGAACTCCTCATCTTCCAGCCACCCGATGTAAACCCTGGGGTTATTTTTGCAAATTGCGATGTAAGAAAAGCTGGCGCTTCTTCTGGCCCAGGTAGGTGCTGAGAAATCCTGCTGGCTTTTCCCCGGAACCTTCCCTCCTGCACCCTTCAGTCCTTTCCCCCTGCTCCTGCCCCGCTCCAGCAGAGCAACAGCCTCCGCTGGGAGAGAGCTGGCGCCCGTTTCCCCAGCCCCCAAACACTCAGGCTGGCCTCCCAAAACCGCGTCATTCACACATTCAAGCACGTACTGAGCAACCTCACCGGCTCCTTATCACGGGCATCTTGGGAAGCTGCGCGGAAAACATGACCTTCAAGAAGATCAGAGCCCTTTTCGATTGGCCCTCTGCCCTCCCTCCACCCCAGCAGTTCAGAAACCCTCGCTAGCTCGTCAGGGTTTGCAGCAGGGTCCCTCAAAACCGGGCCCCCAGTCCACACGCTCCAAAAAAGACTTTTTCTTTAGACAGACGAGAATTTTAAAGTGAGGCTCTAAAAGCCCCTGGCCGGCGCCTTCCCCAGTGGCCCTGGCGCTAGGACAGAGCCCACCTGGGGGACGGCCCCTCCCTCCCCACCGCCAGTCTACGCTCTTCTTATCCACCTGCAGGCCCCTTCCCTCTGGACACTCGGTATTCTGGTGCAGGATGGTCTTTCTCTTTCTTTGCCCCATTTCTGTCTTCATCTTTTCTCTAAGTGCTTTAATCACCGAAACTTTTTCTTCCTCACAGCCTCTCCTTCGGCACATTATCCAATTTTCAGCCACTGTGTGTGTGATGACATTTGGGGTTTCACTTATCAACCCAGCCTGCTGCCATCTCTTCAACCTCATCCCAGCGTATTGATTTGCCTTTCAAAGCTCTTATCTGATTGAATTCAGTCTGTGAAGGGTTCTCAGACCTTCCTCCAGGCCTCTGAATTTGTTTCCTCCTAGACTGGGATCCTCACCTTTATGTGCTCATCTTTTCACTCAACCAGAGTGGACTGGCATAGCAGAAGTGCGGTTTTTTCCACTGTGCATGTGCTAAATCACAGTGGTTCTTTTCTGATATAAGTAGATGGATTTTCCAAAGGACCTTTCCCAACTTTCTCTGGGATCTGCTTATTCTCTACAAGGCAGAGGGCTGGGTTCTGCTTTCTGGATGCTTTTCAGTAGCCTATACTAGTGGAAAAGGAAAGTATTGGCCAGGACCATGTACAACCTTTGTTTTCTTTTCTGGGATTCTGTTGTTTTGGGGTCCACTTACACGAGCCAGAAAGGCATTCCTCTCCTGTGGATTTGGGCTTATGTTTCCAAACTCGTCAAGATCATGCCCTAAAACTGGACGCAGGTTACGAGCTGCACAGGAAGGTATGCAGTCAGGTTCTCTGCCATCTTTACCCGGGAGTTAACACATTTGTTTAGAACAGGTTCTTGAGAACAAAAGCTATCGGTGCCCCTAAAATGCATCTTAGTATCGTCTCAGTAATAAGATGCTAAACAAAACTTAGTGGGCAAGTCAGACTCATCAGTTACCAACACGGACCGAATGCCTGATGGGTCTCCTCTCTGAAGAGTGTAGTGACACGTGTCTACTTATTACACGGGTATTTAGACGGTGAGCCCTAAACATGGGTTTTGTTCCTTTTAAGAGGCAAGAAAAAAAGGAATACAGACCTCTACTGAAGGCACGCCCTGCTTCTCAGGCCATGCATCTTCTTTAGCTGCTTTGTGAATCTTCTTTTCTGAAGAAGACTTTGTGTCAGTCTTTCTCAAGCTTTCACAACTGTCTCCTTCATTCTTGACTGGCACTTGCTGGTTATTTCCTTGAATAAATAAAAAGAATTGCAAGCTAATTATTTCCATTCATGTTCCCCATAGTTAAATAAGTCTCTTCCCTATACCAAACAAGGTCAATTGATTTAATGAGATTTAGACTTCAGGGTTGTTTTCGACAATATCAACATTTGTTTTGTTAGCGGAAGTTTATTTTGTTTACAGGTGAAAATCCACTTACATTGAAGAGTCTACAGTCCAGGGGAAAGCACGGGAGGGGTGGCCCCGGGTCACAGCTACACTGCTTACAGGAGCCCGCAGGCGGAAACAACCCACAGTGCACAGACGGAGGACAAACAAGCGGGGTCCACGCAGCCTGCGGATCTGGTTAGTCCGGCTTTCACGAGGACCATGCTTTGCACGACGATGTGAATGTACTGAATGCTGCCACATGGTGCACGCGAACAAGGCGGAAGAGAGGCGACGTCCTGATACCTGTGCAACGGCGGCCTGAAGACATCAGACTAAGGGGAGTCGGGCAGCCAGAGAGCCCGTCCTGTCCAGTCCGCGGCCACCTGCTCAAGGGGCACCGGGTCACCGAGACCAGAGATAACAAGCGGGGGGGGGGGGGGCCAGCNAGACCAGAGATAACAAGCGGGGGGGGGGGGTGCCAGCAGTGTGGGGGTGGGGCACAGGGCACTTGACCAGCTTGAGTTTGGGACGACAGAAAAGTTCTGGGAAAGGGGGATGGTGGTGGCTGAGCGACAAGGTCACTGAGCTTTATTATCCCTAAAAATGGAAAGTTTTACATGATGCAGATTTCTTCATAGTTTTTTCAAAAATTGGGAGGGGACAGAAGGAAAGGATTTGGGTTCTACTGGTGACTCAGTCGCTAGCTGGTTGTAGGGTTAAAGTAAGTCTAGGGCTGCCTGGTGGCGCAGGGGGTTAAGTCTCAGCACTATTAAGCACCCACAGCCACTGCTGTTCCATTCCCAGCCAGGGAGGGGGCCCACACGACGCAGCAGACTCTCCTGTCTCCCCGCTGCTGCCCTCAGCAGTGTGTTCCAGTCGATCCGCCTGTTCTGCTCCCCGCTCTGTCTCTGGCGAAACCTCTCACCCCTGCACCCTGGCCTACATGCCAGTTTTTGTATGCATACATAAATCTTTTTAAAAAAAAGTCTGTAAGTGCCTTAACTTCAGCTTCCTCATCTATAAATTAAGATTCCACCTTCTCAGACCACCCTGCTTGACCTCGAGGACCCTGAGCCCGAGGGCCCCCAGAGCGTCCAGCACAGGGGCTGGCACGGGACTGCCCACACCCGCGGCAGCTGGGCCGTCCAGCGCAGGCCTGTGGCCGGACGAGCAGAGGGGCCGGCGGAGCGCCCACGCGCCCACGCCACCCTCCACTCTCCTGTGCAGTGGAGTCCTTCAGTTATTCTTCCACCCGTCCCTGACAAAGTCAGAACAACGGCAACCGACAGTCCCTGGCCTCAGCCTTCCTATTCAGAACTGAAGGGGTTTCACTGCTTCCTCCGCTTTGCTTTCACTGGGCCGCCCTCGCCTACGGCAGCTCTGCCACCCGAGAGTCTGGGGCACTGCTGTGCTTGTGCCACAGCTCCGCAGCGCAAGGGACGAGGGGAGCCAGAGCAGAGCTGGACAGAGGCTGCCGGGGCTCCGCAGGGGGCTGAGCCCGCAAGACTGGCGGCCCAGGCGATGACGGCGTCCACTGAGCCCCGTGGACGCTGGGGTTCTGAAACTACAGAAGAAACTCACTCAGAGGGCCTCCCTGGTGGCGCAGCGGGTTGAGCGCCGCACTGTGAAGCATCCACTGCACAGCAGCACGAGTTCGATCCCCGGCCAGGGAGGGGGCCCACATGGCGCAGCAGACCCCTCCTGCCTCGCCCGCTGCTCCTCGCCCACTGCTCCCCTCAACAGTGTATTTCAGTCAGTCTGCCTGTTCTGCTCCCCACTCTGTCTGGTGAATCCTCTCACCTCCCCCGACTCTGGCCTGTATCCCAGCTCTTGTGTGCATAGATAAATCTTTTTAAAAAATTAAAAAAATATATATATATAAACTCACTCAGAGCAAGACACACACTTTTAAAGAGGACCCTTATAGGGGCCTCCCTGGTGGCGCAGTGGGCTAAGCAACGCACTATGAAGCAAAACGCATCCACTGCAGCATGAGTTCGATCCCTGCCGCCAGCCAGGGAGGGGACTCACATGGCACAGCAGACCTCTCCTGTCTCGCCTGCTGCTCCCCTCAGCATGTTTCAATTGATCTGCCTGCTCTATTCCCTACTCTGTCTCTGGTGGATCTTCTCACCACCCCCCATCCCTGCACCTCTGGCCTGTACCCCAGTTACTGTATGCGTAAATAAAAAAATCTTTAAAAAAAAATAAAAAGGACCCTTATAAAATAAGCAAACCTTCATGTTGTGAACAGGAAACTGCAGAATGACAAGTTCTCAGTGCTGGGAGGTGGATAAGGCGCACCTCGTGGCCCGACGCGGTTAGGGTCTGCATGTTCAGAACAGGAGGCTGTGCCCCAGCACTGACCTAAGGTCATATCCCCAAATGTCACAAATGAACATGGAACAGCAATAGCCTGGCCTCATGCACACTTGCAATAAAACACCACTGATGCCTCCACCTTTGGTGGTGTTGGGACGGACTGAAGGAGGCTCTGGTGCCCAGAGCGGACCGGTCATGCTCAACGGCTCCCTTGAAAAACTATGAGTCACCTCAAAAGTAGAGTTTGCAAAGAACAGGCATCAAAGGCAATGAAGGGGTACCCCAGGAATGTCTGCCCTCCTGGGACGGTCTGTCGGCCCTCTGCACGGTTTAGAAATACCTTCTTCAGAGGCAGGGTTGAATCCTGTCAAGCCTGCACATTCCTGAACTATGAGCAGCCCTAGGACGACCCCCACTGCCTGCCCTCAGCGGGTAAAAGCAAACAGCCTCAGGCCACCGAGAACAGACTTGAGACCCACGCCCTTCGAGGACACAAAGGAGCTGTTAGATATCCACGCAGGAGAACACTCAACACTGTGAATGAGCAAAAGGAGCTGCCAAGAGTTGGGGAGGGAGGGCCCAGAGCAGAAAAAGAAGTCAGGAGAGACACCGCTTCGGTTCTGGAAGCCCTGGGGATGAAACAGATACAGAGTCTCTCCTCCAAAAATGTGTCACTGCTTTTGTCCTGGAGTCTTTAATTCATGAGAAAATGGATTTCCAGAAGTTTTCTTCTGGCCAAGAATACAGCGCTAAAAGTATGAGTCACCAAAGTGTCTCTGGAAGGATCTAAATTTAATATCTATGAGCCACTCCCCGAGAGAAGTGAAGCCCAGACTCTGAGAAATGGAGCAATGCTGTCTGCGGGCCAAGAATCAGGACAAACAATAAAATGAGTTCTAGTAACAAGGTTCTCCTTGGATCTTTGAGAAATTCTAACATGACCACAGTCAAGTACGTAGCAATACTGTGAGTGTCAACTTCATTTAAAGATGGGACCGACCCACATTTTCCTGCGTTTAGCACACTGGCCTGAGGCTTATGCACTGCTCTTACAGTGGCTCAGTGCTTGAACCACAAAGTGAAACAAACAAACAAAAACAATCAGAAGAACAAGCTTGCCAGAATCCTGCTTAAAGCTCTGTTGTCTCCAATCCGCTCAACTATTTTGAGTAAACTGCTAGATCTTCAAGTTACTAGTATTTACAAGTAAATGAAGCTCTTTTTCAAATTTCCAGAAAGAGTGGTATGTCCAAAATTCTGGAAGGATCTATTTAACTCAGTGAAGACTTTCATGTCATGCTACTTTCAAGGCTTAGGTTATTATTCCAGGCACAGGTTTATCATCCTTCATATGTCTGTAGCAGAAAGCAAGGAAAGAACGTGAATACTCTGCTACCTTCCCTCTCGGCTGAGGCCGGTCCCCGTCTGTTATTAGCCCTAATTCTGAATCTCTGTTACTTTGACCACAGGAGTAAAAAAACAAGACAGAAACACTGATAAAGAGACGTACTTCAGAAGGTCATTCACACTAAGAGCAAAGCTCCCCTCCTGTCAGATGGTCAAGAGACACGTAACAGGTGTCGGGTAAGCAGAACTAGAAAAACGCAGCTGCTTCACGGCTGCCTGACAGGTGGATGCCAAGAAAAAGTGTGTGAAAACCAGGCCACCGAAGAATCTGTCAACGGATCTCACTGCTAGGGGGAGTTTTAGCTGATGACTTACTACAGGAGGAAAAGGGGACAGGGACGAGACACGGTTTCTGTAATTCGGGCATTACTCTGTGCTTCGTGACAAGACGATGAGCCTGGAGCCGCAGCCACTACCATGTTGCTGGATGTTCCCTCTCACACGGGGAGAGGAGGGAGAAAGGGCTTCGGCACAGGAGGAGGCTGGTGACGCCAGCCCTCAAGGAGCTGCGGTGAGAAAGCCACATCGGCACAGTCAGGGGACAGCCGCTCCCACCCCACTCCCGGAGGCAATCCTATTGCCAGATCGCTTCCACGGAATGTTCAGGAAATGGGAAAATGGCTAAAACGCCGGCTCTGTTGGGTCACCCAGGAAGCAACCTGATGGGGATTGAAGGTCCCCAGCACCAGGTGGGCCAGGTTCAGACTGAAACTGTGTGCTTTCTTCAAATTCTAGAAAGGATCTGCAGGGGGAAGAACCTCCTCTTCATAGGAAACCGCTTTAAAAAAAAAAAAATAATGTCCGAAGTTGAAAGTGAGAAATTTGGAAGGTTCTTATTTATATGGTTTTCTCCTTGAGCATTTTTACAGATACGGACACCCTGCCAATTTATAACGCTTTCCTTTAAAATGTCAAAGAGGAACCAGAACTCTAAATATTACTTTTAAAAAAACCACTCCAAATCCTACCTGCAAACTACAAATTATTTTTCCCCTAATTTCTAAGTCCTTTCTTATTTAAAAAAACACCTCAATTCCTTAAAGTGTTTCAAGTTGTGGGTGGGTGGCGGCAGCTTCTCTACTCTCCAATCTTTGGTTATTTTTGACAGGACAGCCCGCAAGCCAGAGGGTGGATTTCCCCACGAGGACCCTCCTGCAGACTCATTCTGTACGGGAGCCCGCAGTGGGGAGGACACCTTTCTGACAAGGTGGGAGCACCAAGCTCTGCCACCAGCTTCCACGGGCCCGAGACCAGCCAGCCAGCGCCACTGAATGCTGCTGGTCCAGCCAAAAAGCAGCTGGAAAATGCTCCCTGTGGCGTGGCTGTTTCCGCTCACAGCGTCGTCAGCACACCAGGAGTCTGCACGGGAAGGAGGGACAAGAGAGCAGGTGCGACTTCGCTGCAGATGGAGCGACACCCACGCCTGTGGGCTCCCTGCCTAGTGCTCTCCCCAGGCCTGCAGGCCGAGCCATGGCATCAAACGTCACGTGTTAGACCGGAAGCCCCTGAAGCACAAACTCAGGTTCTCTGATGCCACGCTGTGGTCCACGCCTCTCCCTGAACCAGGTACTTGCAGGTACTACGAGAGGCCGAGGGACGCCCACGGGGCAGGGCCGGGCACGTCCATCCAGACACCTGCTGGACACCAGGGACCGCGGGAAGCCCCTCTGCAGGGACACGTCCCAGAGGTGGGTCTAAGTCCGTGTCACGTCTGCCAAATACCGTGCTCAGGCCGAGGTGACACAAAGCACGAAGGAGCCCGCAGGACTCACCCAATGCCCCTTCTCGCGAGTTCTGCAGGTTGGGCCTTAGCGAGTCCTGGGGAACAGCAGAGAAATACGAGGCACCCACCCTCCCCCTGAAAGCACCCAGGCAGGCTAAGCTCAGACTTCCTCTGAAGAGGCGGCCGAATGCATCATGCAGAGGGCATGGTTGCACGCAGGTGAGAGGACACGGGTGGTGGGCGGGTGCTGGCCCTGCAGACGGACTCTGCGTCCAGCCGAGAGCACGGGAACAGCACAAGCAGCTCAGACGCGCCGGGGGTGGGTGTATGGCCCAGAGCAGGGTCCGCCCACCTCCAAACTGGGAACGCCCTTCTCCAGGCACGCCAGAGGCAGGCTGGGCACACAGAGCTCGCGGCAGTCAGCCCTCCCCCAGCCCTTCTGTGTGTTCTCTACGACGTCATGGGGCAGAACATAGGGACGTATTTGTTTTGGATGTTTCAAGTAAGACCAAAGGCACCTGCTCTTTCCAAATTAAAAAGCCTCAAAAACACGACTGCAACAGTACTGAGAAGTGCCAACGTTGGCATGTTCAAAATAAACTTATCACAGGGTCTTATGCCACAGACCAAAGGGTCCAGCTAAAGCTTCCTGACAATTTTATTTGTGGGGAGCCCTCCCAGGCCAGTTTTGCTGGCATTTTCATTAACTGCTGGCATATAATTAATTTTCATGCAAGTCCATTTACATGCAACAGCTGTCTTCTTTTAGCTAAGAGACACCCAATCCAGGGCACACGGGCTGGTGGCAGCTGTTGAATACAGAAAGTTGGTAAGTTTTGCTTAGATGCAAACACATCATCGGCCGATTAACTTTTGTAACTAGTCTGGAAAGCCAAGATAAAGAGTAGTGGCGACTGGGGGTCCCCAGCCTCAGACAATAAAATGAGACTGACAGCCCTTGCTGAAGCGGCCGCTGATAAAAAGTCAGCTCAGCCGCGACACATTCTAACACGTGGCACCTCGTCCTAAGGTTTTCATCATGGAGACCTCTGCTTAGCTTTCATCCCTGGGCCACGACAGCGCGCTTGGACCACAGAGGACACACCCCGCCAACGTCACAGGTGAGAGTGAGTCCCAGGAAACAGACTGGAGACAAACAGGAGAGAAACGTCATCGAGGAGGAGGGAAAAAGGATTACCATTATTTTTCCTGGAAAGTTCTGGCAAGTCTGACTGGTACTGAGGTGAGTTTCTGGGCGAATGGTTTTCAGGTAGTTTCTTAGAGCTCTTCAGAGCACAGAGCTCTCCCCCGAGCTCTGCGCCGCTTTCTGAAGGTTTAAGGTCCGTTTCCTTAGGAAACATACATGTCTGCGTTCCCTCCTTCACGTGACATTCTGAAGAAGGCGTGCTGGCAGCAATGGCGGTTTTCAGTGTGTTTTCTTCTTTATTCAGTAAGTTTTTGGGGAGGGTGAGGTTCTTCTGCAGGTTGATGTGGATGTCGCTGGGGTACTTGAAGTTCACCCAGCTCTCCGCGGACACCTCGGCGCACGGGTCCTCCTTAGCGGCCACCAGGGAGCCGCCCAGCGCCAGGGTCTGCTTCTCCTCGGCCGCGGCGCAGGCAGCACTGGTGACGGGCGTGCCGCTCTTGTGCTTGCTGTAGTAGACGGAGCACTTGTGCTTCTTCTGGGAGTGCCCGTAGGTCGCCGGGCTCCTCTTGGTGGCGCTCTGGACCCTGCTCTGCGGGGTGTTCACGGGGAGGCAGCTTTTCCCTCTGCCTTTATCAGAGGGGACGTAGGTGTCAAGAAAGTTCTTGCAATTGCTTCTGAATTGAAGAAGAAAAATATTTACTATATAAAGGCAAACCAAGACATATTCTTTTTTTAAAATAATGTTTCCATTTTATATTTTAAATCTTTTTTTTTTTTCAAGATTCATCCATTCATGCAGACAAGAACTGGGGTACAGACCAGAAGTGTGGGGGGGTGAGAGGAGTCACCAGAGACAGAGTGGGGAGCAGAACAGGTGGACTGACTGGAACACACTGCCGAGGGGAGCAGCAGGTGAGACAGGAGAGGTCTGCTGAGCCAGGTGGGTCCCCACCCTGGTTGGGGATCGAACTCGTGCTACAGCGGCTGCGGATAGCTTCACCACGCTCTGCTCAACCCCTTGTGCCAGGGAGGCCCCCCGAGTCATAGTCTAACGCACTGTCGAGAAAGAGGGTGCAATAAGTCCTGTGTGTGTGAAGGTGTCTTACCTCTCCTTCTTTTTAAATTTTAAATGTTTTTATTTATTTTGTGTAGAAGAAGTGGGGTATAGGCAAAATCAGAAATAAGTAGCAGCAAAGATGAGAACCCTCCTTGCCACGTGCACACGTGCGCGCACACACACACACACACATCCCCCAAGAACTCTCACTTGTGAGAATGGGAGCTCATCACATCCATGGCGCTAGTGCTTTGCTGTGAAGAGGAGCCGGCGTTTTGCCTCTGCCTGGTCTTCATGAATTCCGTAAGGATGTACTGTGCTTGCTGGAAGGCTATTAAGATCACACCCAACAGGGACAAACTGAGGAAGAAAGCGACAAGGTCATTCCTACCTGCTTCAGACTGACGTCAGAAACCTGACAGAAGAGCCGTGAATGGTTGATGGGGAACACCCCAAGACTCAGCCTCAAAATCCTCTAAGACACATGTCACTGTAACTTCTTAAAGATTATTTTTAAAAAAATCTAAGTTCCTAAAGTGGGCATATTTGTAAGTCTGACATTCCCATTCCATTTTTATTATTTCTTAATTTTTCTAAAGGTTTACTGATTTATGCACACAAGAACTGGGGTACAGGTCAGAGATGTGGGGAGGTGAGAGGATTCACCAGAGACAGAGTGGGGAGCAGAACAGGCAGATCGACTGAAATGCACTGCTGAGGAGAGCAGTGGGCGAGAGAGGAGGGGTCTGCTGTGCCATGTGGGTCCCTTCCCTGGCCAGAGATTGAACTTGTGCTGCAGTGGCTGCAGTTTGCTTCATAGTACTGCAACAACCCCTTTCATCACCAGGAAGGTCCCCCAATTCCAATTTTAAAGACACCTTCAGGGGACACCCCACTCTGAAAGAGGCACACTGAGCTAGAGTGATGTGTACATCTTCTGCCATTAAAACCCTGGGAATAGCAAGGAGCACAGCCACTTGCTACGCCTCTCGGTCCCATGAGTCTCTTACAATTAGCTCGCGGCTGTCCTGACATTTGCCAGTTGCTCCTCTGTCTACGTCACGTGTGCCAGGGTCCCCAGTGGCATATAAACTCTGCTTAGTTCTTACGCTGCGATGGTACTGGGGCGCTCTATGGCTTCTCCAGCCAGGGAGGGAGGAGTGAAGAAGGCGGGAGGGTGTACCTGACAAAGACGACCGTCAGTTTCCAAAACGACTCCTCCCAGCTGGGACCGGGAACCACATCTGCGCACAGAGGCAACAGGTGGTGAGGTAGCGTCACGTTGAGAGTGAAGCGAAACTCCAGGTTAGCCGCAGTCACCAGGGCCAGCTCTCGGATGACCCAGGAGGAGGTAAAGTCTGGAGTAAACCTGACAAAAGTTCACCTTTATGAAGCTGAACGGTCTTAGCGCTAAGCACAAAAGAAAATCCTAACAACAGCAAAATTTCTTACTTCTACAAGATAAACAACTACAGATGCCTTAACAATGGAAAAGGTTCCCTCCCCCGTATTATTAGCTACATCCCCAAATTTAAAGGGTTTAAACCGGATGCTTACACAATGCTGATATCCCGGGAGGTGTTTGGGTCAAGGGAAAACGGATGACAATCTAGCACTTCGAACCCATAACCTTGACAATTATACCCATTAATTCTCAGGAATGTGACAGTTAGCGGAAGGGGTCCGATATTCTCCACCTTGAAGTTCTTGGTAATCGATAAAATTTGCTTGCTGTCTTTCAGTTCTAGAGAGGACAGAAGTGATAGTCAGTATATATAAACTGCAAGATTTATGCACAGTATTTTATCTAACTTCCAGACCAACAATAGATCCTGTTCTACCAGAATATAACAAAAGTAACTAGCCAAGATTTCCATTAAGTGAGACAACCTGCATAGGTCTGAATAACAATCAAAATCTTTCCTTGGTTCATTTACTTTTTTAAGGTGAAGTTTATGTTTCTCAGAAGCCAACAGTTTGGATTTATCAGGAGACACCACAGACCCACTGCCTGGGACCCTCACACTGAGCGGGGACCAGCTAAGAGGACCTGCAAATTCATCGCTGCAACTGGAAACGGTTTAGACACCACTAGTTACATCCCTGCAAATAGGGGAAGCTCATTTTATACTGGGAAGAAGAGTCATCCCAATTGCTAAATATCCCTGTAAATTTATAATCCATATATCATTCCATATGAAGAGGAATATTTTATCTGTTCTGACGCCTTTTAAATTACTTTTTAATTTTATCTTTCAAGGTCAACTAAAATACTGAATAAGTGAATGAAAGAGAAAAAATATTCTGATGAATTTTGAATTCGAGATGGTTAAATTTTTTCAATTCAGGGGTCATTTGACAGTGCTTTCTTTTAACATAAAAATGTCTGTCAGGCACTGAGCCAGCAATACAAACTATTGTGCTTTTCGCCAACCTGCCTCTCCACAAAACTCATTACAGCACTAAGACACCTTCAGGCGTTTTTTTCCTGAAGTTAAAAACAGTAACAGAAAAAGAAGACAGAACGGACAAAAACATTTCATATCTATTATATTATTTGATTTCAATTTCCTGAGGAGGTTCTAGAAAGTAAAAAGTAGTTTTAAAATATTTTAAAACACTTAAACAGGGCCTCCCTGGTGGCGCAGTGGGTTAAGCAACGCACTATGAAGCAAACCGCAGCCACTGCAACACGAGTTCGATCCCTGCTGCCGGCCAGGGAGGG
>JAGFMF010012111.1:1554450-1596492 GCA_019455555.1 Galemys pyrenaicus
TAATCCCCTCCAGATCCATCCATGTTCCCATGAATGAGTCTAGTTTTTCATTTCTGATTGCCGAGTAGTATTCCATCGTGTCTATGTACCACAGCTTCCTGAAGGATTTAGTTCTTTATCATTGCCTCTCTTTCCACCACTTTTTCTTGCTCCCTCTCACCAGAATTTTATTTTTATTTCTCACTGGAAATTTATTTTCATTGTGTCAATATCATAAATGAACAATGATGATCACGTCCTTATTGTAAAAGGTGTTACCATCCTTGAAAATTTTCAGTCACAGATAATTTTTCCAAATGAGTTACAGGGTATTTTTAAGTCTGGCCAGAGCATTTATGAGTAAAATGAACTGGCTTTTCCTCTCTTAAAATTTCAAATTATATGTGACTCAGTGCCAGAGGGGCAAAGCAACCTCTTAGAAGGAAAGCGCAGGACAGGCTCGCTAAAGACCAGATCATCATCACCTAGACTGCTCAGAGAGAAAGAATTGCCACCAACTTGCTTGCTATGGTAAATCAGTGTCTTAAAAATCCGCTTTAAAGCTTCCTTTGATTAGTTCTAACAGGTAGCTGAAGGTTGTCTGTGATCTTGCTCGTTCTAGTCGTGGTCATCTAGCGCCAACAGCGTGTCTCTGGAGGGATATGGGCGGGGCAAAAAATACCTAAGGCATTTAACATGTGTTTTAGAAATAGTTCTATACCTGCGTTGTTACATGTGTACAGAACACCTGTAGGAACCACAGGACAGCAGTGAAAGCTCAGCCCAGAGGTTGCCAAGCGCCCAGACCGCCACACCCTTATCGCCTGACATGCCTCTTTCCTCCGGAAGCTGCTCCAGGAGCTCCTGCTGCCAGGAGGCTAAGGAGGTTCAGGTAAGTCCTTTTTACAGAGGAGGTGAGTGTAACACAAAGCGCTAAACACATGAAGTCATTTATCATTTAGTAAGACGATGTGGGGTCAGAGAACAATCAGGTCTTTCCACCCTCCCGCCACTGGTGTGATGATGGACACCTGCGGTGCTGCGAGCATTCCAGGGTGGGCATCGCAAGTGGGCGCACCTGAGTTGGACACGGGCTTAAATGGGCGGCGTCATGAGGACGCCAGAACTGTGAGGACCAACCAACAGAACCAACAGGGCCAACAGTACTAACAAGCAGCAGGGAGAGCAGCAAAGCAGCTGAGAGGGTGAGATGCGCCGGGGACTGGGAGGCCTGACAGCCTCCCGCCCCGCACCCTTGCCTGCCATGTACCTGGCCACCTCTACTAAATAAAGCATGAAAAGCTACCAAGGGCTCCAAGACTCTCCTTCCTTGACCCGTCTGCCCAGAACCATCCCGAACCTTGCTCCTGTGCCACCTTTCCTGCCGCTAGAGATGACTTTTTAAAAATGCATTTGCTTTTACCTCATCTTGCCCTAAAAATAATTTGATGGGGCTAAGGAATCTGAAGAGAATTATTAAATTCTGAGGTCTCGAGTTTTACGGTTTTCTATGTAACACTCATTCAACTGTTATTTCTCCACTCCCGAGAATCGAAACCTTCTAATTAAAATGATTTACAAGCTAACATGAACCAGGGACGCCTGCTGCATTACTTAATTGGAAAAACTGCTATGCAAACTGTCTACCTAGAGAATACATATGAGCCGCACACGTATTTCGTAAAGACATTTGAAACACAAATCACTGAGGCCCTTGTGCTGTGTGTCCAGCTTTGTAGCTTTCTGTTTTCCATTTAGAGATGACGTCTTACCTGGGAAGAGCAGGCCTTGGTGAGCTGGAATTCACCCGTTGTGAAATTAATCATCTGCATATCCACACCAAACCTGGAAAGAAAACCAAGATGTTCAAAGCAGCACTTAGGTAAATTACCGATAAAGAAGGAATGATCTGCGCGTGCGAACGTCCATCACACATTTGTGTTTACATGTGAGCCCAGGCGTCTGCACGCACCGGCGGCTCGCCTTGCTGGTCCAGCTGCCACCCAGGCCCTCGCACGGCACCCGCCATGCTGGACGGGCTCGGTGAATGCTGCTGCATGAACTGATTCGGTGGCACAGGTTGAGGAGCGCACTATGACAAAAACTCTCAAGATAAAGCAATTTTCCCCCAGAATTGCTCATAGCTATGGAACCTGCTAGACTGTGACTCTCAACCCAGGGGAATTTTATCCCCGAGGGCACATCTGGTGCTACCCAGAGGTTTTCAGTTGCCACAGCTGGGGAGGTCTACAGGCATCTCCTGGGGGAAGACAGGGATGTTGCTAAGCAACCATAAAGCATGCAACGGCCCTCACGCCTCAAAGCAGAACGACCTGGTTCCAAACGCCACCAGTGCTGAAGCGGACAAACAGTGGAAAGGGCAGATGTGGGAAGGTTAAGCAAGATACAGCAGACGTGAGCTATTACTGTTGTCCCCGGCGGAATGACACGAGGTTCAAGTATATGAAAATGCTCACATCTTGTGTTGTCCCAAATCACCGTGATTTAGATTCCTAGTTTTAGGAATAGATGCAAAAAACCATGATGGTCAAGATTCTCTGGCCTGAGAAATGAATACTGCCAGGAGTCGACCTTGACAAACACCACTGGGGATGGCACGTCACAAACAGACTGACGACTTTCATCAAGTTACATGCCCCAGGGCTGGGGCCGGGACCCGGGTTCGTCCATCCCCAAATAGGTCCCAGGTGAAAAGAGGGGAGGACTAGAAATAATCCTAGTGTTTCCCAGACCACCCTGTGAGGCCCCATGCAGCCTGGTTCTTACCACTTCTGGACCAAGCGCACAGCAGCTTCTGGTTTCGGGTACAAGGACAGAGGCAGGAGCTGCAGGGAGACCAGCAGGGACGAGGGGTTCTTCACTACGAAGTATTTCACCTAGATGTGGAGAGGAGAGTCAGTCCTCTAGGAAGGACGCCCCACTGCTCCTGCGAGGGCCCTGGAACACCTCTAACCTGAGCCTGACCTCAAGACCCCCGCCCACCACTGCGCTGGAGGGACGTTCTGGAAAAGCCACCGCCAGGCCATGCCGGGAGCGGCAGAGGGGCCTTGGGGGCCTGGGGGAGGCCGAGAAGGTCTGACCACGTGGTGTGAGATCTGGACTGGATGCTGAGCCAATGGAAAAGTTGCTGTCAGGCACGTTAGTGAGCTAAGTGGGGAAAGGCAAAGGCAGACGGCAGGTGGGAGGACGTGGTTATGTTGGCACCGCCCTTCCGGACTGACCACTGTACCCAGGCATGTAAGAAGATGCCCCCATTCTAGCAACTTGACGGCAAAGCGGTTAAAGGCGACGGGTCTCATCTCAAAGGTGTCAGAACGCAAGCGTGTGGAGAGGGGCTGGGGACGGTGAGCAAAGTGTGCACAAATTCAGTCTAGTTAGGAATTCTTGGTTCTGTGGAAAAGTCCCTCTAAGTTGAAATCATTTCAAAAATAAAAAACGTTTAGAAAGTCCTAGGACGTCATCCTAAGAAATTCCGTGAGCCCCCGAGGAGGAGAAATGATAGCTCGGAGCAGGTGGCAGAGCCCCGGAGGTGAGAGTTAGCAAACACGACAGATGGACAGACGTCAGCTGCCCTTCACAGCTGACTCACAGACACTTCCCGCTGCCCTTCGTCCTGCTCCCCTGGGCCAGGAGAGGACGTTACCGCCCAGGATGGAGACGGACAGAAAGACCCAGGCTGCTGGCAGTGGCACGAGCCACATCGCCGGCTCTGGGCTCACGTGGGCGAGAACCTTGTTATGAAAAGACGACAGTGTGCCACGTGACGCAGCGTGGTCCACACCGCCTGCATGCACAACGGCCGTCCCTGGACAGCCTGCATCAGATGCAGGACGTGGCTCGTCCAGACCAGGCAGGACCCTCTGTGACATCCACTCTGGACAAACGGCCCGAGTGTGCATTTTCCAGGGGTGAAGCAGTGCCTGCCTGCTAGCTCCTAGCTAAGCCTGCATTTGGCAGGATTCTCCCTGTTGCCTGCAGCTGAAAATTCACAATTCTGGTCTGAATCCAAAACGTCACAAAATATATTTGTTTGATGCATTTCAGCTGCTCACTTTCCTTATTTTGTTCTTTTGACCCTTCCCTACTCCGAGTGCACACCGGCACGTAGGTGTCACCTGAAGTGAATTTAAATTAGCTTGGGCTCGGGAACATTCTCTCAGGGTGGAAAGACTCCGGTAACTGAAAACACCCAGGAGCTGGGGCGACACAGACGGGGGGTGATGAGACACAACGTGCTCACCGCACTGTTCCTGAGGGCGGTGGCACTGAAGTTTAGCACGAGGCCAGGCTCCGAGAGCAGACGAGGCAGGAAGGAGACAAAGGCTTCTGACTCCTTGGATTTCTTCAAGTGGGCAAAGCGAGTCATTCCCAGAACATTCCTCCTAGGTGATCGGTAAAGAAAGCAAGACACACATACTTCACATTAAAAAAAGCATCACTAAATGTTACTCACTTAAAGGAAACAGTTTCTTAGAAAAAAAAATGCACAGGTCTAGGGAAGAACAAGATGGTCCTGGGACATTTGTTTTGCTAGCAAACAAGGAAGAATGCAAAGAAAGACGGGCTATGCCCAAAGGACCTAATGCTAGCCCCCACAGAGTTCCACCCGCCAAATGTGGGACAACTTAGCAGCAAGAGGAGTAACGATGGTGACAGAGGACACTGACTAAAGAAACGGAGTGGCACCCAAAAAAGAGAGTGAACAAAATCATCAGCATCACCGTGCTGCAGCCATCCCTGTAAGTGCTCATCCGTGTGTGCGCCCCCCAGATCACGGCCCAGACAGCTGACTGACGACCAAAGGCAGGAGGTGCCACGGTGGAGGCCTCCTGCCCACGTCCTGAACCCACAGGGCTCAGCGCAGCAAAGCCCACAGCGCCACAAGCTGGCGTGCGTGTCCCCCGAGCTGGGGCGGTGGTAAGAACGCAGCTCGGCAGGTGACCGGACGCTCCCCCAAGTGTTGAACATGAATGTAAACTTGAGGGTGCGATCCAAAGGTTCAAATGTCAAGGGTTGTCTAAGACATTTGATGAGAGACTTTCAAATGTGAGTATCAAGAAAGATGAGCCTCAGGCCCTCCCTGGTGGAACAGGGATTAAAGACACAGCACTGTCAAGCTACGGACAACCACTCTGATAAGAGGTCGATCCCCAGCCACCAGACTGACCGCGCCTGTCTCGCCCGCTGCTCCCCTCAGCAGTGTGTTTCAGTAGCTCTGCCTATTCTGCTCCCCACTCTGTTCTGATGAATCTTCTCACTCTCTGAACCTCTAGCCTGTACCCCAGTTCTTACATGCGTAAATAAATATTTTTTTAAAAGAAAGAGGAATCTCAGGGAAAGTGACCTAAAGAAAGTTAAAGAAATGTGATTCAAATGCAATACCTCTTGAATGGATTCAGAATTAAAAGAAAGGAAAATTTTTTAAAAAACGGATTTGAAAGGCCATTTTGGGGTCAGTTAGGGAACTGCGGATATAGTCTGTATATGAACTAATACAATCATATCAGTGTGAAGTTCACTGGGTTAAGTAATGGTAGTGGATTTCTATGTAGGAGAATACCCTTAGGAAATAAAGTACTTATTTGCTAAAAAAGTAGTGAGGGTTGAAAGATGACGGTATTTATAGTTTGCTTTCCAATGACTCGGGGTTGGGGGGGAATGTGTGTGTGCACACTTGGATAGAGATAACAGAGAAATAAAGCAAACGTGATAAAATGTGAACAAACTGAAGAATCAGATGAGAAATAATCATTCAAACTTCAGGACGGCGTCATGTAACGGCGTCTCCCCAATGCTGAATAAAAGTCGTGAAGAGAGGTTGAAGACTTACTTGCAGACATCACCGTTTTTGAATTTCTTCCACCTTTCATACAATTTATTTGCAAGGTCAGAGTCCACTCCCCAGGTAGACCAATCCAGAGAAAGGCTCCTTTCCCAACCGGGATTTCCTAAAAGTCAGATCAGAGTTGATTCTTAGGGCTACAGAGAACACAATCTAACAGTAATTAACACCAAGGGCTGATTGTTAAGTTTCTCCAGAGACGACAGTGGAATAACAAACGCCTGTTCCCCTGCTTCCCAGTCAGTCCCTCTAACTTGATGGCAAATGATACAGCAAATCAAATGGACATGTATAAAAGCAAAATCAAACTGAATTATGCAAAGGGATTAACATAAAAGAGACATGGGTCATGAATACAGCCTGCAACAAGTTAAAATTATACTTGGAACATTTTTAAAAGCTTTAAATTGAAAAGGTGGCATCACCAGGTGAGTCTCCTGTCACTCAGTGGCGCACTGACAAACAGCCATCCTCAAAATGGACCGAGACAGAGGTGCAGGTTTGCAACCCAGAGGCCTCTAACCTTGCCCTCTCTGCTCTGTCTTTGCTAGGGACTAGCAGAATGGAAATATGGGGATCTTCCAGAAGACATCACTGTACTACCCTTAGATTTCATGTCCTTATGTTGAGTATCTTAATACATCAAAAATGAGCGTGCAAATAACTTCTAGATCAACGTGACAGCCTTCAGTCTTACACAGCTGCCATCCCGGTGAGATGTGCATGCTCCTGTAACTAACGTCTCCCAGTGCAAGTCCAAATTGTTTATGCTCACCACTATTCAGTCCTTTTATAGTATAAAAGAACTAAAACCTTCCAGTTTTTTCTGGCGAAAGGCTGCTCTGGTGACCCAATAATGTGGTGGGAAAAAAAGTCCCCTATAAAAGCATAGGCTACTCAGGGGACATTATTTACACAAGTACTTTAGATGTGTTTGGAGGATTCGTAACAACTTGAATTCGTTCTGTTGCTCAAACTCTCCAACAACAGAGTCTGGCGCAATGAACGTTTACAGTACTAATTATTCCACCTACAAATGCTATTTTTCCTTACTACTTCCCACCCAACCCCGAATTAGAATTCTACAGAAAGCCTAAGGCAAAATACTTACCTGCTTTTGATTTTCCCATGAAATAATGCATGCCACAATGTGCTATCACTTCAAAACCCAGACTCCCTTCCTAGATTGAAAAGTAATATATGAATAACTTAAAATACAACACTACACATAAAAATCCCAATGCACTCAATTGTGAAGCAGACACTGACCATCTCAGTGAACTTCCCTTCAACCAAAATCCAGAGAACTAGAAGGTAACGAACGGCCTGGCTTCCTTTAGCCTCAGATGAGAGCTCAGACGCCTCTCACGGAAAGGGACACCAGTGGGTTCTCTATAATCATCAGTGCGGCAATGACAACCGTGGGGGAGAGATACCCAGACGCCTTCTGATGTAAAGACTAATCCGAGGGCATTCTCAGTAGTATTTTTTAAACACTGTACTCTAGTCCTCTGAGAAACAGCACGCCCGTCTATGCCAACACCTGAGTCGCTGGACACGTAAATGAACGTGCCATTTCTGCCAAGTCTGTAAAGCACAGACTTGCCTCTCTGGCCCGTCCTAAACCCTGCATTTCTTGATCGGAAAAGGGACATGTCTAAGAAATCTCTCCATCCTAAAAGTATAGATGAATGGACTTGACCTTGCATTCTGCCAAGTTTAATTTTAGAAGTTCGACTTCAAGCATAGAACTAAACACAGGGCACTTCTAATTGAAACGTCAACATTCATAAGTGAGAAAATCATAAAGATGGTTGCATGAATGTCTCCTCATGAAAATTAGACTCTAGCGTCATACGGAGTAGCTTAGGTCAAAAAGACTCAGTAACGGTAACTAAATGAAAAGAAATAAACATTAAGAAAAAATGAGCCGGTTTGAGATAAGATCTGAACTACATACAATTTGCCCAGATTTTTAGAAAGCATTTTCTTAACTGAGAACCTTTTTGCAGGCTTTAGATTTGACCCACTAAGGAAATTCACGGATAGTAAATAGTTGAGAGTCGTTTACCAGAGGTCTAAAGAAAGCATTTAACAATCTAATTTATTTGAAGTCACTGCAAGTATGTACTAAAAGCCTGACTGTTTTTTTACAGCAAGCACATATTCCTTGCTCTATAAATTTTGGAAATAAATAAAAATGAAGTCAATCTACTGGAAATACCTTAGGTCATTCAAGAGCCTCAAATTACTTTATGAAAATCAGAAACGCTTTCCAAAGATTTTCATAGCTGAACAATTTATCATATAAGACTGGCCTAGTTATAGCCTTCAATTTCTTGGCCGGCCTTAAAAAATCATGAGCTTATCAATTTAACCAATGAAACCCAAGCATAAGACAATTTAATTCGAAGAAAAAACAGCAATTATTACAAAAACGGCATCACACAGAGTTGTAAAGAATACCTTAGTCGGTGCAGAGTAAATCTGTAGAGGTATTGCAAAAACAGCACCTATGTTTGTAGTCAAAAATACATGCGTAAATAGATTTATGGCAATGTCTTTAACAGCAAGTTTCAAAGAAAATATATTCCAACAGCCTGGAGGTAGAAATAAAGGGCCAGTGAAATTCAGAATCTAAAAAGAAAAGAAGCAAGAGAAATTACTTTTCCTAACACTAATTATGATTAAAATCATTACAAAGCGTGATACACTCAAGTTCTCCTATACTTTGAAAAACAGAATTTTACTCAGGATGACTTTCAGGTCAAAGATTGAAATACTTTTTTATATTTAAGTGAAATATTTTATACTTCAAATTTTTTTATTCCTCATACTATAAATAAGCCACTATGTTCAAGTGTCACAAAAGTCATCTTGAAATTTTCCAAAGTGGTGTTTTGTAAACATCTACTATGTGATAATGAAACAGGCTTATTTTCACGAAAGACATTTTTAGCATGAATCCAGACCCCTGCATCATCTTATTTGTGAGTAACGGGAAGAGCAAATGTCCTTCAAGGACAGGGCCTGGTCCCTCCGAACACTTGGAACCGTGGTTTTAAAAAGGGAGCGAGATCCTGGAACTAGTTCTGAAAACATTACAAGAAAAATATTTGCTTTAAAAATCACCTTAAAGGTAAATGCTGTAAATATTAATTCCATAGCACCTGACCTCCAACAAGGCCTAAAACAGAGCGAGACGTGGGTGAAGACGCCCTCTGTACCTTCACAACGTGCCTGGCGTCCTTGGAGACGAACACGTGGTTCAGCACAAGGTGGCGGTCAAAACGGTTGCGGTACCATATGGACCAAACCCCGGAGGTGTTCTCGTGAGTCTCCATGAGAAACTGGGCTGCGGAGGGGTCCATTCTAAAATACCTGTGAACACAGGTGTGCACGCCTGAGCGGACGCGCTCGTGGGCGTGAAACGCCAGAGAGGAAGGAGCGCTGGAAAGCACTTGCGAGGTCCAGCCCTCTTCGACCCCCTGTCCCCAAGTAAAGCGTCGGAGAGCTGGAGGGGAAGTGACTAGCCAGGGTGCTCAGGGGCCAGCAAGCAAAACCGGGACCCAAAGGCACCTCAAAAATCCAGAAATCCAGGGCCCTCCCTGGTGGCGCAGTGGGTTAAGCAACGCACTATGAAGCAAACCGCAGCCACTGCAGCACGAGTTCACGAGTTCGATCCCTGCCGCCGGCGAGGGAGGGGACCCACATGGCGCAGCAGACCTCTCCTGCCTCACCCGCTGCTGCCCTCAGCAGTGTGTTTCAGTTAATCTGCCTGTTCTGCTCCCTACTCTGTCTCTGGTGGATCCTCTCACCACCCCCACATACACTCTTCTGGTCTGTACCCCAGTGCTTGTATGCATAAATAAATAAAATCTTAAAAAAAAAAAAATCCAGAAACCCAGCATGAGCATGGATTCCCCAATCCCTGGCTGCAGGGCCCAGAATCTGCATCACGGTGTAAACCCCTCAGGGCCGGCTCCCACCCTCCAACTGCCCCCTGTCGCCTATGTTAGGCTTGCTGGGGAGGCAGGTCCAGAAAGCACCACGCGAGTCTGATCAGCCGATCTTCAGACCCTTCCTGGGCAGAAAGGGAAAGGCACTCACTCACTTCCGGGAAACGGGGTGAACTTACCCTTGAACCACAGGCGAGGAGAGGCAGGCTTTGAGGGAAGGGGTGCTTTTGGTTTTCTTCACATCTTTAATTCCGCTGTCACAGGATGTAGCTGTTTGAGGGACGGAGAAACACAAGTGAAAGGTAAGTCACGGCTTTCTTTACGCCTGGATGAAAGCGAGATCTAGGTCTCACGTGTAACTTCCTAATTCCCACGCTTCGGTCTCCATCCATTAAAAGCGCGCATCAGCTAATAACGGTAAAATCTGGTCTACAGCCCTCCTAGCTACTGCTCTTCTTTACTGGCTGATTGCCAAGACCCTCCTCCCCTCTCTTAAAGCAACCTCTCCTTTCTTTCTGGGGGAGACAGCGGGACACTTGTGGCTTTCCTGTACACACGTCTGTATTCCCCATAAATAAGTGGAGACTCTTGGGCCTGCCAGGAGGACAAAAATGCAAACAGGAGCTGAGCTGCATGGGGTGGAGGGACAGGAGGTGGCTCGAGCAGGAAGACAGCACCTCTCGAAGGCAAGGAGGTGCCTGGGGTCACAGGTGGCCTACACCCCAACAGCACAGGGAAGCTTTCCTTGAGCTGGGTCAGAGTATTAAGTCTCCGGTCCTGCATGCTAACTGCGATATTAACACCCCACTCTCTCTCTAGTTGTTTTCCTCCCAAATGCAAACACAAACAGAAACTATGAAGATGACATCTGCCTGTCACCCCGACTTCCCAATG
Source organism: Galemys pyrenaicus (assembly GCA_019455555.1). Lineage (NCBI taxonomy): Eukaryota > Metazoa > Chordata > Mammalia > Eulipotyphla > Talpidae > Galemys > Galemys pyrenaicus. The sequence continues at coordinate 1,565,146 of JAGFMF010012111.1, forward strand.
ACCTGAGACACGGGACCTGCAAGCAGAGTTCGGCGCAGCCTTCTAGGACTTCTATGCACGCAAAGATCCCCTGTCTGTGACCCCAAGTGTACTCTGTGCTTGCGGGCCGGGCCCACAGCTGCCCTTCCTGTGCACCCGCAGGTGAATTGGAATGCAAGCAGCATCCCAGCTAATCCATCAAGGTTTACACGACTCTTGTCAAATGACGGACAATTCTATGAGTATCTTTATAGATAAGTTGCTAGAAATAAAGGGAGGCACTGAACAGCATACAAGCGCATTTGAAATTTCTAGCTGGTATCAGTTTATGCTCCAAGAGCCTGTATCAGCTTACACTCCTGTTTTTAAAAAAAAAGGCTTTTCCCTTCCAATCCAGTACTACATGCTTTAGTCAGCATCTCCTTAAATCTACGCTGGGGACGGAGGGAGGGCTCAGGTGCTCAGACTCCATCCACATGTCTATGCAGAAGGCCTTTTACCTGTGGGCAGGGAGCCAGCGCTGGGACCGGGGGGCTCCACCAGGCCCGGCACGCCGCACAGAACAAGGCCGGCAGCACCGGCTCTCCATGTGCAAGAGCCGCCCCTCCAGCAACGGGTCTCTACAGCAGGGTCTCTCAAGTCCCCAACAAAGCCTTGCACGTCTACACAGGTGGCATCAACGGTCCCAAGGCCGACCACGCGGCCCTCAGGAATAGTGGGACTGCAGGGCTGAGCCAGACCCGTTCTTGATCTTCAAGCCGAATCTGTAGCTGCAGGTCACTTTATACAGGTGCCATCACAGCTAGAGCACGGAAGTTAAAAGACGATGCCCGATACTTCAAAAATCTGTACCTTTGCAAGAAAAAGAGGCGATTTTTGTAAAGTTGGTCGTGGAAGCAGGGAGGAGGACTGGCTCGAACTGCACGGACAGCGCATCCCTCTGCGAGGAGGAGTGCCGGACATCCTAGGGCAAAAGAAAACCACGTGACCGCTCGCGGGGAGGGCGGGATCCGGTGAGTCAGCCCCGTTAAAACGGCCGCTGGCTGGTGCAGCTGAGTCCCAGCACGGGCAGCAGACGCGCCTGTGACTTTCAGGGGCTGACAGCCCTGACCCAAACTGGGGAAGCGGTTTCCACAGGAGAGCGGACACAGAGTCTCCCTGTGTGTGCCTAAAAACCCCTCAGCTCTGCAGCTCAATACACGCGTGGAGCCGAAGATGCGTGGGTGCGAGCACCTCCCCTTACCTGGATCCATATGAGGCGGCTTCCTGAATGTAGTATGTACATGTTTACTGTCGAATCATCTGTCCGAAAGAACCAGAGCGCTGAGGTTAAAACGATGAACCAGCTGTCTTCACACTTTAACACAGCAGTTAAAACGGCACACGTTGCAATTGGAAAAAATTTTAGCTTCTTTCTCAACACTGCAGCGGAAAACCAGGATTTCTTTTCTATTGTCTCCTTTTAGGTCACAAGAAAAAGGACCCTTCCAAAAAGATGGGCCTCCCAGCGGGCTCTGAACGAAGAGCTACCGGCAGAGGGGGCCTGAGCCGGGGTCACACTACCGCGGGCCTGGCTGCGACTAACCAGCTGGATAGCGTCCGTGAAGCCACCTCTCCGCCGGCGGCGGTGGCCCCTCACCTCCTATTTACAGACCACACTCAGGGAAAACGGAACCTGGGACATCAAACACAATCTTCCTTCCACCCCTCCTCAGCAGAAATGCTTCTCAGCGCCCAGGGCACTTCTCTACCCCGATGTCTACCTGAGGACAGCCAGAAACTATGAGCCCAGGGTCAGGGAAGCTGCACCACTGTTCTATGGCAACTGACCAATTCTGAGGCCCAGGAAGGAACCGAGTTGTGACTGCCGACTCCGACTGTATTTGGTGCCGTTTCTTTCTCTGCATAAATAGGTCTCTAAGCACACACACACACACACACACACACACACACCCCAGGACAAGAGTTGCGGATCATGTATGTGTCCCCTACAAAAGTTCTTAGAAACGTAACCTGATGAGTTGGGTTATCCTTGGTAAGCAGGACACACATTTTCAAAGACAAAGTTCCTTGAACTCTAAAACTCACGTGACCCTGACTTGTCAGGTAGTCAGAACCACCAGCATCCACACGAATATTCAAAATGTAAAACAGCCAGATTTAGTCCACTGAGCAGCTGCAAATCAGTAAAACGGGAACAAGACACAGGACTCCGGATGCCGCGTGCACCTCTCCATTAGGCCGCACGCCCGTTTCATTTGTTCACTATCCAGAACACGAGGAAAGGCTTCCAAGGAAGCTCAGAATAGTCTGCAGTGGCCACTTAGCTGACTTCAAACCACAGGGCCTCCCTGGCGGTGCAGCTGAGCAGCGTCACTCTGGCCCGCGCGGCCTGGCTCCTTGTTCTGGGCCACAAGGACACACACCGTTCCAGGCGGAGCTAGGGCCCGTTTGTCACCACAAGGGACAAAGACAAAACTGCAGCGTCCACCTACCTGAGGTCTCGGATTGCTCTGTGGCTACGTAAACAATAGAGAGATGATCTAACAGATCTTGTGTGTTTTCTTCAAACTCCTTTGAGGCATTTTCCATTGATACGATTATGCTCATTTGTAATCGCAAAACGTCATTGGATTCCAGATAACAGCTCTGAGATTGGAAAGATTGGGGGGAGGAGGAAAAACTCAAAAAAATCGTCTCAACTCTGTGTGAGTCTAGATTTTACAAAGAAGAAAGAATTTGAGGTAAGAGCATGCGTATATCTGAGAACAGAATGTTCTGTTTTATACTTTATTTCTAAACAAGGATACGGGAAGGCAGGCAGAGAGGAAACACTACATGTTTCACCTTACCTTTAATTGCTGACACACTTTATTATGTAAACTGCATTCCAGTTGCACCTGCAAGAGGCTAGTATTAGTGGTTTCTGCCTAAAAGAGGAAAAAAGGGGGAAAGGAATTTAGAAAGGAAGGAAGAAGCTCGATTTAGTATTAATAGTAAACAATCTATCACTTATTCAGAAATGACCTTGACCCGTGTATTTTATTCATCCAGCCAGTATTTCAGTATTTTTGCTAGGCATTATTCTATTTACTGCAAACGCCACAGAGAGCGAAACGAGAAAATCTGTCGCTGAACTTACATCCTAATGGAAATCACCCGCTCGCCCTGGGTAACAGGAACACTCCTATTATGGGAAAAAGCAGCTACAAACGTTCTGACTATACGCAGGACACTGGCTTTGGCATTTCTTACACTTTTTGAACGTATTGTTTGAACACAAGACTCTACTTTTCGAGCAGGTGCACCCAGAACCAGCCAACCAGCTGTCCTTAGGAGCGTCTTCCATCAGCAGAATGCCTTTGGGGCGCTGAGAAACCACAAAGGGCAGTCCGAAGTGCAAGCGGCTGTCATTTTAATACATGGAAGAGCTACAGAGGACAGGGACCGAGGTCTGGGGAAGAACGCAGAGTTTGTCAAGGTGAAAGAGCACCTGGGATGACACGGACTGACCTGAAAGACCAGGAGAGGCAAAGCCCACCAAGGGGTGAGGGGACCTGGGGGCGGGTGGGGTTCTAGATGCAAGACCCACAGACCCAGGCCAGGCGATCGGCTCTTTGGCTGCCTGCCCCTCATGCTGACGATGAACTGAACAGAGCTCGTGTCCGTGAGAGGCCATCACACAAAAGCGCATCTTTAACTATTTCAGTTGCCATTCAGGGGGAAACAGAATAAATGATACTTGAAAATGCAGTAAAAATACTGAAAGAGTTTATCCGAGCTTGTAAGCAGGACCAGACATTAAGGCTCTTAACAAGTGGCTGTCTGGCTCTGCCAGGCTTAAACAGAATCATCTGATTTGCAAAATGATCTAAGCTCCTAAGGAACAAGAGTTTTAAATGCCTCTTTCCAGGGGCCTCCCTGGTGGCGCAGTGGGTTAAGCAACACACTATGAAGCAAACCGCAGCCACTGCAGCATGAGTTCAATCCCTGCCGCCGGCCAGGGAGGAGACCCACTTGGCACAGCAGACCTCTCCTGCTGTGCCCGCTGCTCCCCTCAGCAATGTCTTTCAGTTGATCTGCCTGTTCTGCTCCCCACTCTGTCTCTGGTGAATCCTTTCAACTCCCTGGACTCTGGCCTGTACCCCATTTGTGTGCATAAGTAAATAAACCTTTAAAATAAATAAATAAATGCCTCTTTCTGGGAGCGAGGTCCCCCACCAGAGACAACGACAAGAAAGCCACTGCTCTCTGGCACCACTTCACTCAAAGTCACACACGACTCTTCCCGCCAAAGGCAAGCAGACCAGGCCAGCGGACCTCTCCTTTGGCCTGACCCTCTGCCCATGCAGCACCATCAGCCACTGTCCTTTGTTTCCTCTTTGCCGTCCCCCTCCCTTGCGGGCTGGCTCTTGGGGATATCCAACACCCTGCCTTTTGGCCTCCTGCCTTTTCTGGAGTTCTCCTGGTGTGCAGAAAGACCCACGTTTATTTCTCCAGCTCCGACCTCTCCGCGCCGGGTCCAGCAGAAGACTGGTGCTCCCTGACCCTGGCAGCTACCACGCCCTGCAGCCCGCCTGAGCGCCGCAGCCCCCACAGTGCGCAGCCGGACAGGAAGCCAGCCGGACCTCCGAGCACTTACCTCCCTCCAGCAAACCCGCAGCCAGGTTACGCAGACCATGCTCCCTCTGCAGCCTTCGATCAGGCCCCCACTCCGCCCCAGCTCTGCGCTCAACTCCCAACCAACCCCTGAGAGGTGGGGTCAGCAAAAGCTGACATGGGGTGCGCTGCAGCCCACCGCCTGCCTGGTAAGTGAGCTCGCTGGGACGCAGCCGGCCGTTCCTGCCGTCCACAAGAAGCATCCGCACCGGAGGCCGCGCGGCCCAGCAAGGGGAGAGGACTGCACTGCTCGCTCACACGGAGGCGTAAGGACGCTTGCTCCGGGGCAGGAGGGAGGCGGTACAGTGGGCTTCCCAGCCCCACACCCTGCCCCTCCATTCCGTCCTGCACACTGCAGCAAGAGAGTTCCCAGCAAGACAAGCCAGGTCTGCGCCGGTCCTCACGCCCTGCTGGCCCTACAGACTCAGGCTTCAGCCCGGCCCCACCTCCCGGCCGTGTCCAGTCTCCTGGTCTGCGGGCTGCTGCTTGCCTGACAAGCCCCGAACCAGCAGTGCCTGTCTCCACCCCGTCCATGTCTCCACCTCGCTAAACCCAACTCACCCTCCAGGGCCAGCTGTTGGAGCTCACGCCCTGGAGCCCCTCCCGAGCCAGCGCCGGGCACCCCGTCACTCACACGCACGCACGCCTGCTCCACGCCCAGCCAGGTCTCCGCGTTCTGCTGTGACAACGCGGGTGCCGCCTGCCACCCGCAGACCTCATGTGAGTCTGATGCTCCGCTTTGAGGCTGCCATGCAACCGCCCCATGCACAGGCGGTGATGGGTGAAAGAGGGCACGCAGCCTCCCAGGCTGGGAAGTTTGAAAGGGCGAGGGACTAATACTTATCATCAACAGAGGCTACAAAATAGAAGATTCTCTCAACCTGGTGTGTGGCGTGAGCGTCAGTCTGAAACTCAGCCCCGAAAAGCTAAAAGAAAAAGCCAGCAACGTCCCTTCAACCTATACACTTTGGGCTGATTTTGTCAAATTTGAATAGGACTTAACCTCACGTGGCAAGATCTCCCCTAAACTGTAACTTCACAGGTTGAGCTCACGTTTCAGTTCAGAATGGTGATTCTGAATGAAAAAAAATTCCTATTTGCACAGCGATTTGATGTGATACAGTCTATTTCTTGTTGTTCTTGGTAAATCTCTGGGTGGATGAATTTGTAACTCACCGCTGTAGTAAGATTTTTCTCTTAGCTGGAAGCTTAACCACAACTGTTTCATCTGCTGCAGAATGTACTTCAAGACCCCACAAGGGGGCGTCCCAGCACCTCCAAACCGCCCTTGAAGCGCATGGATTTTTCTCCGAGAGAAACCCAAATGCCAGTGTCTCTCAAACGTACAACACGATTGTATCTGGACTTCAAAATGGAAACAGACATAAGAGACGAACGAGCTGCTTGGGTGAACCCCACGCACCGTGGTCACAGGGTCCCTGAATGAACCCCAGCCACAGGCCCTTGTCCCGACTGCAGGACACCCCGCCCCAGGAGGCTGCCAGGGCAGAGCACAAACAGAAAATCCTACTTTTCTGCCTTTGAACGCCCACACACAGAGCACCTAATTCACAACTCTTGCAGATGAAAGCCAACTCTATAAATAATGTTAATTCCTTGGCAGTCTCACATAGTGCATATGTAAAAATGCGTAAATTAAAGTAGGAGGGGTGTGGTTTGGAGGGGGTTAAGTGAGGGATCAAACGTGTTCAGGTCAGCAAGTGGGAAAGCAGAAAAAAACAGGTCTCTTCAACATGGAGCTTTTTTTTTTTTTTTTCCCCCCCAAAAAAATCGAAATAGTTCAAGATTGTCCCTCCTGAGCGCTTAAAGGCCCAAACATTTTCCAGTGCGGAAACAGATTTCAGGAAAGACTACGAAAGTCAGGAAAACAGCCGCGTGGAGACGCTGATTCTCACGGTTTCACGGTGAAGGGGAACTGGAAGGAGAGGGGAGGAAAATCACCTTCCTGTACTTGCTCAGCGTCTGCTCTTGGTGCAGTGGGCAGACAAGAACATGCTTTTGTGGGGCTGTGTACAACAGAAAAGACAAGATGGACCTACAATTCCAAGCCGTGTCAGATGAGCGACATGCTAGGCAGAAGCCACCTGAGCAGAGAGCACGGCCAGAGAACGCAGGGCACCCTGACCCCACACGCAGCAACCACAGAGGACACCTTTCATTCAAGGACCATAACTTGTGAATACAAAAGAACTACCTACCCCACCTTCCGCTTGTATTTTCCTCCTGTCTCTGCCCTTTTGCAGCTCCGAATGCTCACGCTGTCTCACGCAGGCAGGATCTTACACTGCGGGTCGGCAGACGCCATCTACACGCGAGGAGCCCAGCCCCAGCGTTCTGCAGCCTGATACGGCAAATCATTTTGCCTAAAGGAGCACTTTCCTGGGTCCCTGCCACCAGCACTCACTCTACAGCCTAGTGCCCAGACTTCAGAGCTTTCTGTGGACCAGACCCAGCTGCCTTCAGCCAGCCTTGAGGCGGCCGCTGTCCTCAGGCAAACACGCGCCCCTTGAGAGAGACTGTGGGTCTGGGCTGAGAGCAGCTTGGTAAAGCAACCGCTGCAATAAAGCAAAGCATGTGCAGTTCTTGGTCTCCCAGTGCACATAAGCGTTTTGCCAACACTACAGTCTGCTAAATGGGCAAGAGCGTTAGGTCTCTTTAAAATCTTTAAATTAAAATCTTAATTATAAAATACTTTATTGCTAAAAAATACAACATGACGTGAACACGTGATGCTAGAAAAATGACACCGACTGACTTATTCAATGTAGAGTGGCTGCAAACAATTTGTATTTTTAAAAAGGCTGTGTCTGCAAAGCACCGCAAAGCCAAGTGCAGTAAAAGGCGGCCTGGCCTGCCTGTAATAAGCAGCGACTTAACTGTGTCTCAAACCTTAAGAAACTCAAGTTACCTTCTCTGTTTCCGACATTTAACCGCTGAAACAAAACTGTCCTCCAAGCCCAGGCTCCCTCCCAAGTAACTCGTTAAGGCCCCAGGAACTGGCTGCAGCCAGTCTTTGCATTTTAAGGGGAAAGAGACCTTAGCAATGTGGAGCATTTTCCCTTCTCCGTGTCCTTTCAGAAAAGGCAGCGTGGCCAAGTGGCTTTGCCGTCCACAGAGAATCGTGATGCTGCCACAAAACTCTGGGGACACCCCCTGGCTGCCAACCCTCCCCAAGACTCAGCGAACGAAGCCACAGGGTGCGGAGCAGCCCGGAAAGGAGGATTGCTATTTTCACTTGCTCACGCACAATGAACTCGTTAAATTGCAAACTTCCACAAGGAATCATTTTAACGCTTTCTAGGAAACATTTTTTTCCACATGGAAGTTGTTAAGGGGGAAACTCCTCTCCCTCACACCTTTGGTTTCAAAGAAAACAGGGTTTTTTAAAGAAACACTTGAGTTCTTGCCTTGTGGAACAACTGTCCGGGCCCCGGAGCGGTGTCTTGTGCTGCACACCCCTCCCACCCCCACCAGGGCTGGGGCTCTGACAGGAAACGCTGGATGTGGAGACTTACTGGGACCCAGCAGGCTGGCAGAGCCCTGGGTGGTCGGAGCCGAGCTGGCTTCCAGCAACTCTGCCTGGAGGGCCGGCAGGCCAGGGAGCCACGCACGGCTTCACCCCGGTAGGTGGGTCATGGGGCGTGTGCTGGCTCCGTCCAGAGCTATTTTTATACAACTGGACGCGGCTGGGCCTTCGGCAAACAGCAAGCGGGTCCCACAGGCCTGGCCCAGAGCTTGACGCTGGGCCCAGGCTCAGCAAAGTTCAGGCTTCACGAGGCAGGTGCTGCTCCTGACCTTGACCAAGAAGGCGTGGCTCTCGCGCACGCTGGCGCGGCCGCGCAGGGGGGCTGCAGGCAGGGGCGCTGCTGCGGAGGACCGCGGTGGGTCCTCAAAGATCGCAAGAACATCGGATGACCCAGCAGCTTCGCTTCCACAAAGGTTGAGGGGCTCGGACAGGTCCCTGCCCGCCCTGACACAGCAGCCCCCATCACAGCAGCCATGTGGCCCAACCCCAAGTGCCAGGGCAGACGTGCACGGATGCTACGCTGCTGGCCTGAAAACAAGCCCTCCTGCCGCAGGCTAAGCGCACACGGGCCCTGGGAGGCGACGCCAGACGAGCTGAGAAGCTGTTCTGTGGTCAGAAACAGCGTTTCTTTCCCGAAAGGAAGGAGGCAGGGGGGACAAGTGCGTTGGAGGCCCGCCTGGGGCTGCAGAGAAAGCGGGGTCCCTCCCAGCCTGGAGGAAGACGGAGTGTTCCTGCCAAGGGGGGTCCCCACGAGATGATTCAGCTTCCCAAGTGTCAAGAGCAGCCCGAGCATGAGCGTGTAGAGGACAATGAGCGGCTGGAAAGTGGCGGAAATCGGCGGGTGTCAGGGGGCCGAGCTCCCTGGAAGTGGGGTAGGGACCTCAGTGAGGCACGGGCAGCAGCGTGCAGGGGTCTCGGTGGCCATGGCCTCTCGCCCACAGGCCACAGCCATCGTCAGACAGCGCCGGCTGTAGGCACCAGGACGCCCGCGGCAGCAGACGGAGTCGACCCAGGACCCAAGTCTCTGCCTCAGCTGCTGGGGCGGCCGTGAGTGGACGGGGCCGCGCCCAAGCTCCAAGATCTGAAGTCCCCCGGTAGTAGCTCTCACCCCCATCAAGAGTAAGTGCAAAGGCCTTGGCCTCTGAACTGCAGGGTACAAACTGAACGTGAAACCGAGGCGATGCTCAGTGCACTCCCGAGCCCTCGCCGGTGAAGAGGAAGTCCTATGAATAGCTCTGTGTAGTTAGTGCCTTTGAGAGAAGGGCTGGGCAGCAGGTTTCCAAATCTGGTAGAAGGAAGGTGGACAAGCTGATAGTCTTCTGTCCTGTTACGACTTTAGACGCAATGAGACTTAGCACTGCATGACCATGACTTCTGGAGTCTTGGGAAGTCATATATATTCTAGCAAGAGCGAGCCTAGGCTGTAGCTGCAGAAGGTTCTCCAGCTGCACACAGGACTGGACAACCTCTCGGTGTGGTGTGGCTTTGGAGCACATCACTAATGAGTTGTCCTCACCATCTCAGAGTCTTCTAGGGGCAAACGCAACAACACTCCCCCGCAGCCCAAGGGGCACCTGAGGGCTGGGGGAGCTGGCACAGGTGGAAGGAGGGCAGGCTTTGAGGGAGGGAAGCAGAGCTGATTTCCTAGTCAGAGGGCAAGCCGGCACTTAATGGAGACAGCTGACCTTGACCTTGGGGTGAAGGGTAGGGAAGGAAGGGAGGTCAGGATGGCTCTGCCTGAGGACGTGACACTTCCTTCTGCTCCCCTTGCAGGTAGGGGGAGCCGCCTGTTAGTGAACAGCAAATAAAGACTCCACAATGTAGGCAGGGGTGAGTAGGGCAGGGCACTGGGAAGAGCTGGTTTTTCTTCTTCAAGCAAACTTCCTTTCCCTCTAGAGGTCACCCCAAGGGTGACACCAAGGGACAGGGAGTTGGCAACTGTGGATTTCTTAATCAGCTGATGAGAGGAGATGGCCTGTCCGGGATACACTTAAATGGCACTTAAATCTCCAGCTCCTGATTCTCACAGATCCACTACTTCAAACTTTGCCCAGAAAAGGCTGTGTTATTTATTGGGCATCTTCAAATCTTCCAATAAAGGTTCTAGAATGTTCTGATAAAATGGCTGCTTAAAAGCAGTCACCAGGGCCTCCGTGGGGTGCAGTGGGTTAAACAACACACTATGAAGCAAACCGCAGCCACTGCAGCATGAGTTCAATCCCTGCCGCCAGTTCGGTCCCTGCCGCCGGCCAGGGTGGGGACCCACATGGCGCAGCAGACCTCTCCTGCTGTGCCCGCTGCTCCCTTCAGCAGTGTACTTCAGTTAATCTGCCTGTTCTGCTCCCCACTCTGTCTCTGGTGAATCCTCTTACCTCCCGCGCCTCTGGCCTGTACCCCAGCTCTTGTATGCATAAATAAATAAATATTAAAAAAGAAAAAAGCAGTCACCATAAAACTTCATAAAAAGCTGAGATTATGATTTCTTCCTTTTTAAGGTCATCTATTCAATACCAAGCACGTCAAGTGGCCAGGTTCTGCCCAGTGTCGAGAAGACAAATATGGAGTAAAATAAGGACTAGAACATATTGTCCTGCTCCTAAGGAGCCTACGGTCCTCACCACGGAAGCTGCACACATGAAAATGAAACTTCTTGAGAACTGTATTTGCTAAGTTGGACCCTCTAGGGTTTTTAGTAAGGGTTAGTCAATTCTCCCGGGAGGCAGGAAAAAAAAAAAAGGAAAGGGGCCAAAGACTGGGAATGAAAGGGGGAGCAGGAAACTGTCCCAGGAGCCAGGACAGCAGAGATTACAGCGAATCCAGGCAGGGGGTGGAAGGAGGGGCTGCACTGGCAACTTATAAAGAGGGAAGAGCCCTTTACTAGTTGGTATTTCTCTCTCTCACGCTTCTTCCTGCCTTACACTCACCAACGCACACTCTCCCCTTCCCAAGTTCCCATTCCGCTGACTCAGTCTCACCTGACAAAAAGAAAACTCAACATATCGCTTTTAAAAACTATATTCAGAGGGGCCTCCCTGGTGGCGCAGTGGGTTAAGCAACACACTATGAAGCAAACCGAAGTCACTGCAGCACGAGTTCGATCCCTGCCGCCGGCCAGGGAGGGGTCCCACATGGCGTGGCAGACCTCTCCTGCTGTGCCCGCTGCTGCCCTCAGCAGTGTGTTTCAGTCAGTCTGCCTGTTCTGTTCCCCGCTCTGTTTCTGGTGAATCCTCTTACTGCCCTGGACTCTGGCCTGTACCCCAGCTCTTGTATGCATAAATAAATAAATCTTTAAAAAAAAAAAATAAAAGCTATATTCAGAGAGAGGCCCAGAGCAAGTTAAATAAAGACGCATATTTACCTATCATACAAGCCGTAACTTTGCGGAGTCTGACCGTCTCCTTTCTGTGTAAAACGAGATCAGACAGCCTTATCAAGCGCAGACTCGTAGTAGGTGCATGAGGGCCCACAGGGCCTCACAGCCGCCCTCAGCCGCCCGCCCAGAGATGCTGGCTTCACTAAATCACATCAGAGGGGCAGTAGGTAGGGCAGCTGTGGAGGCTGGCCCTGGTCCCCCTTCTGGTTTTCCATGCCCCAACCCCACATCAGACTCTGGCAACTTAAGGCAAGCGAGACGTGTGCGCCTGTAGGCCTCAGCCTCTGAGCGTGAGTCAACCCGCACTGACCGCGCCTCCCAGACGGGCCACATTTCATGACCGGACATCACCTCAGGAGGCAGGCAGTAGGGAAGCCACTTGGGGCTCCCACCCCAGCTGGACAGACCCCCCAAAGCACAGGGCCGCAGCCCTGAACCCACAAGCATGAGGGCCTGGTGCCACCACCCCAGAGGCGAAGGCTGTGCCAGTCTTCAAAGGTTAGGAAGCCCCGGTCTGTGCTGGGTTCGCAGCACACAGACACCCAGAAATAACCTCCCTTTACTCAGTTGAGTAACGGAGCAGCCTGACGGGTGCTTCACTCACTCACACACAGAAAAAGGATTGAGGGGAGGCGGCAAAATACTCACGATCTGGCCACCTCTGCGAGCTGGCTGTGGGCTCGGGGCTTGCCGCTAGTTGTTTCCACAGTTACAGGGTAATCACACTTGTAATCACACAAACTGAAGTTTAACTTTCCTGACAATAGGATCAAAAGGTAGACGGGTCTGATGTTTCTTTACAACAAGGTGTTAAGAAAGACCTGAAAGTTAAGTTTCCTTACGATAACGAGATGAAAGTTGTTTCCTTACGATAAGGAGCAAAGTGAATTTGAAATTTAGGTTTCCTTACAATAAAGGAGAAAATATATAGCTGAAAGTTAAGTTTTCTTACAATAAAAAGAAAACAGGCCCTGAGGTTAAGTTTCCTTATATTAAGGAGCCAAAGGTAGACCTGAAAGTTGTTCCCTTACAAGAAGGAGTAAAAAAGACCTGAAAATCAACTTCCTTACAAGAAGGAGCAAATAGTTACCTGAAATTAAGATTCCTTACAAGAAGGAGCAAAAGGTAGACTTGACAGTTAAATTACCTTACTCTAAGGAGCAAAATGTAGACAGGAAAGTTCATTCCTTGCATTAAAGAGTAAAATATAGATCTGAGAGTTAAGTTTCCATACAATACGGAGTAAATGTATTAAAAAAGATAAGTCTTTAAAATAAGGTAAAATGTAACCTAAAAGTTAAAGTTCACTACAATAAGGAGCAACTGTATTCCCGAAAGCTCCATTACAACAGACATAAGATATCCTGCAAGTTTCACTTCCAAACATAAACACAGAATGTAGACAGGCTGTTGTTTCCTCACAATATGGAGCAAAAGATGCCTCAAGTAACATTCCTTGCAATGCCTCGTTGTAGGCACAGCCCTAAAATCCTTACAAGTTTCCAGCAGGTTCCAGCGGAGGCAAGATCCCAGACATTTCATGGCGGGTGAATTAATTCTGTTTGTCTCTCCCCTCCCTAAAATGAAAGATCTAGGGAGAGAGCCTAGGCCAGTGCCAGGCCTGTAGCAGAGGTGCAGACGACCACAAAGGTGTCCCAGTGTGATGACTGGTGGAAATTCCAAGCAACTTCCTTTTTTTTAATTTTATATATTTTTTTTCGCTTTTATATAATGCTTATTTCTCATCCCCGTGAAATGCTCATCATGAATGCACCCGTGCACCACCACCATAGTCCCTCGTGCCAGGCAACTTGCTAAAACAGTTCTTCACTTACCAATGGCAAGGTCCAAAACACACAGCCCAAGAGATTCCCCATTTCAAAAACTGCAGTTGCAGGGACCTACGGATGGCCGGAGGGGAGAGGGGCCAACCCCAGGCCTACTAACGAGAGAGAACACTGAGGTATCATTCCACGCCATTTCTCCCACTGAGTCCACCCAGACAGCGGGGGCTGCAGTTGGGCATTCCCCGGCCACACCGCCACAGGTGACCACGGAGGTTGGTCTCCTGAAAAGCCACCTAGCGAGACTTAACAAGCTCTGCAAAACGATGTATCGTCTAACCACAGAAACGCTACCAAATACACCCCCAGGAAACAGGCAACCCAAAAGGGAAATCAGGAAGCATAAAATATACACACGGCCTAGTGGCAGTCATCACGGGAGACTGGCCAGCATTTCAAATACCCAACACTAGGGCGCAGCAGGCTGAGATATCAGCCTGGTGGCCGCACGGACGTTCGAGAGACGTCTGTGAATCCCAGTGGCCCCTCACACATACAGTTTATGCCTATACGTGTCGGGCTTTTCCAGAAAAGTCAAAAAATAGTAAGATGCCAACTCTACGTAAACAGGGACGCACGTTCCCTGAAAAAGAGAAGTACGTTTAGAGGGAAGCAAGTGTGGGGCTGACTGGCATCCAACGCAAGCGTGCCAAATGACCTGTGTCTGTGAGAGCTGGATGCTCTGGACCTGGGGGAGCGGGAAGTAGGCGTTCGGAAGCTGCTCTGCAGACCCTTCCCTGGAGACCTGGCGAGTCCCGACTCCGGACACCTGCAGGGAGAAAGCGTTGGAAAGTGCTTGTGCCATCACGCGAACCTATCTTCCCAAAGGAAATGTGCATTCCTCATGCTGGCCTTCTAGATTCTTCCCGGTAAAATGATCCTATTTTAATACAGCTTTTTTTCTGCCAAAAGTGCAAAAAGAAAAAATTGCTGCATTTAACCTGAATGTCCTTCATTGTAGCAAGTCTTCTCAGACATAAAATGTCCGCTATGGGGCCATGTGTTCAGTGGAACCCAGTAAGAATTAGCCACCAAGGTGACAGATCTTGGCACTTAAATGACTTGATGCCACCTATTAAATAAATAACAAAAAGACATTACTTACATGATAGGAAAGGACTCCATAGGAGGAGGTATTAATAAATAAAGAACTTTGAATGCTTCCTTCTTCAGTAGGTAAGAAAATAATTCTGAAGGAAGTCTTCCCCATTGCTGGAATTACCTGCAAGAAAGGTATCACGTTAGGCATCCGGACTGGCACCCACATGTTCAGTGCCCTTTACCTGATGCATTCCAGCTCCACTTAAATAAAGAGAACACCAGTGCCCAGAAGTGCTGCTCCTAGGGGAAGTCAGAGGCGGCAGCGACCAGACAGACGGTCATGAACGCACGCTGGCTTCACCCTCGTACCCCTTCGTTGGTCCCAATGTTTAAAAACAAAACCGTGCATCAGGTAGACAACTGAATACAATCAAAGCCACTAGCAGTTGGGCTCTCCATGAAGAGGTAAGGACCAGCAAAATGAGAACAATCACAAGACCAGCGTTTGAGCCCTGTGTTCTGTGCAAACTGGCTTCCTGGGGGTCCATTCACTACCTCTTAGTCCCACACTTAGAGAGGGGTCCTGTCTGCTTTGGGAGGTTCCCCAGGGGGTGAGCTCATGACCGAGACCTTGTATCTTAAGAAGAAGCACCGTCACTAGGGGCTTGAGCACATGCAGATTCATCAAGACAAACACGAAGTTTCTTTAACCAGGACTAAATCATGTTAGTATCTACACAGCTCCCGAGGGTAGACTCCTTATGCCTTGTTTCTCCATCTCAAGAACCATCAAAATGGTGAAGATCAACATCTGAAAAACTAAATGCTAGAGCAAACACAGAAGGAAGAGCTTGGGTAGCAGAAAAAGGGGAGACGGTGCAGAAAGTGAAAAACGTCAAGGCCAGAGAAAGCGAGAAAGGCTGGCAGGCTGCAGGCAGCGCTTCCCAGAGCACAGCGGCACTTACCCTGCAGTGGACGGGAGGCACATGAAAATGTCCAGCAGCTGTAAACACCGAGTTCACCACGACCTCACTCTCCCGACTAGGGTTATAAGCATAGAGCATCTTTGCTGCCGGATGTCCCAGGAACCTGGGGGAGGACAAGGGAGAAAGCAGTGTAGTGTGTGGTTAGAAAGAACTAGACAGAAGGACAGACAGACACGTATACCTTAAACCCAGAACGCAGCAGCTGTTCATAAGCTAAAAGCAACCATGACCAAATGCTGCTGTCAATAAGACACAGAACCCTCAACAGTCAGAAGAAGTCCTACACTTTCATGTAAGACGCACACCAACCCACAGCAACACCCAACCAGCTTTGGTTAGAATTCACCCCGGCAGGGCCGCCCGGGTGGTGCAAGGGGTTGAGCGCCACATTGTGGGGCTTCCACAGCCACTGCAGTGCAAGTTCAGTCCCCAGCCAGGGAGGTGACCCACATGGTACAGCAGACCTCCCCTGCCTCGCCCGCTGCTCCCCTCAGCAGTGTGTTTCAGTCCATTTGCCTGTTCCGTTCCCCACTCTGTCTCTGGTGAATCCTCTCCCCCCTCCCCCCACACCTCTGGCCTGTACCCCAGTTCTTGTATGCATAAGAAAATTAAAAAAAAACAAAAAACAAAACCGAGAGTCTTTCAGAAAACTGACGAAGGCTTCAGCTCTTCTCTCCACACACACGTGCACACACAGAGTTTTATACATAATTCCAAGATTTTCCATGAACCTCAGAAGTCAGAGTCTCTGCTCTGTGGCTAGCGCAGTGGCTGATGAAGTGCCTGATGCCGGTTCTTTTCCACAGCTCTTTCCACCTGCAAGGCTGGTCTGACCAAGGAACCCAGGAGGAAAGGAGCTGTTCTCTGGCCCAGCTACCTGGAGCTACCTGCAAGGTTCCCTCTCTCCACGGAGCTCTCCTGAGGCCCAATGCCAAATCACTTTAGTTAAATCACATTGTAACAGAGAGGAAGCGAAAACATCACTGCTGTCATTTGTCCAGTTCCAGTGCCCTCAGTGGCAGAGATAAAAACAGGCGGTTCTCCTCAGTATGGCCTAGAAATAAAACTCTATTCTAAACTCAGCAAAAATTCATGTGTGTTACGCTTATATTTCTCTGCTTTTATTCTGATGATTAGGAAAATTTAAATCTGTGTTGTTTCTCATCTATAACGGGACTTTAAAAATATATACTATATTACCATCACCAAATCTTGGAATTTTTCTCCTAGCTTTACTTCCCACTTTTAATCACAAGTCAAAATGGACGGTGTACTTTGTCCAATGTGTGTTTTAACAAATAAATCTGTTACAGCCAGCTACAAATAAAATTTCTATCAGTTTGATTAACGCCTTATTTTTTAAAGTATTCTTAATCCAACAACTGAAATTTTTCTATACTACCATCAGCACCAAGGGTCACCTCAGAAAGTTCTAGAGTACTGGGTTCACAATTCCCTTTTACCTCAACTAAATGAAGTAAATAAGGACTTCTGCGGTTCGAGGTTTTAAGTCAGTATGAATCAAATCGGCAGTTATTAATACTAACCCTCAAAGTTCTCTAGCCCATTCACGTAATGACAACGCGACAGTTCTGGTTCCAGAGGAGACGAATGTCTCCTAGGGACACGCACCAGTGAATGAGGCAGCACCCACCTGCCAGGCCCTGCAGAGCTGCTGCCTGGAAGCCGGCTACCGCTGTGCTATTTTTGTTCGCTTCTTTAAGTTCTATTTTTAAAAGCATTATGGGGGTAAGACTTTCCTTCACTAGAGACAACTGGAAGACACTCTACTCATCTAATCGCACAGAAGAAGGACTGAAATCTCTCGCGAGTGATCAGCACTTTAGCCTCAGGGCCAGCAGAACATCAACCCTGAGAACCGCCCTAAGAAGCAGACAGCGGCAACTGGAAGTGAGCAGGTTTGCACATGCACAAGACAGAATCTCTCTGTGACCTTCCAGGAGACATACAAGACTCAGCTGACAAGAGACAGGATCACACGCTGAGAACTATGAAGTGTTACATAAGTGGAACTGACTCACCCAGCGGTACGTCAAGTCTAAAACTCAGGAAGTACATTATTTTAACCTACTTCCAGCTATCAGAACCAGAAATGGATGTGTTGGGCTAATTAACGTAGGTCGCTGATGCATACATGAATACATTCTGCAAGCTGCATGGTCTTTATGCTACTGAGGAGCAGGTTCAGACAGCCAGCACTCGGTGACTGGGGCACAGCCATCCTGGTCTACCGGTACTCACCACTATCCACCTTGTCACACCTGCCCATCTAATTATGTAAAATTCACTCTTTATTCTCATTAAAGATGTATTTATTTATGCATACATGACCTGGGGTACAGACCAGAGATGCAGGGGGTGAGGGGATTCACCGGAGACAGAGTGGGGAGCAGAACAGGCAGGTTGACAGAAATACACTGTTGAGGGGAGCAGTAGGGAGAGACAGGAGAGGTCTGCTGCGCCATGTGGATCACCTCCCTGGCTGGGGATCGAACCCACACTACAGTGGCTGCAGATGCTTCACAGTGCTGCGATTTAACCCCTTTGCGCCACCAAAAATTTCTTTTTCACAATAAAGATGTTTCACAAAGCAAAGTGCTCTCTCGGAATCTAACATGGGTGGTTTTATTAAATTCAGCTTCTAATAAAGTGCTTTTATCCAAAAATAAAGACATAAAAACTTCAAAGGGAAAAAACAGACACATAGAATCTTGTTGAATCAGTAATCTTCCTTCACACTTGTATTTCCTCTTCCTTTTGCAGCTCCTTAGAAAGTTCAGCAAAGCCAGACTTAAATTTAAAATCCCCTCTCCTACTCTGCAGCTCTGATCTTAGAAGGGTCAAGGAAGTGGTAAAGAAGGACATCCGATGAAGAAGGGGGTGCCCCAGGAGATACCCACTAACTCACCCCTGCTGCACCCTATCACACGGCTATTTCATTCGTTTAACTTTTCTTGAAAGCCAAGAAAGCGCTTCATAAAACTGAAGGGCTAGTCCAAGCTGTTGAAACAGGCAGAGCTTTGACACCTAAAAATCTCTTTTCCTTCCGCCCTTGAAATTACCACAAACTTGAAACTTTATCCTTTCCAAGCTGCAATATTCTGCATCCAGGGAGATTAACACTTGACGCTTCAAACTTGCTCACAGTCCTGATTCCCTCCTGGGCATGGCTTCACTCACTCTCGTCCTTAATTTCTCCGTGTTCCCACATTAGTCCCTCAACACTCAGCTCACATTCCTTGCATCTCATGGTTCTTAACACGATGGACTGTAAATAATTACAGCTTACACACTGCCGTCCCCACTTAACTCCTTTCCAAAGTCTTAATCATAATAACTAATGTTTGCACAGTGCAATTTTGAATTCCAAAGCATAACAAGCAGTAAAAACAACTGAGTAAATGAATCTAATTAAAAGTTCAAAAACCATCCGCACTTACCCATTTTCATTATAAAGTAACCCGATTGGTTTCAGAAGAACAGGAACTTTTATTAAAAATTCTAATCGCTGTAAGATATTAGAAAATATATAATGTGGCTAAAACAACTCACACTCTCCTTTTATTTATTTTTGAAAGATTTATTTATTTATGCATACAAGAACTGGAGTACAGGCTAGAGGTGTGTGTGTATGGGGTGTGTGAGAAGATCCACCCGAGACAGAATGGGGAACAGAACAGGCAGATCCACTGAGATACACTGCTGAGGGGAGCAGCGGGCGGGTGAGGCAGGAGAGGTCTGCTGCGCCATGTGGGTCACTCTCCTTTTAATGAGAAAAAAAAAAGTCTTTGAAGCAGTCCTAGGATCAGCATGAGCTGATCAGCATAAAAGTATTTAACATCATACGTGTGTGTGTAATATCCTGAAAGCGAATAATACAAGTTCTTAAAAATATAAAAAGATACTTACTGAATCCCAAAGTCTAGAACTGATGGCTGAAAACGTAAGCCCTTTCCACTGAACAGTTTGTCTGAGAAGCTAAAAGAGAAAAGAAAAGAGACATTAATGTTTGTTCTGTTTGAAAACTTGAACGCTGAGTTTGAGGATACCCTTAGGACGGTGAATAAAAAAAACACGAGATACGATTTTACTGCTTTATGAGCCTGAATTAGAACTTAAACGTTAAAATTGAATAATGAGGAGAGTAATGTGATTCTATAGCTGTCGACTGTAGTTAAAACCACAGAACAAATACATGGGTTCTGGACCATTCAGACAAAAATGAAGATGGATTTAATTTTTAATAATTTTTAATTTCTTGGTCAATTCAGGTAACGAACCTATTTTCATAAAACACAAATCACGACCAGACCTACAAACAAGATGGTGTTGGGGTGCAACATGGAGCGGAGCAGAAGGGGCTTGGACCCCTCTGGTTGTTAGACTGTTTCTAACAGGGGAGGGGTGAGGAACACGCCCCTGAGGGCCCCTGAGCCGTGTAACTCACCCCTCCCCTGAGGCTGAAACAGTCATCAAATCTGCATCTCGAAGAATAGCAAGTCGCATAAAAGCATACACGGCAGGCTACAGCTATTAATCATGCTGATGATTTTATTTTCTTTCAGACTCAAAAACGACAAGCATACAAAAGAATTAAAGAAAATGCACGGCAGCTTTAACATAAGAACACGCTTAAAGAGCACGCAGAATATTTATACATACACAGGCCCTGTGGACTGTCACAATTTTAAAACCACGTGACACAGAAACATTTAAAGCAAAAGAAGCGCCTGAATGTAGCAGGTGCATCTGTTTTCCAAGACTCCAGCAGGCTCACAAAACACACCCTTTCCATCTCTCTCCACCAGGCCTGGCTCAGAGGCCGGTCCGGGAGTGGACCCTGAGTTTCAAACCTGGTGGCCAACACAAGCTCTGTCACCTCAGCAAGTCCCTCTTCAGTTGTTCTCAAAGGTCCAAACAGTACCAGAGGACCCTTCCAGAAACCTCGTGTCATCAGGAACCCAAATGCCCCTTTTCTTCCCCCTCCACGTTCCTGCCCCAACGAGCTTCCTTCTTCTAGCCTCACTCTCAAGCATCCTTTCCCGCCACCGCCCGTGTGCCCCCCTCATTTTAATCTCCGACAACACTGCACTAATAGTACATGGAACACCAAGTCTCCAAGTCTCCATCTTCTCCTGCCAATCTCTCCACTTACGTTGAGCCCCCAAACCCAACAGGCCAGGACTAACACAGTCTGTTGGTTCCAGAAATGTCTGAAGAGCCACAGGAGGTGATGGATGTGGAGAGGCACCCAACAGCCATGCACCGCCCTGCACCCCCCAACTCCAGACGGAGCCGGCCCAGGCTCAGCACTGCAGAAGAAAAAGAGGCAACTTCACCTGCCAGCTTATCTTTAGAGAGCCACACTACCGTAGGAGAATGAGGAGAAATAACCAACACCTGTGCTGGCTCTTCCTGAACTGTGTATTGCAAAATGGATGGAACATCAGCCATCACATAAAGCTGTAAGACAAGCTTGGAAAGATGCAAGCAATTCACCCAAGGTCAGAGCCCAGAGGCAAAGGCAAACTCCGGAGCAGATCAGCCTGGGTCAGTGCATGCACCTGGTGCAGGCCAGGCTTGGCTGAGTTCAGAGCTCACGCCTGAGACAGCAGCAGCCCAGCACCGAGAGGCGCACTTGGGCTTCAAAGCCTGGACCCCAGGCGCAAAGCCATCTCTTTCTAGAACCAGGGGAGTCATGGCTGAGCCTCTCTCAAGTGCCATCTCCACACGTGCAAGGCGGAGATGACGACAGCAGCATCTATCTGTTTGGGCGGAGACCGTGACGAGATGCCGAGGCCTCTGCCATGGCCATGCCCGGCCCGCTGCTCGACGCAGTAAATATCAGCGATCACGTTACAAGAAGAGGACTCTCATCTGGCAAGAAAAGCCACAAGAACAGATGGCGAAGCCAGCGAGCTGAGTCAGAGTTGACCTCTGGATTTCAAGTCCCCAGTGGGGCAGCAGTCACCAGCTTTGAACAGAACAAGGAAATACCAGCCGGGGCATCTCCCGTCATACCAGACCTCTGGATTCCACGCTTAGGAAGTTTTACACGTACCCCAAAAAATCAGACATTGACGGGACAGCCGAAGCAAGCAATGAAAATAGCAAGAATCTCTCGAATTTCTAAGAAAACTCTGCTTTGACCTCACGGTGGAGAAATAAAACCACATTGAGATTTTTTTTCCCCTAAAAGTGAAAGAACAGATTCCTCTTTCTCGGGGGCAGTTTCGATGATTTTCCAATTTGGAAACTAGATCAAGTTAAAAGGAATCTCAACATCGCTGTGTAAGCTTAAAAGTCCTTGCAGCTAAGAGCATGTCAGGCACAGGTATTGGCGGGAGAACGCACCACACGCTGAGCAACAGAGACAGACGGAGGGGGAGAGAAGGGGCGAGTGGCTGGCCCCTCCTCCACGCCGGAGAGCCTCCAGCCGCCTTCGCAGAGCTGAGGCCTCGGCAGCGGGGCGAGGGCCAGGACCCCGCAAGCGTCCTCTGCAGAGAATCCCTTTGCCTCCGGTTACCTGACTTTTTCTCGTCTTTCCTTTTTTTCTTAACTTTGGCCCCGTTTTTCTCTGTATGTAAAAAAGGCAGTTCACACAAGGCTAATACCGAGAAAGAGTGTCACCAAACACGCGGGACCCTGGCCAGCTCCCACTTAGGACAAGCGGTCCCATGTGACAGGCATGGGGCCGCCTTCCCTCTGGGCAAGCGGACAGGGTCGGGCTGGACCGCAGGTCCTCAGACGAGCCGCAAGCGCCCGGAGTCCTAACTGCTGAGATGGGGCCTCCCGGCGCCACAGGCCCTCTGAGCGGCTCCACCTGCAGCCGGACGCGCCCACGAAGCAGCTGCAGGACGTGTGGCCACTCAGATGCCTTCCGAAGTCCTTGGGCACTGCTCCAGGCTGAGCACGGGACCCAGCAGCCTCTCAGCACCAGCTGCACCTGGGGCAGGGGGTCAGCTCACGGAAGTGTCCCCTCCAGGTCACAGTTTCAGGCACCAGGAAGGGGTCTTGGGCAATCAGCAAAACTCAAAGACGAAGACAGTTCAGGAGCGAGGAGGACAGGCAGGGCCGCCCTGAAGAGCCATGTAACGGAAGACAGATGGAGGCCATTTCAGCAAAGCCCCGCAGATCGCACCTCCGAACGGGAGGGGAGCAGAGCAGCGCCTGAAGTGGCAGCGGCCCACGGCCCCCCTTCAAAGCAGCCACCACAGCGACAACCCTGGCATGCCACAGACCAGACTTCCTGAGTGGGGCCGCTGAGAAGAAGCGAGGCTCGTAAATAGATGGAGGGGCCCGTGGAGGGGAGATGCAGAAGAGGAACTTGGGGCGATGCTGGGAAGAGACGCGGGGTGAGTGACGGGTGGGGAGGCTGCTCCAGGCCCCTGGCAGAAACGACAGGGGTCCTGGACTTGACCTCGTACATCATGTGATACAGTTTGAACTCTGGATCTTGCCTTCTGTCCCAGGAAGCCGGCTTAACCCCTTCCCATGGTTCTCGACCTGAGGCACCTGAGACTTGCCGCGAGCGTCTGGCCAGGCTTCTAAAGCCCGCGAGGGGATTTCTCTGCAATCCACGTTCGAAGTCCGTTCTCCTCTCCTGCTCTGTGCACACCAATTCTTTTAGAAATCTTTCACACGCAGAGTCTGCTTCCTGTGCCTTATGTGTTAGCCAGGCCCCCTTATAATTTTATTTTTAAAGATTTATTTATGCATACAATCACTGGGAGACAGGGTAGATGTGTGTTGGGGGCGGTGAGAGGATTCGCCAGAGACAGAGTGGGGAGCAGCGGGAGAGGCAGGAGAAGTCTGCTGCACCCTGTGGTACCTCCCTGTCCTGGGATCGTACTCACGCTGCAGTGGCTGCAGATGCTTCATAGTGTGGTGCCTAACCCCTTGAGCCACCAGCGAGGCCCAGGCCCCCTTTTAGAGGGTGCACCCCTTAATAGTTTGGGGTTGCTTGCTTACAAGCTCACACCTTGAAGAAAGAGGCAAAGGCTTAGAACAGCACAGGCCACATCTGGAGCCCAGGATCTGAGCCGAGAGAACACACTTGAAACTCAGCCTGTTGACCTGAGTGGCTTGGAGACAACTCAAGGGGTGAGTGTGGGCGAGGAGGGGGGGTGGCGGGCCAGAAGGGAGCAGCGCCGCAACCAACACAGTAGGCCCCGCTGGGCTTGCACCCAGGCCACGAAGAAGTCACTCGACCATGGGCCTACTTATTCCTGAAGGTTCGTCCACGTTCCGGAGAACTTGGTGATGTTCCAGATGCCCGTGGGCTGCAGAAGCTCAAGTCCCTTCTGAAGGAGTGAAAAACATGGTCTTGCATCAGGGCCTTGAGACCACCCACAGGGCACGGGAACTGAATGGCTTTCGCGTGTCCCTACACATCCAAACACTTGTAGCTTTGATAAGTAAACTCAGCACCTGGAGAGAACGGCATGTGTCTTAAAAGAAAAAGAATTAAGGTGACGATAGCAGCCTCGGCGACCAGATGAGCGCAGAGGCTGCAAGGCCAAGAGGGAAGGTGTGCTCTGGCCCAGAGAGGCCACCGAGCAGACACACCCAACCGCACTGCCGTCTGGCCGCTCCAGGACCCGGGACGCCTCCACCTGCTCCTGCGACGGGGCTGATCTCGAGCCTGTGGCTCAGATCCCAGGCCCGCGGACTCCACCAAGGCAGAGACTCACTGCTGCTAATCCCCCAGACCTCTCGCAGGAAGCAAGCACTTCAAGGACTCAGCTGCTAGTCCAGGGACCTTGCAGGGCCTTTGCGTTCTGCAGCAGAAGTGCAGCGGCTCCCTGCACAGAGAGGCGCCCGGCCTGGGCAGCCCTAACTGGGGCTTGTGCGGGGCTGGCCACTCCAGGGCAAGGCCCCCACGGCCCTGTCCAGGGCTCAGCTCCAGAGCTGCCCGCAGTCCTCCTGCGACCTAGGACACCAGCTTTGGTGCCAAGGGCCCGACGGCATGACCTCTGAGTCAGCTGTCTGGCCACACGAGCGTAAAGATGGGCATCATGACCTCAGGACTGCAAAGTGCTCTCTGCTTTTGCCTTTACTTTTAAAATTAAACTAAGGTAAAATAAAATAAACAGCTTCTCAGAAGCTTTCGGGTAGGAGGAAAGTATGAGCTACACAGGCACGTCCACGTAAGTGGAAACTTCCCTTCCTCCAGGGAAAGGAGCTGCTTGCAAAGAGCCACTTGGCCCGGGGGAAGCAGCAGCCCCCTGGGGGGGGGGGGCTCCGGCCGGGTCACTGGGTCAGGCATGATTTCCTAAGTTTCTTGAACCCCACAAAGCTTCAGGCCTCAAGGTCAAAGCAAAGAGGACTGTCCTTGGGGGGATGCCAGCAGATCTTGCGGGCCCGCTCACTGATGCGGGCAATCGGGGTCTGCAGCTGACGGCCAGGCCTGCCGAAGCCCCGACACAGCCCCCACACGGCTGTCCCGCAAGGTGCCGATGACCTTCCCTGCCCTCACACCGCGCGTGGGGGCAGGTGCGCCTTCTCTCAAGACCAGCCCTTCCTCAGACACCCCTGCCCGCTCCTGGTCCTCAAGGCCACCCACCTCTGTCCTCACTGGACACAGCACCAGCCCCTCTGACCCTCCCCGCCGCCTCAAGCCCGCGCCCTCCCGTAGCCAGCCCGTGCAGGACCCGAGGCCCATCCGCCCCTGAGCGCTCAGGGTAGGCAGAGCCGGGGGAGCTCCGTCTCCACCCGCGCAGGCGCCGCCAGCACCATCTGCACGCGCAGGGAACGGCCACCGCGAGGGCCCGAACGCCCGCCGGAGCCCCACGTGCCGGGGGCGGGCGGGGAGCTGACCCCTCTCGCTCGGCCTCCCGGCGTTCCTCGCGCGTCTGCCGCGGCGCCAGCAAGGCTGAGCAAGGGCCGATCACAAGCCTTGAACCTGCGCCCTGAGAGCACCTAATCTCCCACTGGCTACCCTCTCGCAGGCGTCCCTTGGCTTCCAGGAATTTCTGCCCAGTTTCCTCCTGTCTCCATGGCTGCTCCTTCTCCTCTCCCTGCCCACTGCTCTTCCAGTGCCCTTTCTCCAGGTCCGGCCTCATCTGACAGCCCCGCCCCCACCCCCAGGGGTGCCGACACAGGCATCTGGCATTCCACTGCGCCCTCCTCTGGGTGCTGGAAGGGAGAAAGCAACTCGGGACCAGGGGCAGTGCGCTGTTCCTGCTCGCTGCCCGGGGCTGGCACGTGACCTGGCCCTGGCCAGGGTCATCGTTGGAAGCAGAAGCAGAGGCCACCGGGCAGGCAGGTGCAGCTGGCGGGGGCGACCACGGCAGCCGGGCCGAGGGGTCCCGGCTGCGGCGGTTCTTGCTCCAGCACGAGCGCAGCCGCTAAGTCCCTTTCGCTTGTTTGTTTCCCGAGACTGGTTCTTTGTCCCCCTAGAGACGTTGTCTGTCAGCTGCCCGAGCTTTTCAGTAAGTGCCTTTTGTGCCTGCATCAGCCAGCGCTGGTTTCTGTGGTCTGACTGAGTCACTTCCCAAGCCTGTGTGTCTGTGGCCTGGCCTCCTCTGCCGACTCCCAGCTTCAGCCCCCAGATGTATCAGATGCCAGAATGTATCGGCCTGAACCCGCAGACACCTCCACAGCGAGGCAAGGTGGGAGCGCAGACCTCTGAGATGCCCACCGGCTCCCAGCTGGCGTTCCCATGCCGTGAGTGACAGCCCAGGGGCACATCTGCTGGGACCCCGACTCCTGTGACTTCAACCCACATGCTGAGGATGCTGGAGACACTCCAGTGACGACAGTCACCCCACCCAAGTCTGCTCCCCTCTAGTCTCATTCCAGAACCCTGCATTGCCAAGCCATCACATTTGCATTTCAGCACTCTTTGAAGATGTTATTACAGTTATACATGTAATCATGCCACAGGTCACATGGTATTAAAAAAAAAAAGCCTTAGCTAAGTGGTTAAGTAACTGCAAAAGCCTATAAAAGGCCAGCAATTAAACACAAGCTTCCTAACTCCTTACTGCGGTGTACGGGTTGTCATCTATGGTTTAAAGACTTAACACGCTCCCCTGGATTCCACTGTGATGGGTCAAAACCATTAAATATAATTTATAAGTCCACAAAATACAAAATCCATTTTGCAATACCTTTCAGCGCTAAAACAACAAATTAGCATGAAAAAGCAAGTCAGAGCCGACTGATGTCTCATGCAGAAACAGCGCTGCTCTGCAGCTGCGCGGAGCAAGGGAGCCAGCGCTGAGGCGGCCTGAGACAGGCGCTGGGGACGAGGGCCGAAGCACCGTCTCCTCTTCGGTCACACGCACACTGCAAGACCCCACAGCGCTGCGGCTTTTGTTAAAAACCCACCCGGGGTTTTCAAGATGTCCGCGATCAGTTTAGATATTTGTTCTACGAATGTGAACGAACCATCTTTTAAAGCTGATCGCTAACCCTGTAAGCTGCGCGGTTGCTAAGCTCACTCACACTGCAAAAGCAGCAAAGACAGATGACCCTGACACTAAGTCTTCACTCGCCCACAGGAAGCTCCTGCCACAGCTCAGGGGCCTCGGTGCAAAGACCTTAAGGTGACAGCGCGGCCACCTAAGTCTCGCGGGCTGTCTCCCGGGTGACACAGGGTCACGTGCAGGCCATAAGAGGACAAGATGGCTGGGAAAGGCAGGTGAGAAGCGGTGTTCTGGAAGACGTGGCCCAGAAGGCTGAACAGGGCGTAGACGACAGGCCTCCCAGGATGTCCAGAACAGGACATGCAAAGGCTTGTTGCTCTGGCCTGTGGATTACTTTGAGCTGGAGTGAACTGAGGCGCTGCAGGTTCTAGAGAAGCCTTTACCACTCCCTTACCTATCTAGAAGAATGACAATGGGGTGGGAGTAGGGGGGGGTCCTTAATCAGAATTTGAATTTTTGCCAAAAATAATCTTTCTTTCAGAGAAAACTAGCTACATGGCAGGACCAGCAACTAATTACAGAGCATCTGGTCTTGTCACACTGACCTCATCACACAAGTCCCACTTGCAGCCCCAGGCTCCTGTCCCAGTCTTAACTCGGGACATATACCCCCACTTTGCCCCACTGGCTTTAGAATCCTCATCCATATATCCTTAAATTCTTTGTATGGGAGCAATTAAACTTGATCTCTTCTCCTACTACTGTGTCTGATGTTAATTTGATTGCTCAGCCAGCCTGAGAAGAACCAGGGCAGGGCAGGAAATGCCCCTTCTGTCCCTAGTATCCCCAGGTGACAATGATGGAGTTTCAGACAAGGACGAAAACACGAATTAAGAAGCAGAGACTGCAGGAAGACTGGAAAGATAAAAACGGAAGTATGTCTGGTAATAAGAGTCTTGTGGAAGGATGAAAGAATAACCCTCCACATCCCATAACAATATTATAGTTCAAACATAGTAAACTTCTTTATTTTTAAAATCCCAGTGTGAGCAAACATTAAAACAATATTGAGGGGCCCTCCCTGGTGGCACAAGGAGCTAAGAAGCAGCACTGTGAAGCAGCCACAGCCACTGCAGCCCGAGTCTGATCCCCGAACAGGGAGGGGACCCACATGGCCCGGCAGACCTCTCCTACCTCACCCGCCGCTCCCCTCAGCAGTGTATTTCAGTCCATCTGCCTGTTCTGCTCCCCACTCTGTCTCCTCTCACCCCCACCTCTCTGGCCTATATCCCAGTTCTTATATGAATGCATAAATCTTTAAAAAAATATTCAGGCATGACAAAGAATATGTGTAATCTTGCTGAAAAGCATCTAAGCTTTTAAACTATGTCTTAGTTAAGGCCTTCTAGTCCACAATGAAATAAGCCTGCAGCTCTAGTTTAATGAGAATACGGCAACTGCTAGTCTTGCACCTCACTACCCCCAGGCCCCACTATCTCTGTATCTCACTAGCTCTGACATGAGGCACTTGCTTCTTAGGATGCCTGGATGAGATGTCACTGTTCCACAAGTTCAAGTCTTCTCCCTATAAAAGGGGGGGAGGGATGACCCTCAGAGTAATTTTTTTGAGTGGCAGAAGCTCCTTTAGTTGGGCCTTCAAACTGTCCACTGAGCTCATCAACACAGAGCTCACTTGCCACGGAGCCTAACTTAAAATTGCCAAGCTCACGTCTTCCATGATGTAATCCCCCTGTCAGAATGACTTGAAAGTTGATTTTTCTCATGTGAAAACCAAGAAACATGACATCAGAGAAGCCACTCCAGAGCACACCCAGAAAAACAAGCACCCTTAATATAAGTCAGAGGGGCCTAGAGTTTTCCCACCAGGATGTGGGTTGGGGGAGAGAAGCTGGAAATTTTTTAATGTACTTTTGTCAAAAGCAATTTTCCCCTGAGAAATGATGGTACAGTTTTCACAGTTTCTCTTCCAAATTTCGGCAACAAAACTGTTCTTCAGACCCCAACACCCCTTCTCTCCCTCTTGCGTCCAGAGCTTCGTTGGGCATGTCTCCCAGGCTCCTTGCAGCAGGCGTGGCCACAGGGCCAAGTTCTGGAAACTGGAGGATCGGCAGCCTCCAGCAACCTGCTGGGCCTCCTCCGTCCCCTCCCCCACGGTGTCTCCCAGGACACACCAGGAGTCCCAGGCCTCGAGGGGAATGTGGTGATCGGCAGCAGTGGGGGTCCCCCAGGCTTCTGGAGCCAGAGGCTGTCCCCAGCCTGTCACAGGAGAGGAAACCATCTCTGGCTGAACTACTGGTATCCTGTAACTGTTACCTCAAAATCCCCTCCCAGCTGAAACATCCTGGCCAGCTTTTCTTTCTTTCTTTATTTCTTTTTTTAAGATTTATTTATTTATGCATACAAGAGCTGGGGTACAGGCCAGAGTCCTAAGAGGTGAGAGGATTCACCAGACAGAGCGGGGATCAGAACAGGCAGATCGACCGAAACACACTGCCGAGAGCAGCAGCGGGCGAGGCAGGAGAGGTCTGCTACGCCATGTGGGTCCCCTCTGGCCGGCGGCAGGGATCGAACCTGTGCTGCAGTGGCTGCGGTTTGCTTCATAGTGCGTTGCTTAACCCGCTGCGCCACCAGGGAGCTGGCCAGCTTTTCTAACCCCAGAGACTGCCGAGGGCCCTGCTCGAAGCTCTAGAGCCCCCGATCGTGGTCTCCCCTGCATTTTCAGCTGCACACCATCAGCCACAGCCCAGAACTCTCCAGGACAGCACGGCGTGCTGCGAGGGAGCCGAGCATGTTGTGACGTCCTCAGCTACTGCGGACAGTCCTCGGTGCCTGCTTTACAGCGACACTGCCGCAGGTGCAGGTGCGAAGGAAAGCAGCACCCACATGGGGCTCAGCTCTACCCCAGGTTTCAGGGCACCCTGAGGGCCTGGGGCGCATCTCCGAGGCACAGTGCAGCTTGTCCTGGGCGAGGCAGGTTCTGGCAGGGCCAGCCTGGGTCGGCCTAGAACCGCGGCTTCCTAATGAGTCAGAGGGCTAGCTGGCAAAGCGAAACAGCCACCCAGGCCTGACTGCAGAACAAAGACATCCTCTTAAAGGTTAGCTCCTGCTTCCTTTCCCTGGGGAAAGCCACAGAAGCGTGGCCCGGGGTGGCGGGCACAGGCCGAGCAGGCTAAGCAAGTCTGCCCAGGATCTGCAGGAGGGCGGGCGGAGGGTGGGCACGGCAGGGCCCCTCCCAGCCCTGCCTCGCAGCCATGGCCCGGCAGCACCCCCTGAAAGCCGGACAGGACCACCACTGGTGTCCATGACGTGGACGGGGCAGGGTCGGTGACTCAATCCGGCTTTTGCCCCACCAGCCTCTGTGGCCAGCACCTGCGGCCTTGGCCACGTTAATGCAAAAGGAGCTCGAGCACGTGGGTGCGGGCACACGTGCCTGACTGCGGCCACCTGGCATACGGGCCAGGGATGCACGGACACAGGACACAGGGCTACGAGGACGGCGGCCTGACTACAGAGACGGCTGCGACCACGAGGTGTCAAGAGCACGCCAGAGGGAGCCCAAGGAAAGAGCACAAAGACTGTGGGGGGAGATGTGGGAGGCTGCCTGCCTCCTGGCACCCCCATGCCTGGCCGGCACCTGGTGCCGAGACATCAGAGCCTGAGAAGTCCACGAGGCTCCGGGGCTCTGCTTCGTCTGTCCCCCAAGTCCCGGGCGCCTGCCCTTTGCCTGGCGGCACGAGGCAGGTCCCGGAGCAGTGGGCCTTCTGGTGCCAACTGGCAGGAGGGGCAGAGAAGCAAGAGGAGGGTTTCCCCTCGCGCCCTCCACGGACTGAGGAAGCCATCAGCCTACAGCAGGGCTGCGAGGTCTGAGAACTTCATCTACAGGGAGGGGTAGGGAAGGTGGACATCCCGCCTCCAGTTCATTCAAGTCAGCTGCTGGCTCCAGGCTGCACCCCACAAAGTAGCACCCCACAAAGTAGCGGGAGCCTCCCTTTCAGTGCAGCTCTGGGAGTTTAATTGTGCTTAATTATACAGCCGCCACTCATATGCAAATGCGTGTGAGGGGTTTTCCTTTTAAATTGTAATTTCTCTTTCACACCCTTGAGGCACTGAGTCTCACTGCAGAAGATGTCACTGAGGGCCCCTCGCTTGCTCCTGGGGCTCAGGAGAAAGGCCCCTCCCCAACTGCCCGGCCCTCATCCTTGGGGGGGGGTGGGCAGGCTGCTCCGTTGAGGCCCTTCTCTCTGCTCCAGCATCTCCTGCCCCAGACAAAGCACCGCAAGAATCCAGCTCAGCCCGAGGGCCCAACTAGAAGGCAGGGGAAGGCAAAGAGTAGCCGGTCAGCGCCTGGTCCTGTCTGGTGGCCTCCCTGGTGGTGCAGTGGGTTAAGCAACGCACTATGAGGCAGACCGCAGTCACTGCAGCATGAGTTCGATCCCTGCTGCCGGCCAGGGCGGGGACCCACATGGTGCAGCAGACCTCTCCTGCTGTGCCCGCTGCTCCCCTC
>JAGFMF010012111.1:1596586-1619137 GCA_019455555.1 Galemys pyrenaicus
GTTCTGCTCCCTGCTCTCTGTGGTGAATCCTCTCACCCCCCCACACCTCTGGCCTGTACCCCAGCTCTTGTATGCATAAATAAATCTTTAAAAAAAAAAAAAAAGAGCCGGGCCGAAAATGTGGGATGGAGGCTTCCAAGAGTAGAAGCCAGAGGTGGGGTCGAAATGATGAACAAAGCTGTGAACCCAGCTGCAGAAATGAAAGCTCCTTAGGCCAGCTGGCTATAGAAAGGCGCAGACTCCGGGGCTGGGGGCAATGGGTGGGGTGGGGGTGGGGACTGAGACCTTTGCAGAGATCACCTGTCCTTCCAAATCAGCCTCATCACACCCCAGAAGTAATTTACCAATAGTCACAATTCCACAAGGGAATGAGCGCCTCCGCACAGAACAAGGCACGTGCTCATTTCTCACAACAAGAGGCAGCCTCCTGCTGGCCCGAGACGGGCTGTGCAGGTGCCTTTTCTCTCTCCCTTTTCTAATAAACCTGTCTGATTGTCTCCTGGGTCAACTTGGCGCTTTCCATGAAGAGGGGCACTTGCCCAAACTTTTCTCTAAGGTAACCCCAGGAACTCACGCACTGAACCCCACATCTCACCAAAAGGCATCATTTCCATTCAGTCCAGTCACTGAACACCAACTCCCGAAGAAGTGGCGCGCTCCGGTACACCTGTTCGGAAGACTACGTGAGAAAATGCTGCCAACCAATCAGGCCCTGCCCCCCAAAAAAGCAACAAAGTCTGCCAGATGCAATGTGATTATGTACCAGGGGTCCCCAGGGAAAGATGAGGTGCCAGGCTCCCTGCACACCCCAGGAAGGGCGGACCTGAGCGGGGAGGAGAGCTGGGGAGGCAGTGGATGCACCTGCTCCTTGGCCCCGGCCTGGCTGGGGGATGCGGGAGACCGTGGGCAGCTCGACAGCGGCAGCTTTTATGCTGATCTTGCTCTTTTCCTTCCAGATGTGCTGGGCCTTCTGCCTCCTTTCTATGGCCCCACCAGACCTGTGGCAGCTGCTTTGGGCCAACCCTGTTCGGCTGGGCACTTACCCATGAGGGGTGGGTAACTAGGGTGCTTGGTGTGGACACTGTCTTCTCCCCTTTGCTGCACACTGACTGGAGTAAAGCTCCTTTCCCCCAAGGTCTTGCATGTTTTGTCACCGTGCAGAGCACGGCGGAATCTGCTCAGAGCGGGCAGGTTTAGGGGTTTTCGGGTGCCCCCTCCCTGTCCTGTATTGTTCAACTAAAACATGCAGAGGAAAGCAAGGCAGCTGCCAAGAGATCCAGGGCAACTTACAGACGGGGGGAGAGGGGTGACATTTCCCGCTCCCCAGATTTTCCAACATCATTACTAGCCGGGTGTCTTTGAGAATATTAAAAATGTCGGAAAAATCACAAGCAATAGAAAGGCACATATTTCTAAATATAACTGATGATTCCTTTTTATCGATTTAGAGAACGCATTTCCAGATGCATCAATTATTTAGAAGCTACCGAGAGAGAGAGGCGCCATTTCAAAGCACATGGCTGTTATTTTGCTCCACTTCCCTCCCTCGCTGGTGCATCTCCTCCCCCCTCAAGTGGGGGGGAGTGGGGGGGTGGGGCACCAGTCCAGACTTCTCCCTCCCAACTACAATCAATCACGTGCTAATCTGATTCAGCCTCAGGGTCCTAAAACCACCTCAGATTTACAGCTCCAGTCCAGCTGCCCAGCCACAGGCCGGCTTTGCCGGCCCGCCTGTAAAGGGCTCCTCAGACTGACTGGCATGGCCCAGACAAAACCCCGCCTCATCCCAGCCCACCCCCCAGAGCCCCCTTGGCGCAGCTGTTCTAACAGCAATCCTGCACCCACCCTGGGCTGTTCCCCCCAACCCTCCCACCACCGCCGATGAGAAACAGGGAGCTCTTCTCTCAGGCCCAGCCCAAAGTCACCGCCATCACCCAGGCCCCGGCCTCAGCACCAGGGTCTCCTGATGGACGCCGTGGCCCCCTGAGCCCCTGCAGCCTGGGCTTACCCTGACAGGAGAGCCTTTTAAGCAGATTGATCACGTCACTGCTGCGCCCCAGCTCTCGCAGTGACACCCCATCAAAAGGCCTCAGGTAAACGCCACAAAGTCCTCCCCAGAGACTTCAAACCTCTAACCTCCCTCCTCGGTGCACGTTCCCTTCCAGCCACCAGAAGCTGCTGGCTGCCGGAGGACACTCCAGGTACGTTGTCCCCGCCCTGGCCGTTCGTCTGGAACATTCTCCTTCCAGGTAGCCTCCTGGGACTCCCTCACCAACTGTCACTCTCTAAAATCTCCCCACTTAGTAAGTCTGAGCCCTGCCGTGGTGGTGCTCCATCCCTGCATCCCTCACCGTCTCTGCCCTGGCTTCAGCCTCTTCCACACCAAGCCTCACCCTCCAGCGGCCGCATCAGCTGCTGTCTGTGCCGGACGGCCCCAGCTCCGCCAGGGCTGGGCGCTGCTCTGCTCCGAGCCACAGCGCCCCGTGCTCTGAAGTGGCCTTCTTTATGGCCCCTTGAGTACCAGAGAGAGTTTCCAGTGGCATCAGGGACTTAAAATCCCAATTCAGGCTCAGGATAGCTTCAGTTTCCCAATATAAGCTTGCCTCGCCTTAAGCCAACGACCTCAGGCTCCTGAAAAGGGGTCTCCCAAATTGCAGTGTAGCACTTCACTAAATCTAACCGAAATCAAAGTTTAAGAGGAAACAAACACTGTACGAAATAGCTTTAAAAACCAATGTCAGCTAAGTTATATTTTTTATTTACCTAAATAAAAAGCTCAGGACTAGATATTGCAGGCCACACAAATTAGTGACAGAGGCTACCCGGCTGCGATGACTCGGAAATTAGAAAGCATGAAAGACAGGAAACCTCCTGAGAAACACTAAGCCGCGAATCATCGCACTCTAAGCAGCACGGCTGAGAGGAAGTCAGGACGCTCAGCAGGGCCGGGCCACGCTGGCTCCGGAAGACGCTTGGACCGAGGCTCCCTGGCCTGGGCAAGCCCTCGGGCCCCTGTGTGGCCGCAACGCTGCTTTCTACCGCACACCTGAGGCCTCCTGCTTCTACTGCTTGAATGCGTAGACTCATACTCCCAGCGAGAAGACGCAGATCACAGCCCAGAGTTCGTAAGTGCCAGTCCCCCACACTGGAGGCCTGCTGGGGTGAGGCCCAGCACCTGGCTGCAGCCTCACCTCTGCCACCTGTGCCGCATCGCTGGTCTGAGCTCCTGGGGGAGCAGAGCGCTCCGGACCCCAACACCCGTACCAGGGGCACATGGGGCCAACGCGGTGTGAAGGAGTTGAGATGGGAACGGCTCCCCGACTCCGCTTCTTCCGGAAGCAACGCCCTGTCCTTCCAGGTTACGTGCTAATAAATTTATTTTAATTGGAACCTGTCGCTTGAAGCTGAAGAGGTCACAATGAGTAGTTAGACGGGCCCTGTAATTAAAATGTTGTTCAGAAGGCCGGTTCGCAAGCCGAGAAAGCAGGGAAGCGCTGGAACATAAGAAACATCTGAGGACCGCTCACGAAACAAGCGCTTGCTGGACTAGGGGGTGGCTCTACAAAGGGCTAAGACAAGCTGCATCCATGATAAAAAATAAAGTGTCCTTCAAAAAGTGCAAACTACATTTCTGTAGCAGCAGGAAGGGATACGGAGCAAGTTCGGGGTGGTCCCTAGCAGATGGGTGGGTCAAGGAAGGGGAGTCCTGGAGCCCTCGGTGGCTTTTATTAGTAGGGGTGGCCAGGTACATGGCAGGCACGGGTGCCAGAGGACCAGGGGGCCAGGAGGCTGGGAAGGCTTCCCAGCCCCCAGCGCAGCTCACCCTCTCAGCTGCTTTGCTACTGCTGCTGCTCATCAGTACTCTCGCTGTTGGTGGGTCCTGGCATCCTCATGACGATGCCCATTTAAGCCCGTGTCCAACTCAGGTGCGCCCACCTGCGCATGCCCACCCTGGCATGCTCGCAGCACCGCAGGTGTCCATCATCACAGTGGCGGGAGGGCGGAAAGAACCTGATAGTTCTCTGACCCTACAATTTCCTTGATGGAAGAACCAGAGCTGGGTCTTCCTGGTGGCACAAGGGGTTGGATCCCAGCACTAGGAAGCATCCGCGGCCACTGCAGCGCAAGTTCGATCCCCGGCCAGGGAGATGACCCACGTGGAGCAGCAGACCTCTCCTGTCTCACTGCTGCTCCCCTTAGCAGTGTATTTTGGTTGATCTGCCTGTTCTGCTCCCCACTCTGTCTCTGGTGAATCCTCTCTCACCCCTGTACCCCAGTTCTTGTTTGCGTAAATAAATAAATCTTTAATAAAAATATAAAAGAACCAAAGCTTCTTTTAAGAGAAACCAAAATGTTCTAAAATTAGATTGCGGTGATAGCCACACCACCCTGCAGCCACACTGAAAACACCGAGTTGCACACTTGAAAAGGGGACTTGTCGGGCATTGTGTATTGTATCTCAACAAGGCAATTGAATGAACAAACCACAAGAGCCAAAAGCAGGCAGACATGTCAGCCTCCAAATTCAGTCTTTCTGCCAGGAGTCAACGGGGGAAAGGCGAGAGGCTGTTTCTGCAGATGCATCTTCCCGCCCCATACAAACGCCACAAGCTCATTTCCTTTCTGTGCACATAGACGCCTCTTCTGCATAATGAAAATGCCATATGCAGATGCATTTGATTAGTGCTGCCGCATTTCCCATCATTATGCAGCACTCTGTAAATTGCAGTTAATTCTTGCCAATTAGCCAAGTGCATTTCTGCCTAATTTCGAGCAGCCTGGCAGCTGCAGAGGAAAAACAACTCTGCCACTGAGTGGAGGCCCGCGTGACACATACCCCCGCCGCGGCGGGCGCCCATCGGCCAGCACCCATCAGCCAGGGCTCTGCGTGACACATACCCCCGCCGTGGCGGGCGCCCATCGGCCAGGGCTCGGCAGTTTCAGCCAAGTGGGCACATCGGACCAGACTGGGGGACTGCCTGCCTGCCTGTGTGTTGGCCCGTCCCGCCCCAAGGCCTGCACGAGAGGATGAAGGCAGAAATCAGGAGTGGGTTTTAAATCTGGGGGTGGTGGGAGGTGAAGAAAGCTAGCAAGAGCAAGCGAGTGTTTCCACCGCGGCCCTCCCTTCCCGCAGTCCTCTTCTTGCACTTGGGAGCCCTGCTCTTTGGGGCGTGCGGCCCCTGGAGGCTCAGGGAGCTCCAGCCCCACCACTTAGTTTGCCAGTTCTCCAAATAATCCCTTGACCTCTCGCTGAGGAGGCATTTCCGTATTTTAAATAGCTTCCATTGTGCTTTTCCTGCAACTATAAACAGAGATAAGAAAAGACACCCATAGTTGTTTATATAATGAAACAGGGTATTATCCTGTAAAATGTCACATTTACCCAATAAAACAATGCCTATAAAAGAGTCATTTAAATTGCACACTCTCTTTATAAGCAACTCAGTGTCCATCTGGTATTAACACTTTTTAATCATACACTTTTCCCCATGTGATATTGAGAGGGAAATCCAGCATCCGCAGCACTAGAAAACTGCCACATTCTGGCCGTGGGTACGGAATCAATCCCTGTAAGTAGCCAAGAAAAGGTATGTTCTCTAAAGCAGAATCTTTGAAACTGCACGGCTGCTAAACAATACCTTTCGAAGACTCACCAGCATCAAGAGATCAGGAGCCCCTGGTCTGCCCATCGCGGGGGGGGGGGGGGGGGGGGCCCCCACCCTCAGAGACCAGCAGGGGATGCTTTTTACAAACCGGGGCTCCACCAGCACCTCCTCCAGCACGGGCTTTGTGAGATACTGAACCTAAACGTTCTGGGGAGTCAGCCTGGAAATCAGCTCCTCAGACCCTCCCCCGTCCTCACACCCCTCAGGAGGGGGGAGTGGGGGCCTTGGGGCACACCGCCCAATCCCAGTGGCACACTCCAGGACTCTTCCAGAGCGGCTTCTCCTCCCAGTGCAGCTCATCCCCATTATCAGCTTCCTCCATTCAACCGGAGTCAGGCTGCAGGAAAGCGGCTATTTTTAAGCCGAAAGTCATCTTCACTCAGGAGGTGCCAAAGGCTCCAGGGAACAGGCTCTGTCATGGACAGCTGGCCAGCGCGGGCACCGGAGGCTGCAGGTGACCGAGTCGAGCACTCTGTCGCTGGGCTCCCAGGACCGCGGCCACCCCCGGTCACGCGCCAGCCAGCACTAAGCCGGACGCGGGAAAATCACCCAGGTCCTTGACCAGGGCCGCAGCACAGGAGTGAAACGCGCTTCTGATGCTGAGCCCAGCCCAGCAGCCTCACCCACTCCCCGCTAACACCCGGTCTCCTCCTGCCTCACTTCCCTGGGCCTTTCTGTGGGGACAACAGTTAATTCAGGTCCCAGCCAGCACCTGTGCCTCAAGATGTCTTCTGAATTTCTCTGGTTCAGCTCAGAAGTCAGCCTCTAGATCTTTTAGGGTTCTGATCTTTATCACCCAATAGAAGCCCAAATCCAGGGCATCCCTGGTGGCGCAAGAGGTAAGGTGCCATACTATGAAGCATCCGCAGACACTGCAGCATGAGTTCGATCCCCGGCCAGGGTGGGGACCACAAGGGGACCCACATGGCGCAGCAGCCCTCTCCCGCCTCGCCCGCTGCTCCCCTCAGCTGTGTGTTTCAGTCAGGCTGCCTGTTCTGCTCCCCGCTCTGTCTCTGGTGAGTCCTTTCACAACCGCATACCTCTGGCCTGTACCCCAGTTCTTGCAGGCACAAATTAAGTCTTTTTCAAAAAGTCCCAAATCCTGTCATTCACCAAATTGCTTAGGTGAACTAAGCAGACAGGATTAGCCGAAAGAACACTCACACCACCTCCCCTGGCAAGCGCCAGCAGCCACACTAACGGCTCTGCGCAGTCAGCCGGCGTCTCGGACACCGCAGGCTCTGGACCTCAC
The DNA here is from genome assembly GCA_019455555.1 of Galemys pyrenaicus. Lineage (NCBI taxonomy): Eukaryota > Metazoa > Chordata > Mammalia > Eulipotyphla > Talpidae > Galemys > Galemys pyrenaicus. The sequence goes on from JAGFMF010012111.1 coordinate 1,603,505, forward strand.
GTCGCGCCCCACCCGCTGTGGAGGGCGAGCTGGGGTCCTCGGAGGTGCCTCAGAGACCTAAGGAAGGAGGACGGTGCAGACAAAGTCTCCCGGACGCTGCAGCTGGGATACTTGAAGCTGACAAGGTTGATAAAGCCCTCGGGCCTGAGCGCCGGAGGCTGTTGTGGGGAAAGGAAGATACGGGACTGTCTTGTGTAAGAGCTACACAATCAGCTCTCACTTCACTCAGTTCGCTGTGTCGGGAAGCACAGCCACCTATGGCGGGGTGGGGGTGCCCAGAAGGGTGTGAGGCGAGTGACATCATCCCCAGCACAGGGACCCCGCGAGGCACAGCGTTCTGTGCTATCACATGCGGCCTTGGCCCGTCCTCTGAGGAAACAAGTTTGCCCCCAGATTGGGTGTGATAACTACCCCCGCCTTGGGCCCCCACCCAGGACTCAGGGGACCCTTCTCTCTGCTTTTCTACCTCTTTCACCCCCTTCTTTCCAAAGCAGCAGCACCTGGTTCTAAACAAGGCGTCCACGCAGGTCTCTCCCTGCACGCATTCACCTGCGGTCCGTGGTTCGCAAGGCGGTTCGAGGCACAGCTATAGAAGCTTGCCAGTGGTGGTGGAAACGTCGCCTTCCTTCACTTCATAAAAGGAGTTCATCCCATCTACGCAGCTTCACAGCCTGCTGCATGGGGTTTCCTTAAATAGAAAACTTGAGCCATCGACGCTTTTATGGCCACAGCACAACGGGCAGCGTGGAACAGAACGTTTCCATCTCCCACAGGTGAAGGTCAACTCAAGGTCAGTGTCATGTCTAAGCACCCAGATAAAACGAATCACAAAGTGTCTCAGAAATCACCAGTGACACAGCACGGAGACCGAGGCCCCAGCTCTGTGGCCTCTGGACAGTGAGGTGGAAGCCACGGAAGCTGCCCCTAAGGCCCGCCCATGCAGCCACCCCGACTCTACAGGGATAGCTTTACAATGCGCCTCTGGAGCAGAGGCCACAGCTCTGTTTTTCGAGTTTCCCAGCCTCCCCTCTCCTCCAAGGGAGGGATCAGCCTCCATACCCCCAACCTCATCCCTTTCTCCCTTTGCGGCTTTCACTGTCTGGGAAACTCTCAAGCTGTACATCCACTGCAACCTCGCTGGTCACACAGCAACTCTGACTTTGTATAAACACACCAAGACAGCCCAGGAAGGGAACCGACAGGAAACAAGAGCAGCATGTTAAAGAAGGTGAGAGGAACACAGAAGAAAGTGGAAGTGAGAGAGTTACTTCCTCCTTCAGCTCTAGAAGACGTCTCTTCCTCCTCTACCTGCTTTTAAACGGACACCAGCTCGCGCCTTATTTTGAACTATTTTTGAACTTAGAGGTTCCCCCCAAATGTTCAGCACCAGACTTTTTTTTTAACCAGTCCTCTCCTCTTTTTCCAATGTTTTAAAACATGCCACAGTCTTCTCCAGTCACAGGAAAAGGGGATGCTAAATACAAAACTCAAGCTTCCGGCCCGCAGCACGGAGGCGCTCCGATGCCCTCTTGCTCTCTCTGCTGCTCTCATCCACGGGTTCTCCCTATCCAAACTCCCATCTGCAGGTACATGACCTTCTCTGAGAGGCGAGAGGTAACCTGTCTCACATCATCGAATGCCAAAATCTGGAAGTGAGCTGCAGCTGCAGTATTTCACACCGCGGTCTAGATCCCCAGAGGCTTCTACTCCTCGGTGACAGGAGAGCCGAGTGGGGAGAGCCGGAGGGGCGTTCACTTCGTGAGCGGGAGGCTGCAGAAAGCAGCCTGGCGTTCACTTCGTGAGCGGGAGGCTGCAGAAAGCAGCCTCGGTGGCCCTGATGCTGATCTGCTAACTCTTCTCTGCAAGGTCCTCTCCCAGGAAGACCCAATCTCCTTATCTTTTCTGTGGAGAAAGCAGAACTGAAATCTGTGTTCTTTTGTTCTTCAGATAAGCTCCCTAGCTGCATTTCCTTTTCCTCCCTGAGCTTCCCTAGTCTCAGCTAAGCCGCTGAGGGCAGCCATTAGGGGCCAGCTGCTCAGTCTCTCGGCATGCCGCCCATGTCCAGGTCCACAGGAGGAGCGGGTTATCAGGACGCTTCTCTGCTCTTATCAACCGGCCTGACGCTTATCTGGTCGTTCTCCAGTCTAGAAGCAGAGGGGTAGGGGATGGTTTCCTTTGTGCCCTGGCGACACCTGCCTCTACTCCAGCAACTTCACAACATCTCAGTGGCCACTAGTACACTGGCCTCTCAGCACGATGGCAAGGGAGGACAAGGGAGCTGCCCCTTACCCCTGCAGCCTCTCTCCAGGAGTTAAGAGCTCAGAGAACACGTGTGGACAGCTGAAGTCGGGGTGATGTAAATAAGCCTCAAGTTCGTGCTACCAGCAGTAAGCAGAGGAGGCACTGTGGACAGCAGGAGAGGTGACCCCGGGCTGGCCTGCACAGCTCTATGCCCTTGCTACTCAAAGTGTGGTCCATGGATCAGCAGAACTGCATCACCTGGAAGCCTGGTAGAACGGTGGACTCTCAGGTCCCACTGCAGACCTCCTCCCCAAATCAGAACCTCCAGATTAATATGCCCCCAAGGTGATCCAAAAGCACTTTTGTGTTTGAGAAAGTCTGATCTAGAGAGGATTTGAACAGGAAACCAGTTAGCAAAGACTTGGGCAGAGCAGAAGGAACAAAAAAAAAAGGAAGAGTCTTTATTTATGAGGCTGTTGAAGACGATGAAAGAACAGATGCTGACTCTTGAGATGCTATAAAAATCACTCAATTTCAAGTTTAATAAAACTAGAACTGCTTGAAAGAGAATCATCAGTGTGTCAAGTGCTATCAGCCTCCAAACCACACAAAAGACACCTGCAAATTCTGGGCTGTGTGTTACCACCGAAGAGAGTGGTCTTTAAAAACACAACGAGAGCGCGACCGTCACGCCGCTGCTGACAGAGACAGCCTGCAGACTGCAGCACGGGGCCAGGGCTGCCCTGGGAGCCACGTTCCGGCACTGTGCTGAGTCCCAGGTGGCCGCACGCACCCGGTGACGCGGGCCAAGGCCAAGGCCGCGCACACCTGCGGCATACTACCGGCCCCCTGGGTCCCACCAGCGACCAAGTCCCCGCAGACAAGTTCTGTGTCAGAAGTGCCCTTAGAGGCTGCGGGCCGAAACGCCCCCTTCTCTAGGCCAAAAAGAGGGACCCGGGGCGCGCTTGGCCAAGGCCAGGAACCTGGTCAGAGCCAGGTGAGGAACAGACCCAGGCCTCCTAGGAGCCGCTCCGGGGCGACCAGACAGCTGACTTTCTTTACAGAGTCCCGAGAGCAGACCGGAAACGCAGCGCCAGCGAGCGTGTCCGCTGTCTCCAACGGGAGGCACGGGAGAGCGCGTGAGCATAAATCCGTATGGCACATCTCACCTGCAACAAGGTCACTGAAATTTATATCAGTCATTCTGGCCCTTTTCAATTTTACACAGTATTAGGAGAGGAGACTCGAGCCACACACTGGGACTGCGTGGCTTTGGCCGGTCCCCCAGGCTCCTTTGGGCAGAGTCTGGGTCTCCCTGGCCTCGTGTGACCGCAAGTCCGTCAGAGTCCTTCCCCCACCCCAAGCCCTGGAGGGACCGCGCTCTCTCTGGGAGTGGGAAGCTTCCAGAAGGGCGATCTAGCCCAGCCAGTGGCCCACTTCCCACTAGATGTCTGCAGAAGGCACAACCCAAACGTCCGCCAGAAACGAACCCCGGGAAGGACCGCCGGGCGCGCGAGGAGTGGACGAGCAGGTGAAACAGTCTGCGCGAGGAGACTGGATCATGATTTCTCTCCTTCTTGCTCTTTCCTCAATTTCCTAACGTTGCTACAACAAACATGGGTTTCGTAATGAGGAAACTACGCACCGCAGTGAGGGCAGGGCCGACATTCAACTAGAGGGGACTCCCTTTGCAGAATGCCCGCAGCTGCTTCTGGGTGCCCGGACCTTGGGCAGCACCCTGAACGTGGGGCAATGAACGAGGCTTCCGGCAGCACCGTGGGGCTTGCTGAGAGATAAAGGCGCCGGTGCCGCAGAGGCCTGGGGCGGCCACGCTGTGGATCCTGGGCCCCTGGGGCAGCCGGTGTGGCAGACGATCCAACTCTGCTCCCTGACACTGGGCACTGCCCAAGCCCGAGGGCGATGCCCGCCAGGGCCGTGCTCTCACCCCGCGAGGGGGCCTCTGGGAAGGGGCAGGGCTCAGTGGCCGCTCCGTGAGCCTTTAACAAGGAGAACAGGGTGGGCTGGTGGGGGCGGGGAGGACCTCGACAGCGGAAGGCCTCCACCCTGCCCTGCCAGCGCCTGGGGGGGCAAGTATGCCTCCATCATCAGTCAGCACTGGGACCGGACCTGCTCCCTGTGCCTCTCCTCGACTATTCTCCCTCTTCACCCGCAGTCGTTGAGCACACAGTACCTGGAGTTTCTCCATGCCCCGTCTACACTGCCAGTTCTCTCTCTCTAGCCTGTAGTTAGAATAGACCTCCCCGCCCCCTCTTGCACCCCCTGATGCACCTGTGGTGGCGGGTAGCTGGTCCCAGAACCAGTGAGAGAAGTTCTCACCCGGTAATGGTTTAGACTGTTCGCATGGTAATTTTTCTGGGGACGGCCCTGCTTTGAAAATAAACTTTACAAATAAACTTTACTTTTTTTTTTAAAAGATTTATTTATTTATGCATACTTGAGCTGGGGGAGGTGAGAGGCATCACCAGACAGAGTGGGGAGCAGAACAGACAGACTTGAAACACACTGCTGAGGGGAGCAGTGGGCGAGGCAGGAGAGGTCTGCTGCGCCATGTGGGGCCCCTCCCTGGCCGGTGGCAGGGATCAAACTCGTGCTGCAGTGACTGCAGTTTGCTTCATAGTGTGTTGCTTAACCCACTGCGCCACCAGGGAGCCCCTAAACTTTACTTTTCTTTAACACTAGCTAGACTAGACCCTTCCACACACACCCACCCAACGGCAGGCTAATTACCACCGCAGAAAACCCAACCAGGAAGCCCGCAGCCTGCAGCCAGTCAGAAGCCGCCCTCCCCTTCCGGACTTCTCCTTTCTCAGCGTCCAGATTGTTGGCCAACCAGCGCCGGAAGGTCAGCCTCAGCCCTCTAACCTCAACTCATCTTCCTCAAAGACTTCCCCTTCTTTTGACCCCAAGTTTTACCCTCAGACTTGCCACAGCCCCAATTCTCCTACACCGTGCTCCCTCCCGCCTGGCGCCCCTCCCCGTCCACTCTGCTGCGGTGACTGTCCCCTTCTCTGGCTCGGGCAGCTGCCCAGAAGGAATTTCATGGAAACAGACAGCAGTGGAGACGAGTGCTAGGAAATTCTTCTATGGCTCACAAACAGCTCGACATAATTCAAGCGCCACCTAATTGGGGCCGTTTCGATGAACGTGACTTGCCAACGCCTGACATGATATGTGGGAATTACATTCACCAGAAATGGTATTTCAGGTCTTTGCCATAAAATGCTAAAGACACACAAAAATGCAAATGCAAAGAGTGCAGGTAATCCTGCGGTCATGCGGTCCCTGGCTGTTTTCTTTTAGAACCAAGACAGCACAGCACAGAAGCAGGATTTCGGGGTGTCTGAGAACACTACGCCACAAAACCCGCCCGACCCCTAGTCCTGTGAGGGCCAGCCACCCCACGGCAGACCAGGCGCAGGGAAAGCCCGGGGCTCCCGGAGTGAGGGGTGGGGGTTTCCTCCCGGGCTCTCAGTTACCAAAGGTAACCAAGGCCAGCTGGGAGCAGAGCAGGGGCAGGGAGGGTCGGCGGAGGCGGGAGTGGAAAGATGAGGAGGCCCACGGGGCCAGGGCAATAAGGAAATGAAAAGCGGCAGCAGAACAAGTGAGAGGAGAAACTATGGGCTCTGACTCCAAAGAAGACCTGGGAAAGGCCGCCCTGTGCCTCCCTACTCATGCCAAGAAACTTCTATGAAAGACCTGTGGGGCCGGGGCGCCCCGCTAAGTGCTGGGAGACACAAATGACAGGTAACAGAAGCTCTTTGCTCTTCAAGGGCTCCATCGTGCTGGGTAGGGAAGCAGCCTGCTCGGGAGTCGGGCAGGCAGAGCCCAGAAGGTTTTGGCAGGAGCAGCGCTGAGCCTGGGGGAGGGGCCAGACTTCCTGGAAGGGCTGCCCTGGGCTGAGTCTGGGGGAGCCGTCCTCCCAGCAGCTCCTCCAAGGGCCTTCCTCCCCTCTGCTGAGCCCACAGCTCCCTCTCACCCCTCCCACCGGCGAAGGAAGCAGATTTCCCTCCTGAGGACTCCTAGTATCTGTGCCTACTTACTACGAACTTGGGAACTTAGAAAGTTGAAATTAAAAGGGCGCAAAACAGGAACTCAGAACCCACAGGCCTGGGCTTCAAAGGTGAGAATGTCCCGTCTCAGAAAAGGTGGCTGGGCCTCCCCTGGTGGCGCAGTGGGTTAAGCAACGCATTACGAAGCAAATCGCAGCCACTGCAGCACGAGTTCGATCCCTGCCGCTGGCCAGGGGGGGGACCCACATGGTGCAGTAGACCTCTCCTGCTGTGCCCGCTGCTCCCCTCAGCAGTGTACTTCTGTTGATCTGCCTGTTCTGCTCTCTGCTCTCTGTGGTGAATCCTCTCACCCCTCCCCCACACCTCTGGCCTGTGCCCCAGTGCTTGTATGCATAAATAAAGAAATCTTTAAAAAAAAAAAAAGAAAAGAAAAGGCGGCTGACGTTTCCCACTTCATCTCCCGCTCGCTCCCCCCTCCGTCAGCACAGCCCACACACTCGGGCCGCGCCCTGCGCCCTGCGCCCTGCGCCCCGGAACAGGCAACGGTTTCCGGGCATCCAAGAGGAGGCCGGGCCGGTGGGGCGTCCCGGAGCATTCGGCCCAGACACAGAGCAGGCCTGCTGCGCCGGAGCGTTAAGGAATGCTCTTCTTCTTCTTCTCGACTTTCTGGAAAGACTGGAAAATAATGAAAAACAGAGGCCCAAGAGACAAGAACGCGCGCTACGGGTGCTGCAGGGTTCCAGTCGCGTGAGACAGCCGCGCTCACACTGACGGGGAGAACGTGCGAGTGGGGGCTGCTGTGAAAGGCAGAGTTTGGGGTGTACAGATGAAGCGGGGTCTGGAGGTGGACAAAGCTGACGGTGGCTCGGCCACACGAACGGACTTCTGAACCGGACGCTTAAAAAGTGGGTACGATGCTTAACCTTAGGCTGCTCGTATTAAATTTTTATTAAATTTTTTAAAAATTTAAAACACAGGCCCAGGAATTTACGGGGTCTCGGTCTGACTTTAATGACCCCGGCGCACTGGACCCAGCAGTTACAGCGGAGACCGCCGGCCGAGAAGACCGAGGGTGTGCCCGGACCGGACGGACCTGCCTGAGAAACCCGGGCCAGGCTTTTCCCTGGAGAAACCACCGCCCCCTTCCTCGCAGCGTTATCAGCACAGCCACCGCAGCATGCTGACGCCCCAAGACATAATCACGGGGTACACGCTATTACAGCCCTCACACCCACTGCAGAATATCAGGTGCCACTTTATTCTGCGCATGAGGAAACAAGGCCCAGGATCACAGAGCCGGAAAGTGAGTCAGGTCTGTGCTTCGCTGCCCCCTGGGCAGGGCTGCTGGCCAAGGTGGACGCCCCACTACAAGCCAGACACGGAGCGCTGGCTGGGCGAGCGGGCTGGGCGTGGGTGCTGGGCCACCCCGTTCCCCTTTGTTCCTCTGTACAGACAAACGCACACACTGAACCGGCTGTCACTTTGGGGCGCTGGACCCAAGTCCCCAAGTGAAAAGGCAGAAGCTACAGCTGCCCCACGGAAGGGTCTGCCGCCCTCCCAAGGAGAACGCCTGGAGCTGTGTCCCACTCTTTTTTTTTTTTTTTAAAGATTTCTTTATTTATGCATACAACACTGGGGTACAGGCCAGAGGTGTGGGGGGTGAGAGGATTCACAACAGAGAGCGGGGAGCAGAACAGGCAGATCAACGGAAGCACACTGCTGAGGGGAGCAGCAGGCAAGGCAGGAGAGGTCTGCTGCACCATGTGGGTCCCCTCCCTGGCCAGCGGCAGGGATGAACTCGTGCTGCAGTGGCTGCGGTTTGCTTCACAGTGCATGCTTAACCCATGCACCACCAAGGAGGCCCTGTGTCCCACTCTTGACGTGGAGTCAGAATCCACCTCCGTCAGCCATCGCTCGCCCAGGGCTGACCTCTCAGCCCCACCCAGGGGAGAAGCGCCGGGGCCAGGGCCCAGCTGCCAGCCGGCCGTGCGGAAAGCGCGTCTGTTTTCAAGAGGGAGGCAGATGCTCACGTTCGAATTTAATATAAACGCCTCCCTCCCAAATCTCAAGTAAAACCGGCCTCACAAAAGAGAGCTGGAGGTTGTTCTAAGCCTGCGGAGATCCCCAACCCCAGAGTTAGTCCAGATAAGGAAGCAAGACCTTGTGGCGCACCCCACATGAGCCCCCACGGCAAGAACCAGCAAGGAAAACAACGTCGCCAAGTCCTCCTTCACTTGGCGTCTCTGTCCCGGCTCCACCTCGTGGCTCCGTCTCCCGAGCGCGACGTGGAAAGTCCCTGTGCTGAACGAGCGTCCAGCTTCCCTCTCCGTCCACCGCACCTGGGCCTGCCGCTCGCACACCACCCCCTCGGCACCAGCGGTCCTCGGGGCGCCCCGTGGGAAAGCAGGCGTGAGCGGAGAGGCAAGCCACTGCCTCCTGCCCCCACGTCTGAGAAGGAAGCGGGGACAGCAGCAGCTTCCCCAGGTGTCCGCGGGGCCACGCTCCCTTCCTGCCAGCTGCTAAAAATGGCCAAAGAGTCCGTGTGCTAATTGCGTGTTCTGCTTCAGAAGCGCATCAGCTATCGCCTCCCTCCGGGCAAACCCCAGTACTGCAGACAAGAACTGGCACCGGCCCCCACATTCTGAAGGTGCTGGCTAAGAGGTAGACAGGAAACAAGCTCAAGGACATAAATGTGGCCTGTCCACTGCTGAGGGTCAGGGTGGCGGACAGCCCGGAGCCCACCCAGGGGTTTCCACACTTACGTGCCAGCCTTTCCCCTTCCGTGGGGTCAGAGTCAACTTTTGCTCAAACTTTTGAACAAAACTTCAGTCTCTGTGAGGAACAGAAAGTGAGGCCTGTCCTTTTGGATTTGAGTGTCAGGTCTTCAACTTCAAAGAAAAGTACCCTGGGCCACCCTGCTGGTGCAGGGTGAAGGTCTCAGCACTCTCAAGCTCTGGCCAGGCCCTGAGGCATGAGTTCGATCCCCAGCCAGGGAGCTGACCCACGTGGCCTGTTCTTCCTTCTCCCCACTCTGTCTCTGGTGAATCCTCTCAGCCCTGCATCTCTGGCCTACACCCCAGTTCTTGTATGCATAAATTATTAAAAAGAAATCTTAAAAAAATAACAGTGTGCTGTGCTGCTAAACAATTCTGTCATGGTTCTCGCCACTGGCCACTTTCACTGAAAGCCTGGCCCCAAGCAAGCAACCCACAAAGAAAATACTTACACACGCCAGTACAACTGCTGTCGAAGCCCCAGAGAACGTTCCCAACCAAATCTCCGAGCCAAGCACAGAGAGTGCCCCACAGCCACCACCGCGCTCCCACCAGCGTGCACAGTGCCTTGGCTACGCGCTCCTCCCGGGCTGTCTGATCACGTCACGGCCGTAACAAGCCCCGTGCGTGGAGCACTTTCCCCCGGACGGTGGGGCGAGAAGTCTCACACACAAGGACGACAAGCTGATCGATCACGGCACACGCGAGAAAGGTGGCCCACAGCGGACACCTCAAAAAGCCACAGGTTCCCGACTCTCAGTGTCTGTTCAGCCTCAAAACCAGGCGCTTGCCCAGTCAGCGCCAGCAGGGACGAGCAGGCAGCCTCGGCGGGGGCTCAGTGACCGCACGTGTGCCCCTGGAACTGTGACCCCATCGAGAAGCTGCAAACCGCCTGAGCTGTGTCCCGGCGGTGCCGCAGAGCGAGTCTAGCGCCAGGCAGGCCGCTGACTACTTCTAAGTGATTATTTTCTTATTGAGGGAACTGTGGTTTACAACACCGCATAGGAGTCCGGGGTTTAGCTCACCACCCCGCCCTAGTCCATGGGGTCCCCTCCCCCCGATGCCGACCCTCCCCCCACCCTGGTGATGGCACTGGATTTTACAGTGAAGGTGGAACAACACCAACCGAAGCTGCTCGGCACGGTCTTGAAGCTGTCACGCGTGGGTTTAACCAATGGGAAACTTCTCAGTAACATCCCCAGCTCCCCCTGCCCACGGGCCATGCCAGAGTCACTGGCCCGACGCCCCCCGCCCCCACAACTCGCGCGCACACCTGGTGGACCCACGTCCGCCGCAGGGTGACAGCGCCGAGACACGTGAACGGATGCGCTGCGACTGCGGGTTATTCCAGCCAGACAGTTCCCCGCCGACGTCTGCGTCTACTTCACGGACCTGGACCCTGCGCAGAGGCTCCCCTCAGGCTGTTCTCCGGGGGGGTCTGCGCGGTCCACCGCACGCCCGGGCCGCCGGCACTGTCCATCATGCCCCAAACGCTGGCTTTTCAAATACCCAGTGGCGTCCCACAGGGCCACGCGAAGGCGCTCAGGAGACGAGGGCCCCTCGACGTCCCAGCCCCGGTTCCGGCCCCAGGGGTGCCGGGGCTCCGGGAACGGTAAGACTGAGGTCCTGGCGACAGTGCGCCTGCTGGAGTCAAACGGAAGCCCCAGCCGTCCCCTCCTGCCGCCCAGTTCTCCTTGCGCAGAAAAGCAGGTCCGGGATTTTCTGCCGCACACAAAGCTGACTGGGTTTTGCTCGCTCCGTTCCTAAGTCCGCACGCACCGTAAGTGGCCCAGAAAATGAGTGAAGGAAACAGATTCCCCTGGACGCGCCATCACTCCAGTTGGGCAAAACGTCAAGACACTCGGAGCTGGGCTGCAAAGGGGGTCCCGTTCAGGGGGGAGGCCCCGACAGGGAGCGCCGAGGGCCGCGGGGCCACGGACGAGCCGCCCTATCGCCGGAGCCGAGCGTGGAGCGCGGCGGACGGCTTCTGGCTGGCGAGGCCTGGGCACACAGCGCTGGCAGAGACGGACACTGCACGCCGAGCGGCCCACGGCTGCTCTACACGCTCCCGGGGCCCTTCTGCCACCACTACCGGACTTCTCAGGAGCGACCAGGCACCCGCTTTTCTGAAAAGCTACCGAGCCCCAACCTTTCACAGGGCCCTTTTAATTCGACGCTGTGAACACCCAATGTGACCCAGGCAGAGGCAGAACCTGCTTTTGTGGGGCTTGACACTTATCTAGGGAAACGGCTGGGGGCGGGGAGGAGGCAGGCAGTAAAGTATTTCAAGGGAAAAAGCACACCATAGATCTTATTTTTGAAAACTTAATCAAAAACAAAACCATGTGAATTCATTCCAAGGGCCGCTCCCAGGCATCCGTGCGTATGAGAATGGGAGAATGGGTTGCGTCTGTCAGGCAGAGGGAGGACAGGTGTTCTAGAAGATGGGGTGTCCAGGCAGCAAACTGGAGGAATTAGGGGGGGGCATCTCCAGATCACAGAAAAAAAGTCAATTCACATCATTAATAAATGAATGCCAATTAAAAGATACATACGGATGTAGCTATAAAAGACAGCACATATAATACAACTGGGGCCTCTTTGATGAAAATGAAAGATAAAGAAAAATGCTACTTCCTAGCACTGGGGAGACGGGGAAACAGACAATCTCAAGTTACTGGCAAGTATAAGCTGGAATAACCTTTGTGGAGAGTAATTTGGGAATTTTTTCAAAGCTTTTAAAACACACCGAGAATTCCAATCCAAGTATCCGAAAGAGATGATTGCACAAGTGTTTGAAGAAGTAGAAGCAGTGTGTTTTGGTTTTTCCCCTTTTAAACAGATCTCATATGCCAAGTATTAGATTTTAAGTATGGAACATTCATAATGAATTACAAAGCAGGCATTAGAACTGATGTGATTACAGATAAGGGCATGGACAGAGAACCCCCAAAACAGTGTTTAAAAAGCAAGTCACAAAAGTGTATGTATTATCCAATCCCATTTACAAGTAGAGTAAAAATAAAGTATTGAGGAAAACAGTTCATGCAGGAATCATTAGAACTTCACAGTAAATGCCTCAACAGAAATACAGTTAATCCAGTTGTAAACAGGCAAAGGATCTGAACAGACATCTGTCCAAAGAACACATAAATGGCCAATAAACACTGAAAAGAGGTTCCGCAACTATTGACAAGATGGTTAATAGAGTCACATAAAGTCACACCATACCCCAAGGCCAAAACCAAAAAGGCAGCTATTGCGGGCTGGGGAGAATGTGGAAAAATCAGAACCCACACACACCACTGGTGGGAATGTGAAATGGTCCAGGACTTAGAAAACAGTTTCGCAACTCGCGCCAAATCCCACAGAAACCAGCAAGCCCTCTCTACATACAGGCCCCGCGCGGCCGCACGAACACCTGTGTGCCAGTGTCCGCCGCGGCATTTCTGAGAACAGGTAAGAGCTGGAGACACCCCAGAAACGCCGCCTGGCAAGTGGGGCGCCAGCAGGCGGTGTGCCCACGCAGTGCCACAGCAAGCAGGACACGCTGGAATGACCTTCCAGGGTGCGCTCACGGGGGTGAGCCTGAAACACCCGAGAACAAGAGGTGGGGCACCTCCAGTTACATGAGCGCTCGAGACAAGCACTCCACATACACAGCCGCCAGGGACGGAGGGGAGCACGAGGAGGAGCACGAGGAGGAGCTACAAATGGCCGTGAGGTTTCTTTCTGGGGTGATGTGTGATGTTCACACAAGTGCAAGTCGTACTAAAAATCTCGCAATTGTGCATTTTAAAACGGTGCCTCTGTGAATGCGGGATCGTGCGAATTCTGCGCGTCTCTTTAAAAAATAAAGGAGTTATCCTTTCCTACGATGACAACTGTAGCTTTCTTCTTTATAGTTTATAGTACTAAGAAAAAAATGTGGTCTTCTATGACACTGGCTTATACTGGTGAGGATTACACCTACCAGCTGAGCAAGCTCGAGGGAGAACTCTGGTTTCGTACTGGCACCCATTTTAATACTATCGAATTCGCAGTGGCATTCCAAGGACTGAGCGAGATTGCATTTGGAGTGGGCTCTAGAGCCTCTGACATAAGCCCAACCCTCAACCATAAGCTGCTATGATTACAACCTTTAAAATCCCTTTTTGAGATCCCTCATGCTCTCCTGGCTGCATGAATGCCCATTCCCGACTCCCATCATGGCAGGAGTATTTTTCATCTCAACCGAGACAAGTGCCAAGAGCAAAGCAACCAAAGTGCCAAAGTTGGGGAACGCTGGCCACGCCCCTGACGCTGTTGGGAGGAAATTAAAGCTCGCAGGTCTTCTTGGCCAAAATTGCCCAGGGGAGGGGACCGACCCAGGATTCAGGTCAGGCTCGTGCTTCCAAATCCTGTGCTGTCCAGTATCTGAGGAAGACGCGGTACCTAAAACCAAGGAAAAAGCTGCTCAATGGAACCCACTTAAGATCCAAGGGGGAGGGTAGCGGGCGCACTGATTTATGTAAGACTTTAAAAAATAACACTAAATCACGAATGTGCTTGTTTCCGGTAAACTCTGTCCCGATCCCACCGCACCCCCAGTCTCAGAGGAAGCACAGGCTGGGACTGTAGGCCGGGCCGGCACTGGCACGGGCGCCACAGAGGAGGCCCGGAGGCGGTTTCTGCTAACTCAAGGGGCGTCGCAGGTTTTACAAGGGCCCCGCTTTAAAATAAATGCCTTTTATGAAGCATCGAACACGTCATCTTTGTCAGCGTTCTCCATCAGCTGCCAAATACACTGGCCACAGACCAACTGGGAAGTGGGTGGGCTGTATTAAGCAGGAACGCAGGTCTGAATGGAGACCGACTTTACGAGGGCTACCGCTACCGTTATTGTTAGACACTGTTACGCTAAGACCACTTCTGCGCTTTTATGGAAGCTCAACACTGCAACGCAGAGAATGAGCTAGAAAGCAAGAAACCTACAACACTTCAAACCCCGGTGCCTAACGTGCTCACAGATGTAAAGAGCAGGCTGAACATCTCTGCTCAATTTCAGAATCTCCAGTTTACACATCTGACAAATACCTTTTTTTTTTAAAGATTTATTTATTTATGCACACAAGCACTGGGGTACAGGCCAGAGTTGCGGGAGGCGAGAGGATTCACCAGAGACAGAGTGGGGAGCAGAACAGGGAGACTGACTGAAACACACTGCCCAGGGCAGCAGCAGGCGAGGCAGGAGAGGTCTGCTGCGCCATGTGGGTTCCCTCCCTGGCCGGCAGCAGGGATCGAACTCGTGCTGCAGTGGCTGTGGTTTGCTTCATAGTGCGTTGCTTAACCCGCTGCGCCACCAGGGAGGCCCTGGCAAGTACCTTTTGATATTGTCCAAACTGGCACCTCAGAAATGACGAGGGAGAGCTCCCAGCGCCCACAGAGCTGAGCGCCCCGGGCAAGGTCTCCATTTCCTCAAGTGCACCTATCGGCTCCGGGGCAAAGGCAGCAACAGAAATCAGGCAACACCACCACCCTCTTCCTCTCGCCTTAATAGGAGAGTGGGGCGAAGGTCTGTAAACCCAAAGATTGCTGACCCAGTAGCCAGCTAGGGCAGTGCAGCTTAGCTCTCTCCAGGGCTTCCGCTACTTCCACGCATTCCCACCCCCACAGCTGGTGCCAGCGGGGGAAATGTGACAAGTGGCAGCAGTGAGGACACGGCTGAGCGCAAGGAGCTGGCAAGAGGAACGAGCAAGGTCCTATCTAAAGTTACACCTAAAAAGGGAAAGAGCAGGGAGGTGGGGATGCCGGGAATGGACCTGACAGGGGCTCAGAGAAGAATGAGCCCAGAAAAGCTCAGCAATCTTAGAAGAAGTATACACTGGGGCACTACGCTAAAGTTTGACCGCTCTTCTTCTTTGTTAAAATACTGTTGAAAGGCATAAAAATACCAAACCATATCACCCTTCTGGGTATGTTAAAAAACAAATAAATGACGCTAGCTTCCTCCTCATCCTCGCCCCCAGAATAAGCTTGCCCTGGAGTTTTTCACATCTTTGTGCCATAATCCCAAAAAGAACTTGGGAAAAACTATGCACTCTTCATATTTTGTTAAGATTTATTTATTTATGCATACAAGCACTAGGGTACAGGCCAGAGGCATGGGGAGGTGAGAGGATCCACCACAGACAGAGTGGGGGGCAGAACAGGCAGATCAACTGAAGTACACTGCTGAGGGGAGCAGCAGGCACAGCAGGAGAGGTCTGCCGCGCCATGTGGGTCCCCTCCCTGGCTGGCGCCAGGGATTGAACTCGTGCTGCAGTAGCTGTGGTTTGCGTCAGTGTTGCTGAACCCACTACGCCACCAGGGAGGCCCAGCTCTTCATATTTTTAATATTCAAAATTTCGCATTATTTTAAATCGCTGCTAAGAATATATTTTCTGGCACATTATAAACATTGAGTTTTAAGTAAAGTTATCACATCGCCTTTAAATGTATCTTATTCTGGGCCTCCCTGGTGGCGCAGTGGGTTAAGCAACGCACTATGAAGCAAACCGCAGCCCCTGCAGCACGAGTTCGATCCCTGCCGCCGGCCAGGGAGGGGA
>JAGFMF010012111.1:1628955-1696528 GCA_019455555.1 Galemys pyrenaicus
GATCACTGGGACCTGAGGGGGTGGAGTTGAGCAGCCAGGCTGAATATAAAAGCAGACACGTGGGCCTTGGGGGCTCTCTCTCTCTTGGGAGTCAGCTCTCAGAGCATCGTTGAGTTCCAGCTCCAAGGAACTGGTAGGATATTTACAGATCTGTATCCCTCTCTTCCCCCTGTGTTATTCACTACGCTATTTCTCCTTCCCTTGTAAATAAAACCCTTTATTAACCTTTGTTGTGTGTGCCTGTAGTTGGGGCATTATAAGTGCAGTTCGAGCGCGCGGGTGAGGACCCAGTCAGGCAAACCCATTTTATATTAGGGTTGCCCTGTAACAACACCCTGCACCCACACGGGCCTGGCTTCTCAAAGGCAACTGTTCCTACAGAAAGGGTGGTCCCCTGGGAGCCAGGAACGACCAGGCCAGCTCAGCAGCTGCTGGTGCAGGGCAGTGGTCCCTGGAGTCCACACGCTCCTCCACCTCACCAGAGCCAACACGCAGCTCTCACACACAAGGCCCAGTGCCAAGCCCACTGACTGACTGCGCACAACAAAGTCTACGGTGGGTACCCAGTGGTACCATATTTTAGAGAAGAGCAAACTAAGGTGAGGGTTTTGTCAATTTGTCCAAAAACAAGCCAATATGTAGGAAACCAGGTTCAAACCCAGATGGTCTGTCTGGCTTTCAAGCACCGAGCTGCCGTTTTCAAAGCCCGGCCTTCAACCTCCTCAAGGTCCTCACAGAAACAGCCCTGACCTTGCTCATGTCTCAGCTTCCTTGTGCAGGGCCCTGCTGACTGCTCAACCCACTGGCTTTGTCCCACTTTCTGTTCTGTTCTTCCCACCCCAGCCCCAAGCCAGCATTCCCCAAAGCCCAAAAAGAGCTAAGTAAAAAGAATTGAACGAAAAAGTCAGCCCATCGACACACATGCCTTCACGGCTCGCCCGAGTCCTGAGTTCCTTCTCTTAGATCTATGCTCGACCCCGGTGAACAAGGCAGCGTCTATGACCTACAGCGAAACCAAAGTGTTCAGGGGCTTACTAGTAACCGCGTGCCAGCGCCCTATCCCACGCTGTTGCCTTTTAACCACTGATGATAACAGAACATTCCTTTTATTTTTTTGAATTTTAAAAAAAATATTTACTTATTTATGCATACAAGAGCTGGGGTACAGGCCAGAGTCGCAGGAGGTGAGAGGATTCACCAGACAGAGCGGGGAGCAGAACAGGCAGATGGACTGAAACATACTGCCGAGGGCAGCTGCGGGCGAGGCAGGAGAGGTCTGCTGCGCCACACGTGGGTCTCCTCCCTGGCCGGCGGCAGGGATCGAACTCATGCTGCAGTGGCTGTGGTTTGCTTCACAGAGCATTGCTTAACCCACTGCACCACCAGGGAGGCCCCATAACAGAACATTCTTCTCCCCCCATCCGATTGGGTATCTAAGAGAAAGTTAATGCAGAACTAAGACTTAAGACTCAGACGGTGACATAAACAACGTTTTGTGGACATTTACTATGTAACACAGATTAAAAATAGTCTCCTAAATCTCTCTTCAATGAAAGCATCATTCATTCAGAAATGTAATGATTCGGATAAGGGTGAGTGAAAAGTCAAATTTTCCACGAGCTCCCTCTATTTTGATTCTACAGTGAATTAAAGTGAAAGATATTGTAATATTAAACATTTAATCATTAAGCACTACATAAAGTCAAACCAAGATGTTGATTATCAGTCAGCATTATCATGAGCATTTTGATTGGACCTCTAGGGTTAAACTATGTCATTCTGTAAGCTATTCTTTTAAATAATCTCGAAGCCAAGCTTTCCATAACTCAATACTGTACTTTCCTAGCTCCTGTGAATTCATATTTCTATATAAACAAGGAATGCTTATTCCAACTTGCTTTTCTTGTTCACCTCTTAGACTAGGGAGGAACGAAAGAAAGAAATGAGAACAAGTGAGAATTTCCTAAGCATGTGTGAGAAACTCAAAGGTCGGTGGCTTGATATCTGAGCTCGAGCTTCAGCGTGAACACTGCTTTCTCAGTTGTGGCTGGAACGGAAACCTTGAGGGACGGGAGTCTCAACAGCCACAGTAAGGTGGGCCCAGGAGGTGTTTTCTCGTGGAGGTTCGAAGACTTAAATAAGCTGATACTTTATAAAAATGTTAAACGTTCAAGTAACATTTAGTTCTCTGCACGCAGAACCTTGGTTTCGTTACCCCCTTTTCCAGACGACTACTGCTTCTCAAAGTGAGGCAGATCCGACCAGGAGTCGCAGCTCTGTCCTTTAAACTAGAAAGTGCGCTGTTAGCACCCACGCAGAAAAAACAGCACATGCTAAAGCATACTTCGTTGTAAAAGTTAACATTTTTAGGGTTGCGCTATACTAAGTACACTCAGTATCGTGAAGGCTGTAGCGCTCAAGCCGGGTCAGGGTCGCCCAGGTGGAGCTTCTGTGCAAAAGTGAACGAGATGCCCCCCACCCCACCGCGGGGAGCTGTGTCCTGGCAGCAGGCTCTCCTGGCGCCCGGGGAGCCAGTGTGTTTGTGTGTGTGCCCTGGGGACGGGCCTTATCAAAATGACCTAGTCAGCCTACCTCTACTAGCCCCCTGAACATTTCAGGGTTTCCATTCCACGGAAAAGTTAGGCTTTCAATTTCCATGAACATTCAAAGCAAAATATTTAAATTTACTTACTAGAATAAGAAATTTGCTAAAGTCTCTTAGTTTCTTTTTTTAGAGCATGAACGAGTTGCAGAACTGACACACCTCTGTAAGAAAAATACTCCGAAAGTCACATCCCTTTAGAAAGCTAATATATTGTAACCGCCTAAGAAATTTTTGGATACTAAAAGTCTTCATTTGGGGAACCAAAATGTTAAATAAAAAGACAAAAATGCAACCGAAGAGTAACCCAGAAATCAACTACAGTAAATGTGTATAGAGGTCTTTTATACAATGCTAAAAAATGCACAAACTGTGCAGAATAAGATGACATTATAATATGGAACAAAATATTTTAAATTGACTTACAGAAATAGATTATTTTTACTGACCACCTGAACTGATTACTGAGGGGCACAAAACTATCGTGGCTCATTGAGAAAGCAGTAATACAGAAGGCTGGAGATTTAATTTCATATAATTAACGCCTGTAATTGCCACCTACCCAATCACCCTCCCTCTAGGGGTGGAGACAAAGGCCCACAACCCAGACTCTGCAGAGAAGGTTCTCGCTCCTCCCTTCTGAGCTAGATCCCCATTCCACTTCCCCCAACCCCTTCTCTTGTTAGTAAACAAGACAGGTGGGCAGGTGTCTGGAGCATCGCTCTCCTCTAGTTTCCTTTTTCATGACAAGTTCAACAGCAGAAATAAAAAAGAAAATGCAAACAACGTGCATGGAAGTGGCAGGCTTAAGTCCGCCAAGAGCGCCAGCTGCGGGGTCTGCGCGTGCACAGGTCCAATTCCAAGGCCCGGATGCTCTTCTGCTCTCCAAGCACAACACCCAGGACACAACTCTGAACTGAGTTTCGGTTTTGCTGTGCTGCTTTTAGTTTGGGTTTTGTTTTTAAATCTACAATCTCGGTTTCCGAGGGAGAGCTTTAACTTTAATGGACCCTTACTGTACCCACCGTGACTTCAAAAAGTTTAGGCAATTAGCAGAAAACCTTCCTCCCCTAATTATGGTCTAAATGTGGTGAATTAATGAAACCCCTTCCCAACTACCTAAATATACTTTCAAATTAAAACGAAGCCTGAATTTACAAGCCAGGTTAAGTGGATTACAGGATTAGGGACAGAGAGACAGAGAGTGAGTGCTTTCTCCTCTCACTCTCGTATTTCAACCTCAAGTTAACGCAGGTCTCTAATGACTGGGGCAGTCAACCGGGAAGGTGCCTAATTACCCACGAATTACGCCAACCGTAACCGATTTTAGGATCACAGATCAGATTTTCCCAAAACATGAATCTGCTAATTAAGTTACATGAAAGTCAAACTAATAGGCAATTTGGACATGACGTTTATCCACCTGAAAGTAGACTTCTAGGTGCGGTGTTACATTCACAGCCACAGCAGCACACTGTCACACACCTGAGTAACTGTAGCTGAAGTGCATGCAGGCAGAAAGAGAATCAGCTTCTTGACTCAAGCATTTCCAGGAAACAACAAAAGGAGTCTCCCGCCAAACCAATAAATAGCTCACAGGGATACGCTCCAGCGCGTGCATCAACCCACACGGATTCATTTGCTATCTTTAAACGGGCAACGAAACAAGTTGAAGACACACACAGAGACAGACAGACTACACACAACAGACGCACACATATACACCTGGCAAAAAGCAGCAGTTGCACTTTTCTGAATGCTAATCAAAGGACTGATTTCATTTCAAAGCTTGGCCTAGCTGCCATGTTCTAGCACATCCTTATAGTCTTCAATTTTCCCACTTATTTCCCATGAGAAAAAAAAAAAACACAGAAGAAAAAATACTTGCGTGTAAATGAAGTGCAGGGGCAGTGAAAGATGTCAGGCTTTTCCGCCCTCTCACCATCGGTGTCGACAATGGACACCTGTGGTCCTGCACGCGTGCCTGAGTGGGCACGTGCAAGAGGGCGCACCTGGGCTGAGACACGGGCGTATGAGGATGGCGTCATAAGGATACCAAGGGAGAGCAGAGAGAGGCAGAAGAAGCAGCAGTAGCAGCAGAGGCACGAGAGGCCAGAGAGCCCAGAGTGAGATGCGCCGGGGGCTGGGAGCCTGCCAGCCTCGTACCTGGTATAACGATACAATAAAACCCTAAAAAAGCCACCGAGGGCTTCAGGACTCCTCCTTGACCCGTCTGCTCAGAATCATCGAGAACCTGCTCCGTGCCCCTGCTGGCACCACATGAAGTAAAGAATCCCCCTAGATATGCTTTTGCAGATACGCAAAGGAGTAACTTAGAAATAACAGCCATTGGGGCCAATGAGATGGTGAGTCTCTGCACCCCCAACCTGCAGCAGACCCAGCGGCTGCACATCTAAGAGAGAAAAGTCACTTACCAAAGTTCCAGCCCTTGGAGTCCCAGAGCTGGGGACCAGCTGGCTAAGGAGAGGCGGGGGCTCTCACGAGGGCCCACAAATGGGTCTGGGTGAACTGTCCTACTAAGTTACATTGGCGCGTGTAGGGCAAATGGAAAAGCGATCGGGCTTTTCCGCCCTCCTGCCAGTGGTGTCGACCAAGGACAGCTGCGTCCTGCACGCTGCCTGAGTGGGCATGCGCAAGTGGGCACACCTGGACTAGACACTGGCCAATAAGGGCGGCATCATGAGCACGCCAGTGGAGAAGAGAGGGAGAGAGAGCAGAGGCTGGGGAGCCCAGAGTGTGAAGATGTGCCGGGGGCTAGGAGCCTGCCAGCCTCCTGCCCCCTGCCTGCCCCACACCTGGTCGCCTCTGATATAATGAAGCAATAAAAGCCGGAAAAGGCATCGAGGGCTCCAGGACCCCTCCAGGACCGTCTGCTCCGCCTGGCACCACAGCCTGCCAACCCCCAACCCTCAGAATGTGACCCCAGTGGAAAAGGGTCATGGAAGACATCAGTTAAGAGGAGGACATACTGGAGAAGGGATATGGCTGGTGTCCCTGTAAGATGACACCCACGTGAAGACATGGAGATGGAGACGTGCAGGGAGAGGGGCCCCTGGTGAGACAGAGACCAAAGATGCAGGCTGCCAGTCTAGGAACCCCAAGCGCTACCAGCAAACCAGCAGGAGCCAAAGAGGCGAGACTCCCCCTTTCAATTTTCCAAGGGATCCACCTTGCTTTCAGACTTGCGGCGCCAAAGCCGAAGCTGAGCACAAATTACTGCTGCTTCAAGCCACCGGGTTTCTGGCAGCCGGGGCCGATGCATACACCAGGCCTAAACTCGGGGTTTCCTCTCACCCCCCTCCATCCCGCCCCTGGTCTGGAGGCAGAGCCCGGAGAAGCCCCGACTGTGGTCCACGTGGGTAGGCCTCACTCCCCCAAGTGCCATGTGGCAGGCTCAGTCAGCACTGGCCGCCTCCCAACTCTTTCGCCTCGGGCGCCCACCGGCCCCTCCAGCAAGGCCCCACCTGAGGAAGGGGAAGTTCCCTCCCGCGTGGGCCACGCCTGAGCTGCTTCCGCCCACCCGCTTTCTCACAACACTTTTGGAACACTTCCTCCGGCTGCTACTCAGCGAAGTCCTCCCGACGCCCCGCCCCGCCCCGCCCTCCCGACGGGCACTCCCGCTCTCTCAGCCACGTGCCCAGGGCCAGGGGGGCGGCCTGGCTCGCGCCCCTCCGGCCCTGCGGGCCGCGCCCACCCCGAAACAGCCTTTCCGTTGCTGCGCCAAGGTTTGCTGCCAGGCGCACTTCCCTGGAAATGAGTGGATTCTCCCCAGCAAGTCCCAGCGTTCCCCCCGATGCTGACCTGCGAGGGCCTCGCGTACCTGTCCGGAGGCCCCCCGGGGTTCCCACCCCATCCTCATCCCGGGCCAGGGCAAGAAGCCCCAGCAGCAGGCTGAAACCGGACACCGCCTGGAAGGGGCGTGCGTGGACCCCAGGCGGCCAAAATCCTGGGCCAAGGCTGAGCTGCGCCGAGAATCACCATCTCTGCCCGCTCCCGCCCTCCCGCCGTGTCACCTCCGAGACCATTTCTGCCGCTCACCTGCGGGCTTGTTAAAACAGACCGCGGCCCCGCCCGGGAGCTCGGACTCCGCAGGCCTGCGTGGGGGCGGGGTGACGGGGCGGGGGTGCTGAGAACTGGTCCAACCAGTTTCCAGAGGCGCTGGCCCGCGTCTCCACTTTGAGAAACGGCCAACACCTCTCACTCCTCTGAGCATAGGGGGCGCTCAGCCCTGGGCCGGATGCCCACCCCCTTCTCTTACTGAGGCAACGCCCTGGCCAGGAAGTGGTTCAGGGTGAGCAGGACCCCTTCTTGACCTGCGAGAAGTAAGGGGGTGTGAGCAGAAGAGAGGCGCAGGAGGAAGGTGCTTTTAATCTACCTTTGCAAGCTCAAGCAGGAGATGCCAGGCTCAGGCCCGGGAGCCGCGGGAGGAGCTGGTGGGTCACAGAGCGGAGGAAACAGAAGGACCCGCCCTGCCAGGTGCTGATGCTCACCTGCTGAGTAAACCGTCCCAAAACCTCCCTGCCCGCAGGCTTCTTGTTAGATGACATAAGGCATTCTTTATTGTTCCAGCCGGTTGAGTCAGGGTTTTTTCTGTTACTTCAAGCTGAAAATATCAATCACAAGAAAGCCAGCTCACCAGCCAGACAGCATGCCCATCTCAGGGCTAAAGGCAGCGTCTCAGCACCTATTCCAGAAGTCATGCTCCTTTTGTCAGAGGGGTTTGCCAGGAAACACCCCAGCAGGGCTAACTAGAGAATTCAGCTACTTCCACACGTCTCTCCTAGACACTGCCCCTCCTACACCGGGTGGAAAATGGTGTCCTACCTACTTCACTGTAGAGACAAGTTTTATGAGCAGAGACGGGAGATCCTGGATTCTGTACCTCATTCTGCCCTTCACGGCCCTGCGATCTGAGGCCACTGTCCTCCCTTCCTCCGGCACGACGGACCCCAGCACCTCTCTCCCTGCCACCGGAGCACCACTGTGTGAAAGTGTTACAGGGCAACCCTAATATAAAGTGGGTTCCCCTCACTAGGTCCTCACCCGCGCTCAGAAGACTTTTATAATAAGTCCCAACTTCAGACACACGTGACAAAAGTTATTAACGGGTTTTATTTTACGAAAGAAGGGGAATAAAATAGTAATAACACCAAGGGAAAGAGAGGGATGCAAATCCGTAAATATCCTATCAGATCTTCTAAGCAATGGCGCGTTGAGAGCTGGCTCCGAGTCAAGTGAGATGGCGCCAAAGGAAGAGAGCTGGCTCCCCAGGAAGGGGGCGAGCCCAAGGCTCACCTCCGGTTTTATAGCCACCCTCAGGTCCCAGTGATCCACTGTTCGATAATCATATTATCGGATTTGTGGTTCTGGAACACTGGTGGTCTGGAGTGGGGGTTGGGGTCCACACCCATCTGTGTCATCCCTTCAGGACGACCTTTCCCCCTAACAAAAGCACTTCGTAAGCTCTGAAGTCCAATCCCAGGGCAGGTGCCTAAATCTGATTTTCATAGACTAACTGGAGTAGTGTGGTTTTAAGAAATATGACCCCAGAAGAATTACTTCACCAAAAATTCATACACCATACATCTCCATAACCAACAACCGGGACATCAGACTATTGTTCAAAGTAGACTTGCCCCTTGAGTAGTTTTGGAAGCTGAAAGAAACCAATCTCCACAAGACAGCGAAACCTTGGAATGAACGTGGTAGGGGACGTGACGCCAATGTGGGTTGTTTCCTACGGAATTCTTACAACGCGCAACTCGGAGAGACGCTCCGTGTCCTTTTACTGCAGCTGTTCTCGGGGGCGAGCTTCAAATGCAGCTGTGGGTTTCTTTGGACACGTCACAGGGGGCAAATCATCTTTCCACCTTTTGTGAGCGACATGTGGTTGAACCACATCCACCTTTTGTGAGCGACATGTGGTTGAACAAACTGGGCAAGAACCACAGGAATTGGAGGGAGAGCGCGGGCGCGGTGTTTGAGCCGTGTTTGAAGGCTGGACTGTGTAGTACGCGTGGCGAGAATAATGCCACACAGTAAACAGTCATTTCCCGTTGCAAATTTTCCTCTAAGATTTCTGGAGGAAAAGAAAGCGAGTGCCTTTAAACAATTGAAAAGGTCTCTGTAAATTCTGAATGTTTGTAATGTCAAAGAATACTCAGGCACAGAACAGACTTTTTTAAAAACTACATCTCCGTTACTTTGGGAGAAAACACTGGGAAAGATTCCAAGAAGCCAGCCAGACGACCAAATGCAATGGCTGTGCAACCCTCTCAGGCCCCACACCACCCTGGAGAGTGTTCCAGGGGGGCACACAGACATGGAGCTCGTAAGTCACTCTTTAAAGACACACCGGTCGCAGTGACCTAACTTAAAACTCGTACGATTTATAAATTAGTGGCATGAACAACCCTAAAAACAGTGACTCCAAAAAACATCCTTAGGAAGCCCACAACATGCATAGAATCCCGCCTAGACTACCGCAGTAATTATTTGTGAAGTGACAAAAATTTTTGTTGCATTTATGAGGGGGAAATCACAATTACTCCGGAGTCATTTCACATGCGGAAGACTGTAATGACAAATAACCTGATGATAATTCATTTCGAATTAGACTAACAAGCTCCCAGGAGACACCATCAACCTGATATTGGTGTTACTAGACAGAGAATACTGCCTTGGGAAATTATAAGTCTCCTGCGAACCTTGAAATCCCAAGCACCGCCACCTTCTTAAGTGATAAGAAATTCAGTGTCACAACATAACTGGAACATCTACACAGAACTAATCACGCCACTGTGCTAAGAGATGGAGATCCTTCTAGACAGTGCCTTCCAGAGATCTTTCTCATCAGCCCATCAAGGCAAAACAAGTAGATAGTAACCCACAGCACAACGTTCATGGCCTCCATGGAGGCTGAAGTGTCCACATGTCAGCTCACCCCAGCTATAAAGCTATACACACTGCTGAAGATAATAAAGTGGGTCTTTCATGGCCAAACACCCTGGTTTCTCTCTCCCTTACTTTTATGGTGGTATCTTCGCTTTCTACTGGAATAAGCTTCTCGTGTTCTTGGTGTACTTTTTTTCAGCCACGTGGTCATGTTCACAGGTAAATCTTCCAGGCGGCAAAACCTGCCTAGCTCTGGCTTTGGGACACGCCTGCCCCAGTGCATCTCACAGAGCTCCTTTCGGTTAAATACTCTGATGAGTGGCAATAAAGAATCCAGCCAAGAAGTGGCAGAGGCCATGAAGGCAACTGAGAGTCAGATTTCAATGGTCAGTAAAGCCGCCTGTTCTAGAAGCTATCCAGACGACAAGGAACACCGAGGATCTGGCGCCGGGCCTGGCCTTGACCTACCAAACCCACTCAGTCCAGGCTTTTCAGGTGTGTCAATAATAATGAAGCATTTTGCGTGTTTTTATTTGGGATGAATGCTTCAAAATGTACCTGGGATTATAAAGTTGATTCAGGCATCTTTTTCACTATAAAGGTAAAAATTAGCACAAACCAAATCACTGCAGGGTCTATAAAAAGATGACTCAAGAAGAGGAATATTTTCAACCTAGAATATTTTCAAATTCGAATCAGGATTTTAATCCTATTTCTCTAATTATATAAATGTCAAAAACTTTACTAAAAATTTCACAGCCTAAATAAACCCACAGCCTAAATAAACTGTGGCTTGAAAACAATTTTAATATCTACCAGTCACCCTATTTAAAAGCTTGGATTCTAAAGAGAACATCTACATTACAAATCTGTTACAGTCGGAGAAAATCACCTTACCTTATGGCTACGACCAAATGCAATGGCTGTGCAACCCTCTCAGGCCCCACACCACCCTGGAGAGTGTTCCAGGGGGGCACACAGACATGGAGCTCGTAAGTCACTCTTCTCTTTAAAGACACACCAGTCGCAGTGACCTAACTTAAAAGCCACAACCTCCAGTACTGGTACTGGCACTGCAGCTTCAATGGCAAACGTGGCTCATGGGCTTGGACAGGAAGGACAGTGACACACGCATGTAATCAGGTTAGAATTCTTCCGTCTCCACCTGGGAGCTGACAGCCCTTTGTTCGGCTGCTGTTCACCCAGGCGTTGGGCACTGGGTGAGGTGCTGGGGATCTGCTGCAAGAGGCCTACGAAGGAACCAGGGCAGCCTCAGACACCTTTCAAACCAGAGGAGAAAGGGCCCTGGCTTGGGAGAAGCGCCGGGAGCTGTGTGGAGCAGGACCGTGGGGCTGGTGAGGCGAGAAGGGTGTTTTGGAGAAAGAGAAAGATCTAGCCAGTGTGAGAATGAGGGGAAGTGAGGCGCAGGGGGAGGAAGCTGAAGAGGTGAGGGGGGCCTGCCTCACAAAAAGCCTTCTATGCCAAGCTCCAGCGGCTGCACTTCATCCCCAAGGTGAGGGAGCCACAAAAGCCTGTTTGTGCAGGGAGCACCAGGAAAGGCTGAGAGACCGGGGCTCCAGCAGGCAGGACCCTGAGGGACACCCCGGGGCAGCTATAAAATGGAGGCAGGAGCCCTGCAGAGCCAGCCTATACCTGGTGCTGGGGGAGGACTGAGAACGAGAGGGGTGATCCTGATTTTTGGCTTATGCAAATCTGGGTGTCTGGTGCTTGCACACCCCCACTTACTAACACTCCATCCCCTAGGCCAGGGGAGGAACCTGGGGGGGTGGGGGGGAAGCGGCTAAGAGGACCTAAGTGGAAAACTCAGTTCAGGACACAGTACTCAGCACCTGAAGGCCAGAGGGAGTCCTCTGTGTGCCCAACGCCTGGGTGAACAGCAGCCGAACAAAGGGCTGTCAGCTCCCAGGTGGAGACGGAAGAATTCTAACCTGATTACATGCGTGTGTCACTGTCCTTCCTATCCAAGTCCACGAGCCACGTTTGCCATTGAAGCTGCAGTGCCAGTACCAGTACTGGAGGTTGTGGCTTTTAAGTTAGGTCACTGTGACTGGTGAGACCTCTGGGCAGAGGTATAACCTGAATTCAAGTTCCTTCTCTCTACACAAAGCCTTGAGCCAGCAGGCACGACTGCCTGGGGAAATGGCAGCTGGGAAGAGGAGATGCACGTGTAACCCCGGGGAGCAGCTTTCAGATGAAAAATCTAAGTCCTTATCAACAGGTAGCCACTCTGGGATTCTGTTAGAAACACAGCTTGCCATTTCTAAAGGAGAACAAAGAAAAGTGAAAAGTAGCTTCATTCCCTGTGGAGACTCCAAGTCCCCCCCTTCCTTGCCAAAAGGAAGTCTTCCTAAAGATTAAATCATTTTTGTCTGCAATTCGATCTTTCAGTGTGTGGCTGAGAGGTTAACGAGATCACTTCATGTCTGACTCCTAGGCTCTGCCTTTAACTGATATCCACTGTTGCAGGAGAACACACTTTACTGCTGTCACTAATCAGATAAAAGCACATTAAAAAGGAACAAAGAAAACGCCCAGGGATGCTGCACCTTCTCCAGTCAGTATTGATGGTTTTGATGTAACCGTTTTAAAAGCTGAAATGTATACTGGTCATGCCAATAGCTAAACGTTTCATATTCTAACAAACAGACCCAAAAAGGCTTCCTGGAAGGAGGTGCAGAATCGGACAAGCTTCCCGGTGAGTATTCATTTCTAGGAAGAGCAGCAGTCCGCTCATTTGCTCTCATCACTGATCTCCACCGGCAACCTCTGTCTCTGCAAGGATACATCACTGCTGATATTGAGAACACCCAGGAGAAAAATGGGGATGGAGAGGAAAGA
Source organism: Galemys pyrenaicus (assembly GCA_019455555.1). Taxonomy (NCBI): domain Eukaryota; kingdom Metazoa; phylum Chordata; class Mammalia; order Eulipotyphla; family Talpidae; genus Galemys; species Galemys pyrenaicus. Next base: position 1,641,332 of record JAGFMF010012111.1, read on the forward strand.
GGGAAGAGAGTCTGTCAAAGATTGCTCTTCTGGCTTTCGACCAAATACAATTACACAGCATTCGCAGAAGATGAAGTCAAGATAACAGAAATGAAATCTTCAGTGACACCAATTACCCTGAAAGCTTTCCCAAACTGCGCCTGAGATAATACCCAGGTCGCTCCAGAACCCTCCAAGTGAGAATCAAGCAGAGTCTGGGGCCAGCCCCGCCCAGTCTGCAGCTGAGCACGACCTCCACACCCCCACAGAGGTTCCCCTGGTTCAAGGCCAAGGTCCACCTACACTTTTCTTGGGACATACTGACTCTGCTTTATGGTCACATCTTATTTCTCGAGGCCCAAGCTAGCAGCTGTCCTCTAAATGGGCCGTCTCAGAGACAATGTGCTCATTTTGTGGCATTCCTAAGAGCAGCTCAGCAGCCTAGGCTGGTACATTCTAGTATCATTAACCCTTGGCATGGCGGGGGCGGGGTGTCAGCAATTGAAATCATAGAAATATTTGAACAACATGTGAAGGGATACTAGTAACTTCATAACTAAGATTAAGGATCAGTGACATTGAAACAGCAGGGCAAACCTAGTCTTAGCTTATTAACACAAAGAATAAATATCCGGGAGTCCATACCGATAGAAATAAATGACTGAGTAAATAAATAAATGAGGGAGAAGGAACAAATCTCCCACACAGCGTTCTAAATTATTTATGTCGGTGGAGCTTAACTCCACTTAATGACTCCAAAGAGTGCAGAACAGCAAGAGGTGGACAAAGAGGAACTTCTCAAAGGAGAAGGCCCCCAAACACACCTCAGCCTGACCGAGGCCGGCACCGAAGCACTGGGTCGTGCTGAGGGCACGCCTGTGCCAGCCGATGACAGTGGCCTTGCACCCCGAGCCCCAACCCCAATCAGACCATGAGGAGAAACTCCAAGCACCCCCAAATGGAGGCGCACTTTACAGAACACCTGACCAGGCTACTGAGGTTCAAGAACGAGGAAACTCTGACAAAGTGTCGCCACCAAGACGGTCCCCAGGAGACCCCACGAAAGACGACGTGGCCTTCTGGCAGGGGTCCGGGCCAGAAAGCCTGCATGACGGAGAAACTAGCAAAAGCCAAGTGAAGTGTGGAGTTGCTTGCCCTGACGCTCCGGTGCAGGTTTCTGAGCTGTGGCAAAGCGCCGCAGTGACAGGGATCGGCTGTAGGAGGGGACGTAGGCTCTCAGTCCCTCTCCACGGCCTCCCTGTAAATCTACACGTGGCCCTAAAGCAACGGTCTGGGGCCTCCCAGTGGTGCAGCAGGTTGAGAGCCCCACTGTGGGGCTTCGATCCCTGGCCAGGGAGGGACCCACAGGGCGCAGCAGACCTCTCCTGCCTCGCCCGCTGCTCCCCTCAGCACTGTATGTATTTCAGTCAAACTGCCTGTTCTGCTCCCCACTCTGTCACTGGTGAGTCCTCTCAACCCCCCACGCCTCTGGCCTGTACCCCAGCTCTTGCATGCATAAATAAATCTTTTAAAAAATAAATAAATAAATAAATAAATCTTTTAAAAAATTAAAATAGGCGCTCTAAGCGTCTCAACATTTCTTTTAACATACAGCAACCCCTGTACAGCACCTGGGAGATGACTCTCCCCCACATTTTCAGAAAGTGAAGCCCAAGCAGGTTTTCGAATCCAGCCTCCAACCGCGGTGTGATCTTGTCATCATGCGTAAGGGAGAAACCTCAACGAAAAAGAGCCAAAAAAAGAAGCGGTTTGGAAGTCGAGTGAAAGGGAAGCGAGTCGGGCTGGAGGGCACCACGGGCTGGAGCGGGAACACTGAGTAGGCTGAAACCGCAGAGATCAGCCGGTCAGCCCGGCCGTGAAGGGGCTTGAACACCCACCCCACTGGGGCGGCACCTTCTTCGGGGCAGGGACAAGCCTGGGGGCTGCCCACCAGAGAGTGAGCTGGGAGCTGCGCCCTGCACGTGGGCCAGGAGAGCAAACTGTGTATTTTCCTCAACAACAAAGAAAATAAAGAGAAACCAGAAGTGAGCGCACAGGGCGGTACAATCAGCAGGGCCTTCTAGATAAACAACTCAGCACGTCTTCCAGGAGTCAGAGGCCCTGTGGCTGGGAAACGGGGAGACCGCTCCAAACCCCGGGAGCAGCTCTCCCTCACCCCCACACCTGCGCCGCCCCATTCCGCATCGAGACCGATAAGGATGACCCCCTCGTGCTGGACAGAAAGTTGGTGACAAGAAACCAGCTCTGTGGTAAGAAGAAAAGTACAAGGTCAGAGAGCAAAATCAAAGACCCAGGCACAGGCACTGCAGACGGGCCGCGGTCCCCCAAACCCAGACTCCCCACCCCCAGGAGCCTGACTCCCAGCTCCTTCCAGCGCCCCTCATGTCTGGGCGTCAGCCCTCTCCCTTGGACTTGTCAAATCAAGTCTGACATTCCTAGGAGACAACCAACTGGAGTCCCGACTTCCCGCCCACTAAATGTTTTCCTATCACATCATCATCTTCTCCCCACGGGCTCAAGCCAAATCCTAGAAGTTCCCTTTCCCTCACTCTCCAGAACCCATTCGACAAGGACTAAATCTGTTCCACCCCCCAAGTTCAACTCGGAACTTTCTTGTCTCCCCAGTCCCACAACCACTGGCCTGGTCTGACCCGCCATCAGCACCCCTCACCCTTTCTTACTCCATTCGCCCCAAGAGGGCTATGACGAACTCTGACCTCTGCCTCATATACTGAAGTTGTTCCACATTTAAATTTTTTTTGAAGATTTATTTTATTTATTTATGCATAGAATAACTGGGGTGTAGGCTTGAGGTGGGGAGGGGGTGAGAGGATTCGCCAGAGACAGAGCGGGGAGAACAGGCAGATCGACTGAAATACACCCCTGAGGGGAGCAGCGGGTGAGGCAGGAGAGGTCTGCCCTGCCTTGTGGGTCAGCTCCCTGACGGGATTGAACTCATGCCGCAATGGCTGGCTGTAGCTTCACAGCACTCAGACTTTAACCCCTGTGCCACCAGGAAGGCCCCCACATTTAAAAATTAAAGGAGTCAAATGGCTGCAGAGAATGTAGCTTCTGGCACACTGTAACTACTGGCACTTTTAATAAAACCATCATTTAAAAATATATCTGGTGAACTCTAAATACCACGGCAATGCTGGCTGTTGTCATCTACATTCGAAATCCACAAAATAGATTTTCCTGCATTGCTGGATAGTCCCTCAAAGAATTTTAATCTAATATAGCTTTATCTTCACAGTCTTTTGCCACAAAACTGTGGGGTATAAATTAAAATTCCGGGGTTTTAAAATGTTTTCCTGTGACCATACAGTCTAAGTCTAAATGTTCTTCTGAATTGTCATTGTAACTTTTATGAGTACACAACTGATTAAAACAACGAAGTTGACAAATTTTGACAAACAATTGAACATAAGTCAAATTTTACTGAAAAGCTGCTCTTCAATGAGATGGGGGCAACGTTCCTGTTTCCCCAACTGGTTTACGTGAAGATTCCTTGCCGTTAGAACAAGGCATGATGGTATCGATTCAGTCTTATTTCCTTGTCCTTTCTTAAACATAAGCAGTGAGAAACCTGATCACATAAACGGACATGAATGAGCTTTGTTGCATCGCCCGACATTCTCTAAACTCCTTCAGTGTTATTCCCAAAGATCACAGTAATCGATCATTAAAAGCAACTTTGGAAGGTCCATCAACTGACAATTTGGCTGGACCCCCCGTCAATTTTGCAGAAAAAATTGGAAAGCCACCAGAGTTACAAATCCATTTGTCATCCCATCAGAGTGAGTCACTTTCTTCTCAACCTTAAGACTGCAAAGTCCCCTCTGCTGTTGGACCAAGAAGTAGCACATGACAGGACGGGGCTGCCAAGAACTGTGCCTGCCTTGGGTGAGGGGGAAGCGAGATTAGGAGAGTAAAGATGGGAGAAGAAAACTTGCAATCTCAGATCACTTTTAGTTAGACTATATAGATGCTGAGAATCTCGAAGTTATTCCGGTACCCAGGGCTACCTGGGGCCTGGGCTTCATGTCTCTGCCAAGGGACCAGGCACCCCAGTGTCAAATATGATTTATGTTTTTGGATGTGTTAGCCCCCGCTTAAAATCTTTTAACAATTCACACCAGACTTCAAGAAATAAAACCAAGGGTTAAGTCTCAGCACTAGTACAGCAAAGGCCTGAGTTCGATCCCCAGTCAGGGAGTTTACCCACATGGCGCAGCAAACCTCTCCTGCCTCGCCTGCTGCTCCCCTCAGCAGAGTATTTCAGTAGTTCCGCCTATTCTGCTCCCCGCTCTGACTCTGGTGAACCCTCTCCCCGCCTCACATCTCTGGCCTACACCCCAGTTCTATGCAAAAATAAATTAAAATCTCACAACAAAAGAATAAAAAAGAAAATAAAAACAACCCAACCTCCTCACTGTGGCCTCTAAGATCCTACTCCATCACGCTATCCTACAAATCACACTGGCCTTCTCTATGCTCTGCTATTGCTGCCACTGTTTCCTACCTCAGGGCCTTTGCACATGTCATTCTCACTACCCAGAGTGTTCTCCCTCTGCTTGCCACATGGCTGCCCTGGTACGCCCTCCAGTCTTCAGCCTACACATTATCTCCTAAGAAGGGTCTCACCTAGCCACCATTTACCGCCCATTGTCTACCACAGTCATCGAATTCTTGAGAGTTCTTACCGTATCAGCAGTAACTATTTTGTTTGCAATAATGTGACTCTCCCGCTACATGCAACACAGATCTAGTGTTTCATGTCCAGCACCCACACCCAGCACCTGCCTCATCTTTGTGAACAAGAGTGTGCGCATGCCATGGAAAAGGGCACTTGTGTGGGCCTGACAGCACAACCTTACTTTAGAACAAAGTCACATTAGTCATTAAAGAACACAGATCCGCCAAATCCCAAAAAGAGAGGTACATCACAGAGACATTAAATACACAAGCCCAGACATAGCCCAAGGCTTGAGACGTACTCAGAGTGGGCAGGGACATCCAGCAGGTAACCACGCCCGGCCCCCTTACCTCTGCTCTTGAGACTGCTCCTCCACCTCCTCTTCGGAGTCACCCTATGACAAAGAACAAGCTTTAACAGTGGTTTCAAAGGAACAAAAAGATCCCCCACAGAAGCCTGCGTCGGAGCTCTCAGGGCCTGAGTGCCTGGCGGTGCCGGCACACGGCCGTGCTCCGCGGACACCGACGGACGATGGCACGAGAGCCCCAGGTGCCCGGTCGGCCCTGAGCTGAGCGCCGCGGAGAATACTCCTTTGGTTAGCACCACACCTGCACCAGCGCTCACCAGCCCGCCAGCAGCCTCTCTTCAGTGCTCGAGTTAACGCCTCCAAATAATGTCTAAGATAACCCAAGTTCCCACAAGCTGAAAATGCACTGATTGGCTCAGAATTCTCTGAACGGCTGTTTTGCACCAACGTCAAACGTCTGGTGTGTGTTACAAATGGCAAAAATATCACGCCCACCCGAAACAGCCCGTCAAGCTGACCAAGATGTGACCACAAGTCGTGGGGGGAGGTGAGCAGGACGGGAAACGGCGCTGAAAACCAGCAAGGGGCAGGCCTGGCGAAGGCCAACCCAGGTCACGTGCCCGACAGACCTGCGATCGCGTCCCTCCCAGAGCCGCTGCTGCTCCAGAGCACGACCCCCCGTGCCTCCCGCTTCTCTCGAACCTTGGCTTCGGGGTGGCGGCACTGCCACCCTGCCTATCCCCCCATCACCCCTCTCCACCCATCACCCCTCGACAGCTAATGCACATCTGTCACCGAGGGCCCAAATCCCTCCCTCCAGCCCAACTTCTCAACAGCACAGGGAGACACTCGGCAAAGGCGCCCTCTTTCTGCCAGAACCAGGACACACACGGTTTGGGCCAGCACCACCAGGCCCAAGGCAGACACTCTACTATCTTCACTTAGGTCCCGGGCCCAGTGCCACGCGCCACCCGACACAGGCCCTCCGCCTCCCCAGAAACGAGGACCGACGCCAGGCTTGTCAACCGCAGGGGCCCTGCCCAAGCACTTCTGTTCCCCGGACCCCTCTGCAAGGACCCGCCGCCCTGTGGGTCCCGCAGCAAACCTCGGCGACCCCTCGTGCGGCTGTCCTCCTGCCACCTCCAGCTGTAAAGACTGACCCACCCCAGAAACACAGCTCAGACCCGTCCTTTCTCCTCTGCTCCTTCTGCCCGCAACGCAGCCCATGCCACGAGCCCAGCCTCCGACCACCAGACAGGGCTTCTCACTGTTTCAGATGCTGACGCTCACCTGCTCTGGACGCCAGCACGAGACCAATGTCCTCAGCATCAGTCACTACCTGCCACCCTCCTGGTAGGGACCAGCCGTCCACAGGTGACGTCAGGGCCACTGACGTCATAACATCGATATCATCGATGAGAATCCCTGTTCCAGAAGCTTCCCTGGCGCCCTCACTGCTAGGCAGGCTCACCTGGACTTGAGTGCAGTCCAACACAGGCCTTGGCAGACACCCAACCCGACCTCCGCAGCCACTGCCGCGGGCGCCGGGGTTCAAGTGGAAAACAGCAGCCCTGGTCACCCAGGTGCTGCCGGAGGCTGCTCCCCTGAACCCCCCCAGCCTTAAGGACACCTCAGTCCGCACTGTTCCTGCCTGTCCTCTCAGTCCCTACAGTTTGGCACATGAATGTTATCTCCGGGTATTACCAACCTTATCTCCCCGACAACACCAAGCTCTCACAGGGCAGGGACCTCATTGTGTAATTCCCCCACCGGCTGCTGGCAGAGCCTCAGGCCCCTGCTCCGCTCACCTACTCCCCGCCGGCTTTCAAGGGCCGGCTCAGATAGCGAATACAGTGGTTCCTGGTGGCAGCTCCCACTGCACGGTCTAGGTGTGGTGTGGGCCGCGCCATCCAAGTCTGTGTGATTACACTCCGACGTTCACATGCTGGTGAAGTGGCCTACCGCCCAACCCCCATCGCGACACAAGGCCCGGCGTGCAGGCCTTGTGAGTGCCTTCGCCCTCGTGAAGACTCGCTCCTATGGTCCGCCCGTGCTGCCCGCCAGCACCCAGCACCGGCGCCCTCCGAAGACCAGTCACTGCCTGTTCGTTACCCCCACGTCCCCTTTGGCTGCAAGCCCCACGAGGCAGCACTTGCCTCTTCCGCTCACAGCATCCCCGGCGCCCCAGCCGAGCCTGGCCCACACCCACGGTCCACAGAGCCGGCAGAGCTGTGCAGAGTCTAGCTGTCTCCCAGGCATGCGTGGCTATGGTTGTTTTTGAAAACCTCAGAGTAATTTTTCCCTAACTCTGCCATCAGACAACGTCACGTTGTTCAGACCCGGGGACCAGCACACTACACCTCCTGGTCAAGGGGTGAGGCCTCCCGCAACAGCGCTGCGGGCAGACGGCTCTGGACCAGCGGCTCTTGGGTCCCCCACTGCCATCTCTTAGAGCCTGGGGCAAGCTACTCACCGCTGTGCCTCAACATCCCCATCTATGCGTAAGCCCTTCTCGCCTTCAGTGTGCTGACATGAAGTAATACGCGTAGTGGTTCAACGCTTGCAGCAGTTAGTGCTGAAGCCGTGTTGTTTACTGCATTTGTTGATAGTGAAAGTGGATTAAGTCAAAAATAAACCTCTGTGACAAAAATATTTCCAAATACTATTCAATGACTGCCCAACTGAAGCAGATGTTATTTTATAACACAGTATACCTGAGATAATGATAGTCACATACCATTTCCTGTTTCACTTTCTGCCAATTTCCGTTATCTACACCCTCAGACTGAAAGGGCTAAAACAAACAAGACATGAGGTCTTTTTAGCAGAACCTTCTCACTCACCACTGTACCCCAAGGACCCACGGGCCAAGTTCACGGTAGGTGTCCGCTCTAAGAACAACTCGGCTGCAGAGCGTGGCCAGTCCACCCCAGACCAGAACAGACAGCACGACCCCACTCCAGGGACCAAGGTCCACGCCCCTAACCTCCCAGGGCCGTTAGACGTGAGTCCTGTTATCTCAGCAAAGCGAGCAGATTCCAAGAGCACTGCAGACAGCCCCTTTGCTGCTGGAACTGACATAAAGACGGGACTATTATGAGGCAGGAAGTGAATGCTGCAAGCATCCCCCTGCCACCTTGGGAGCTGCCTCCCCTCCTAAACAGAGGACTGGACGAGACACTGACAGCCGTCCAGCAGAGCCACGACGGGCTAAAGACAAGGCCTACCACCTGCAGCGCACTGCCCCACACTGGGCCACTGACCTTAGAGACCCAAACCTTCGTCAAGGGACGCCAGGGAGATGACAAGCCACGCTGAAGATAAAGAAGAAGCCAGGCGTGCAGGAAACTCAAAGAAGGAGACGCGAGAATAGCCTGCAGCAGGAGGTGCCAGGCAGGGCTGGCTGGACTACAGGGGAAGTGGTTCTTTCACCCACCAGGTGGGAGCTGGCCCCAGAGGCCCAGGGTCCAGCCCAAGGAACATCCCCGAGGACCAACCAGGCCAGACTGCAGAAGGCCCTGAGGGCAGATAGGTCAAGAGGAGGGGAATCGCAGCTTTGAAGCTGGCGGGCAAAGCGAGAAGGTGTGCAAAGCAGTGCCGCAGACACGCCCGGCTTCTGTGCTACAGGGTCGCGAAACCACGGCTTGGTTGTGCCCCCCCCCACAGCATCCCCACGCTGGACCGTGTGCGCGGAAGGATGGGTGTTGCAGAGTCTGGGGCAGGAAAACCTGTAACCGTAAGGGTCAGAACGCATGGGTTTCTTCCTTCCTTCTCATCAGCAAGGACAGTTTGCAGGTCCCTACACCAAAGTACTTCAGGACAGACTGCAGTGGAAGAGCAGAACCGGGCAGTGCAACTGAGGTCGCCTGGGACTCAGGCAGCCGGCCCCCCAGCAGCAGGCCACAGCTGGAGGTGAGGATGCCAACCGACAGGTGATGACAGGTGACGCAGGGATGCTTCCGAACTTCAAGGTACGCAACCCTCACGAAATCCTCCGAGACCGGCACCATGACTGCCCCGCTGAAGCCACTGAGGACAGGGATGGAGCTGGAAGAGTCGACAGGAGCTGACAAGTCCATCGTTGGGGCTGCTCTAACTAAGGACAGGTGCTCCAGGACCTGATCCCCGAGAGATGCAGCAGGAGAAACGAGACAGAAAGAAACCCCCCCCACTGACAGAAAACATTTCCAAAGCGAATACCTGTATAAATAACTAGTGTTGGCAAATGTTAGCATTCACTTGTCTACTGCCGCGTCTGATGCTTCTGTTTCACCTCTCCCTGACAAAGCATGGCTCCGGAAGTCTTAATCTTAAAGCTGCCTGTGTGAAAGGAAGCCAACCCAACAGCTCATTCAGCAGAGAACCCTCAAATTTAAATAACACCTATAAATAGTCTCTTTTCAACTGACTTCATGAGACCCATGAGGGAACTTTTTCTTCAAAACTCCCTAGTCTGATACCCGCGTGTATATGCGCCCGTGCGTGGTTTCTATCAGGGCACAGGCACAGCCATACACCTGCATCATGTATCTGCAGCGAGATGCCTACTGAGCCTCTCCCAGGTATCTCTGCAGGATAAAACAGTTTCCAGAAGGTACACATATAGAGAGATGAAGTACTTAGAACATTATTTTGAATCAGTTTCACTTTCATTATAGCTTTGGTTGAAGTAGCTTAATTACAAATGCCTCTGCAGTGACCCCTTCTAAAGCCCACCATGTTTCACCGGAACAACTCTACTATGAGACCTATAAGCAAAACCAGATATTGAGACTTCTACAAAGTAACTCCTGAGCCATAAAATGATCAGATCATAGGCCTTGATAGCTCTACCTCTGAACACAGACACTAAATCTTCCACTGATGTTGAAACACATGAGTCTATAATTTACTTTCCTTTCAGTCTGGGGTGGTTTCTAACACTAACCGGAAGAGGTTGAGGACACAACTGAGCGAAGATGCAAATTGAGTACAGACACATGTCGGTGCCCTCAGCCAGGCAACCGTGCTCCCCAGACACACGGCAATAACTGGGGACATTTCTGATGGTCACAGCTTGGGGGTGAGGGGTAGGACTGGCATCTAGGGGGTAGAGGCAGGGGTGTTCTAAGTGCTTGACAGCCTACCTCCCCCAGGAAAGCCCCCTACAGCAAAGAATTCTGCACCCCAAAAATGCTGCTAACACTGCTGGACAACCTGGCTTGCACAGACAGAACTGTATTTATAAAAAGTACATACATCAGATGCTCAGTTGTGGTTCTCTCAGTTGGATTATGAATGATTTCTGTTTTGTTCTTTTCATCTTTCTGTATTTTTCAAACCTTCAACAATGCACATATGTTATTTATAATGAGGAAAAACTCCATTTGGGAAAAACTTCTAAGAGGACAGACTACTGAGTCCCCCATCCTGCCGGGGGTTTTTTCTCAAAGGATCGGTCTCATTCTGCCTTCTGGCCTTCAAGGAGCATTCAGGAAAATGTTCCTCTAAAATCACCTCTCTGCCTTGAAGCTGTTATTCATTAGCCCTGGTTAAAATGAATATTCCAAATAGCTGAAAACCAGCAGCAGTCTAAATACTGCACATAGGAAGAAGAAAACTGAAATGTAAATCTGCATTTGTCTCACTGAAGACACAGCTACACATCCTGTTTTTCTAAACAGCCACATGAGACAACATAGGATTAAGCTCTGCTACCACTGTGGAAGCAAAGAACATCTTAAAAAGCAGCACACACAAGCTGAATCTTCCTGTATAATTCAAACCACTGTCACCCCCTGAAAAAGCTGGAAAGGAACTTATTACTGTCCATGCCCAGAAAAGTCAACAATGCAATGTTTAAATGTGTCCATTTGGGGTCAGTGAGGATTTCTAAAAATTAAACCTTAAAGACAAAAGCTTTGCAGGACTTGATCTGCGGCAGAAACGACGTCCGAGACCACAGATCCCCAATAAAAAGTTAGTAATTATTTTTCCACATGCAATCATTATCTCATCACGCGGGGAGGGAAAAAAAAACAAAAACCTGAAATGCAAGTTCTCAAGAGGGTGTATTCTAACACGAATTACAGGCACTTGGAATCCATCCAAGATTACAATCCTTTAAAGTCACATCTTCATCCCTAGGCTACTTAACTTTAATGGCAAGTACAGCGCAGTAGCATCTGGGGAATCAATACTCCTGCGTCCTCGGGCACACGGACCAGCTAGCTCGCTCAGAGGGCAGGGCACGCGTCCCCGCCGCCCGGGCCATAGCCTCCCCAGGGCCACCCTGCCCTCCGCCCGGCAGCTGCTGGCCGCGGCCCTGCTGAGGTGGCCAGCGCTCCCAGCTCCTGAACTTGGGGCCGGCGTGACTCACACAGCCTGTCACATGGCGCGGGAGGAGGCCGGGAAGGCCACCGTTGCCAGGTGTTCAGGCTTGGCCCGACCGTTTATTTGCCTTGCAAAGTGGCCCCAGCACCAGTGCTGCTGGGGCGCCGGCGGCCTCTCCTCCCTCGCACCCCCACACCCCCCTGTCACCTGGTCGCCCTCACCTGAGTGGGCAGCAGGAGTTCCCCTTCTTCTGCCTGCCACAGCTCCACCACGTTCGGCAAGGGCTCGATCGCTGCACGAACACCCAAAAAAGGCACCGCGTTTTTAATGCACGAAGAAGAAACGTTTCCTGTTTCCCTGCCGTCCCCCCATGCACCCAAACAAGTCTCCCTCTGCTTCGAAAAGCGGAGGCCACCCTAAGAGCCAGCCCGGATCCCAACACAATGGACGGGTGCAAGCCCGCGACCCCTCCAGCCCGAGGCGAGAGCGTGCACGGTCGCGGGGCTCCGGTGCTGGGGGGCAAGCAGGGGTTCAGCCACGCCACGGGGCGCTCGGGGCGGGCGGCCAGTCTCGGGGAACAAAGCTGCAGGAAGCCGGGCCGCCGAGGGCCCCGGCGCGCTGCACAAAGCAGGGGAAGCGCCCGGGGCCCGCGCACAAAGGCTCCGGGACGCGCGGCTAGCGGTCCACGCCGCTGTCCCCGAGCCCCGCGGCCGCCAGCTCGGCGAGGGCGCGGGCCGGGGGCGCGGGCGGGGTGCCGCGGCCGGCCGCGCTGCCGGCGAGAAGGGCAACCGCCTTCCTCCTCCCGCTGCCCCGCTCCCTCTCCTCCCGCGCCCTCGGAGAGATCGCAGCAGTTCCCCAAAAGAAAGAAGGGGGCGGGGGGCGCGGAGGAGCCCCGAGGCGGCGCCGGGCTGACCTTGTCCCTGCGCCCCTCCCGGGCGGCAGCAGGGCAGCAGGACCTGGAAGACGCCCAGCAGCAGGTTCACGGCCGCGGCGGTGCGGCGGTAGCCGCCGGGCTGCGGGCGTCGGGGCCCCGCCATGCTGCTGCTCGCGCTGCTCTCGGTGCTCGCCGCGCTCGCCGCCCGCTCGCTGGCGCCCCGGCGGCCTCGCCCCGGGCCCGCCCCCGCGCCGCCCCGCCCCGCCCCGCGCCCCCCCGCCGCCGCCGCCCGCCCCGGGCGCGCCGCCGGCTCGCGCGCGTGTGCGCCGCAGATAGGGGGGAACGGAACGCCGCGGGGTTCGGGGGCGCCGGGACAATGCGAACGCGGCGGCCGCGGGCGCCCCGCCCCGGCGCGGAGCACATGGCGGCCGCCCGCCTCGCCGCGCCCGGAGGCGGCTCTCCCACCGCGGCGGGCCGAGACGCCCCGGCCGCCCGGACGGGCCCCGAGAGCGGCGGGCGGGCACGCTCGGGCCCCTGTCGCCCCGCGCCAGGGCAGGCGCGTTCGGGCGGCCGCTGCCCGGCCGGGGTGCACGGGCCCCGGGTCGGTGCCCCCGGGGGAGGGGCGGCCGTGTGGGTGGCAGTGGGGAGCAGCCCTGCGAGAAGCCTCCGGCAGGATATTAGTGGAAATAGTGCCGTGGTTGTCAGGAAGCGCGAGAGCAGCCACATGGCCGCTGCCAGCTACGCAGCGAGGATATCCGGTGGCTGCAAAGTCTGTAATTTAGAATAAGAAGAGTTCGCCCAAGACCGAGGCTGACCTCCGCGCCTCGTGGCGTGGTGCGCCCAGCGCGGTTGTGACAGGTGGGCAGCCTCGCGGGTCCTGGATTCCCAGCCCCCGAGGAGACCTGCGAGCACGCCCTGCGGAGCCCGGCAGAGTTCAGCCGCCTCTGTCTGGAGCAGTCAGGGTCCAGGACGTGGTCAGTTCCCGACAGCAGCACTAACGGGACACCAGAAGGCGGGCTTGGAAATGACTTTTTTAGCCCCGTTTTTGAGGCCCATCATCCAAAAGTACCGCTAAGATCTGAGCACTCGTTTCCGTTACTAGCACGCCTTTGCCAAGGATGTCTGCAACCACGGTTTATTGAGGAATCGGTTTGCACAACCTGGAAGTATTAGCAATCTGAAGGTTTTTAGTTAACGTGCTGCTCCCAGGAGCGGCGAGAATTCAGACTATGCTGGTGTGGCAGAGAGGGCGAGCGGGGCACACCTGTCTGCGGACATCGATCCTCTGTTTAACTGCTTCTGGTGCCGTGCCGTCTAGACGAGCGGCCAGTGGGACAGGTGCAGAAGGACTCAACCAGCTGGGGATCCTCTCCTAAGGACAGAACACAGTTCTGTCAGCCCAGCCTCACACTGTATCTAGACATAACTCTAAGCAAGGTTAACTGCTGCTCAGAACTTAGCGTTTAAGAAAATTAGCATAAATAGAAATCATCCATGTGAAAGAACAAGAGGCACTTTGCACCGGCCAATTTGAACACCTCCAGGATTCTCTGTTCCTTGCCTTTCTTCTGTTCTCCGCCAGCCCCTCCTTGGCAAGGATCTTCAGTTCCATCCCAACCTGTCCTTTTCCCCTTCATTTCACTTCTCTAGGCCTGTGTCTCCCCCCTCCCCCACTGTGTGTCCCCAATGACAAGAATCCAGCCAACCCGAGCAGTAACTGCACCTTCAAAGTTTGTTTGTAAGTGAAAGTTCTCCCACTGGCTTGTTTGTCTTACCATATGGATTTCCAAGTCCTCTTAGGACTTACTGCTTAGAGAGGACAGCAGAGCAAGCATGGACCACCAGGTGCTAGCAAACAGCTTTAATACAAAGTCACGGCGCGCAAGTTTTTTGCTGACTCTTCAACTGTTTTCCTTTTTTACTAAAAAGGCACCAGGATCATAGAATCTTCCCCACAGGCACCAGGATCACAGAATCACTGGTGACGGTCTAAAGGATAGACCATGACTATGAAGCCTATGCAAATGCTCTGTCTTGTTCTCCTGCTGAAGTTTTTTAAGGTCAGTTTGATTTTTTTTCACGTTGTGGGCTTGCGGACTTCACGGAGCGAGCAATGCTAGTTGACTGTTGTTCCGAAGCCCAGAAGTATATATCTGCACTGCCATGGGCTTGCAGAGGGACCAGGGATTACACAGCTGTCTCCTTAGATAAATCTGACCCACTTAGCCCTCTCTGGAGGTATTTTTCATGCTGACTCATTCACAACAGGAAAGCTCTGGCCCATTAAGCAGCACCCACATTTTGGAGTGAACAGTTCTCCGAAGAAGACTCCTGTATCATTTGTGCTGTATTTCCATTATTCCCCCAAAGACCATAGACGTCGTCGTTACAGAATATGAAAACTGGAAAAAAGCTTGGCTGTCAAATACTAGCCCAATTGCCTTGTTTTTACAAAAGAAGAAACTGAAGCCAGAGAGGATGAGTAATGTCCAACTCATAAAAGCAGAGCAATGTACAAGTCTGTAGGAAATAATGTTAACTGAAAAAAATGAATGTAAACATGAATTAAGTTGATATGTAAATTATATACACAAGACGACAGTGTGGAAAGGACTGAATGGAAAGGACAAAGGATTGGAATATATCAATTTTAAATTAGATCCATGTAAGTTAACAGCTTTTTAAACCACATTTAAAATGGACTAAATGTACACTTATTTTTAAATATGCAAGATGTTGGCCATGAATTTGACTTCATTTTTGTCCTTTTTCTTAGTGAGTACAGTTAAGCACCGAGTACGTCTCGGGGCCTCCCTCCCTGGTGGCACTAGGGGTTAAGTAGCAGCACTATGAAGCTATCTGTAGCAAGAGTTCAAACCCCTGCCAGGGGGCTGACCCACGTGGTATGGTAGACTTCTCTGGTGCTCTCTGGTGAATACTGTCACCCCCAACATCTCTGGCCTGTGTACCCCAGTTCTTGTGTGCATAAATAAATCTTAAAAACCCAAGTAAGTCTATAAATGTGAGTTACATCTCAATATAGTGTGCATAAAATCGACAGAGAAGTGGCAAGCCCAAATCACCCGTCTCTAGCCCAGAAAACTTTCAGCGTTACCAGGTCACAAGGTGTCTGTGAAGAGTAAAGGATATCCTCTATGGTAAGTGTATGGGCCTGACAAATGCCTATCATGATACCATCATGTCTTCACTACCTGGGAGCAAGCTGCCCTTCCATGGATATGGTAATCCTTTTTTTCTAAAGATTTATTTATGTATTGCATAGAACTGGGGTGTAGGCCAGAGGTGTGGGGTGTAGGCCAGAGACAGAGTGGGGAGCAGAACAGATGAATTTACTGAAATACACTGTCAAAAGGAACAAAGCAGCAGGCAATACAGGAGAGGTCTGTTGTGCCGTATATAGGTCAGCTCCCTGGCCTGGGATCAAACTCAGGCCACAGAGGTGATAGCGCTGAGATAACCACTAGGCCACCATGGAGGACCAAAAATGGTAAACTTAAATCTAATCATCAATGACTTGAATAATCTAATCATTGTCATCATCAAGTAAGTTATCACTCAGACATATTGGAAATGAGAACGATTAATGAAAATGTACATGTAACACCTATTTGACTCATCTGTCCATCAAATGGAACTACAAAAGACACCAAATAACCAAAACAATCCTGAGAAAGAAGAGCAAAGCAGGAGATATCACAGTTCTTGGTTTCAAATTATATTACAAAACTAACATAATGAAAACAGTATGGTAGTGTCATAAAGCAATACATAGACCAAGAATTGAGAGTCCAGTAGTAAACCCACACATGTTTAGTCAACTAATATTTAGCAAGGGAGCAGAAACAGTCTCTTCAATAAATATTGCTGGGAGAATTGGACATTCACATGTAAAAGAATACAGCTAGACTCTTACCTTATACCACACGCACAAATTTACTTGAAGAGGGTTAAAGATGTATGTAAGAGATGAAATCACAAAACTTCTAGAAGAAGACTTAGGGTAAAGCTCCTTGACATGGATCTTAGCAATGTTTGTTTATTTTTTCCTCTTGGATAGGACATCCACAACACAAGCAACAGAACCAAAAACAAGTAAGTAGAACTACATCAAACTAAAAAGAATCTGCTTAACAAAAGAAGCCAAGTAACAAAATGAAAAGCAGCCTACGGAATGGAAAAATTATTTGCATACTATATATCTGACAATGGGTTAACAGCTGAAATATAAAAACAACTCAGAACTCCATAGCAAAATAATAACAAAAATAATCCATTTAAAAATGGGCAAGGGACATAAATATTTTTGCAGAGAAGACATGAATGGCCAACAGGTACATGAAAGGTGTTTGGCATCATTAATTACCTGAAAGGCAAATCAAAACCAGTCAAATATCACCTCAAGCCAGTTAGAATGATTATCATCATAAAGAAAGAGAAAAAAAAAGACAGGAAATAGCAAATGCTGGCAAATATTCGCACACAGTTGATGAGAATGTAAATTCATATAACCGCTATAGATGAAAGTATGGTGGCTACTCAAAAAATTAAAATGGAACTCTGTGTGATCCAGGAATTCCTCTTATGGGAATATATTTGAAGGAAGAGAAGCACTGAAAATGAGATATACTTGCACCTCTGTGTTTAGCATCATTGCTTACAGTAGCCAACACACAGAAACAATCCCAGCATCATCAACAGATCAATGGATAAAGTAGCTGTGATGTGTGTGATATATTCTATTAATATACATGTATATATCTATAGTATTATGTCTATAGTATGTGTGATGGAATATTATTCAGCCATGAAAAATAAAGAAATCCTGCCATTTGCTACGACATGGATGGAACTAGAGGGCATTTTTCTAAGTGAAATAAGAGACAGGAAAATACTGCATGACCTTATATGTAGAATGTAAAAACAAAAAGCAAGAAACAAAATCTCATAGAAAAAGATTTGTGGTTGCCAGGGGTGGGAGTGAGGATTAGGGAAAATAGAAGAAAATGGTCAAAAGGTGCAAACTTCCAGTAATAAGGCCAGTATGTCCTGGGGATGTAAATTACAGTGTGATGATAGCAGTTAGCACGGCTAGAGGACGTATTTGCAGGTTGTTAAGAGAGACGATCTGAAGAGCTCTCATCACAAGGAAAAAGCTATTTTTTCCTTTTCCTTTTTTGTATCTATAGAAGATGATGGGTGTTCACTAAACTTGCTGTGACGATCATTTCATCGTATTTGAAAGTCATGATGCTTTGAATGTCTGATAAGCATCTCAAAACCTAACTCGTTCAGAACTCTTGATTCCACCGACCCAAACCTGTTACAGCCACCATCTTCCCACAGCAGCACCATCTACCTCAGTTGCTCGAGCCAAAAACCTAGAAGTCATATTTAATTCCTCTCCTTTACACCCTTTAAACCTATCAACAAGTTCTGTGGTGCTCACCTCCAGAACACTTCCCTCACCTGTTCTTCCTTTCCCCACCACTGCCCTGACTAAAGGCCTCATCTCTCAGAGACTCACTACAGTTTGGGTCTCTGGGCTCTCCCCTCCCACTCTCACTCCTGACATGTCAGGAGCACAACAGCCAAGATCATCTTCTTCAAACAGAATTCAGACTATGTAGGAAGCCCTCAGTGGGTCCCTACCCCGAATATAATCCCAGCTGCTCTCTGTGTCCTGCAGGAAACCGCAAACTCCAGCCCTGCTCGCCTTTCTCCTAGGCCGCACCTCCCACAAGTCTCCTCTGGATAATGTCCTTCCAGCCACTTGCCTTTGTGTTCAAGTGCACCAGGCCTGACCCCCACCCCACGGCTTTTGCACTTCTTGTTTTCTGTACCCAGGAAGCTCTTTGTCCTGGTTATCACACATGTGGCTCCTCTCATCACACAGAGCTGCCATATGTGTTGCACACAGGCCCCATGGCTATAGCGGCACGGGCACCGAGCCTAGCTCTCCCATCCGCTGAGCTGGATCCTGCCTCAAAGGCTCTTGAAGTCAGAGCAACCTGCCTCTGGTTCCAGAAAGACGCTGCAGATGACCAGAACACAGGCCCATGATGCTGTGTGCTCTGGATGGGACACCTTTATCTAATCAAAATATAATTTCGTATGTCTGAGGAGAAGAGAGCGCTAATAAGTCACTAGGCACTCACTCTATACGCTGTATCATGTGAGCTTGTAAAAACACAATGGCTCAGTCGTATTATCCTCATTTTTACATGTTGGAAGCTGAGATTGAGAGGGACAAATCATTACTCTGGAGTTAAAATTGGCTCTAATCTCAATGGACCATACTTCCCCTAAGGGTTGAGACGCAAGAACTCGCTTGGAAACTCCCATTTTCTTCAAGTTTTAAGATGCTTGGAGGAAAACCAGTCAAGACCCAGCTATCATCAGGAAACTATCGCTGCTTCCTGCAAGCATGAAACAGACCTGCCGATACACAGACCCGCCGGTACACCCTCTCAGCAATCCATTAAGGTCACAATGGAATCCAAAAGAATCATTTTCCTTTCACGTCTCCACACTTTTAGGCTTGTCTTTGTGCTAATGTTTGTACAGACTGGCATCTAATTTGGGAAGGTTGTTGATGTAAACCTCTGAGAAAGTGACTGAGTTGACTTACTGGTACCGACTAAAATTTTTCACCTGGGCGTTCAAAATGTAGACCAAGAATTTTAAATTCTTTTTCCTTTGCTTTCTATCTTGTTTTTGGAAGAGATGTAAAAGTAGACTTTCATATCTTTTTTTTTTTAAAGATTTATTTATTTATGCACACAAGAGCTGGGGTACAGGCCAGAGTGGCAGGAGGTGAGAAGATTCACCAGACAGAGCAGGGAGAAGAACAGGCAGATGGACTGAAGTACACAGCTGAGGGGAGCAGCAGGCGAGGCAGGAGAGGTCTGCTGTGCCATGTGGGTCCCCTCTCTGGTTGGCCGCAGGGATCGAACTCGTGCTGCAGTGGCTGCGTTTTGCTTCAGAGTGTGTTGCTTAACTCAGTGCGCCACCAGGGAGGCCCCGACTTTCATATCTTAAAAGTAGGGTGTCAAGAATTGTAATTCTATAAGACGAATCCAATTCTTAGTAGATGATCTTAGGAGAACGGTTTTTAAGGCCCCGCCTAAACTATAAAACAAGACCTCCCGGAGCCGGGAGCAGAAAGGTTAAGTCCTTTTTCAGCTCCAGTTAATAGTCTGCAGTGATCCACTGTAACGCAGCTTCCTTTTCTAGAAATACTGATAGAAAACTATCCTCACAGAGTGCTTATGACATGCCAAGCCTCTCCTAAATGCTTTGCATATTGTGTCATTTAGTCCTTCCATCCACCCTGTGGGGTACAGCTACTATTATCACCCCTGCTTTACAGATGGAGAAACTGAGGCACAGATAGGTAAGAGCATAAACTTGTGACAGAGCAGAAATCCAAAGCCAAGCATCCTGTCTGGAGTGCACGGTCTGGACGCTGGGGCCAGGCTGCCTTTGTGCGCCAGTGAATGGAGGTTAATGCAGGTTAATGGCAACAAGTGTTGTCACAGTTATCTTTAGAAACGTCGGGAGGCACACCGGAGAAGGGCCATGACAGCCCCGACGTGACCAGCTTGTTTTAAAGAGGATGTCGATAGCTGCCTACCGATGTCCAGCATGGCACGCGTCCTGGTTCCAGAAGCGAAGCCTTTGCAAACGAGCCTGTCCAGGCGGCGTGAGCGTGATACGTAAGTCACGTGACCCCAGGTTGCCGAGGCGCTCGCAGAGCGAACGCCGCACAACTCCCGCTATCAACCGGGATTCTGCTCTGCGTATTTCAACGCCCCCACCCGACTGCCCCGCGGAACAAGCCGGCTGCAGGTTTCACAAACGTGCTTCACCACCTTGAACAAGACACCTCACCGCCCCGGCCCTTTCCCCTTGTCTGTAAAATGAAACCACAGGAGGGGAGGACATCTCGGTCCTCTCCACGCCTGCGATCGGTGCTGCTGTGCCCACGGCCGCTGCTCGGACGCAGCAGCCTGAACTCTCCTTACTCATCACTCTTTCTGCTTCAGCATGCAAGCAGCGGAGCAGCTCGCAGCTTCCTGGAGCCGCACGCCTGCAGATCACAGTCATGTTAAGTTTGGCACTTGAAGTTCAACGAAAAAGCTGCCAGGTCAGCAGCCGGGAGCCAGATGTCAGAGAGGAGAGGTAAGGGGGCTCTGTTCCCCCAAGCACTCAGCTGGCGGGCTGGGGACTCCCAGCTGCAGGGCAGGCAATTGCTGAACCTCTCCATGCCGAGCTCCCCTTTTGCGAATGG
Organism: Galemys pyrenaicus; assembly: GCA_019455555.1. NCBI lineage: Eukaryota > Metazoa > Chordata > Mammalia > Eulipotyphla > Talpidae > Galemys > Galemys pyrenaicus. The sequence continues at coordinate 1,661,835 of JAGFMF010012111.1, forward strand.
AGGTGGCAAACGCCCCCGTTCCTGGCAGAGCAGCGAGCCGGCTGCAGAAGCTGCAGAGCGGCCGCACGGCAAACACCGCGTAACTTCATTTTGTTGTTTTTCCCAATAGCAAGAAAAACAAAATGATAACCTGAAGGAGGTTAACTCCAGGGGTTTACACGGTCCTGCTGGGATGAGGGCCACGGTCGGTGCTGATGTGGGGGGTCAGCGAAATGTCCTTTTGTGAAAATGCCCCTCCTCGGCTTACACTGACCTGGGTTTATTTATTTATTTATTTTTTATCTTCAAATTTAATTTTATTGAGACATTCAGCTATGTCTGTCAGTCTACATCCAAATTTGCTACTAAAAATAAAATAAAGTCACATCCTACATTAGGAATACCAAGTCTGAAAAACACTTTTTGAGCCAAGCCTATTGTATAAATAAATGACTAGTTTCTTTTCATATCAAAATTCCCATAGAAAATTACCTTCCCCCCTCCCCAGATCTATCTGTAACCATGATGAATGTAAAAATCTGAATATGACACATCCTTGTCAAAGAAAAGGTGCAAAGTCTATTAACAGCTTTAAAAGTGGCATTTGCAGAGTGTGACTGACCTGGGTTTAGCCTTTGCCAAACACAAGCAGCACGCCCAACGTCCTGGGGAAGGGCGATCAGTGGCCCCTTCTCCAGTCGCTCCGTCCCCTTCAAGGAGCAACACTAGGAAGAGCAGACACAGAGACCGAGGTTCGCGACTTCCCAAGGTCTCAGTGCCAAGAGGGGTCCCCCCGGCTCCAGAACCGGCACTTGTGTGCGAGTGACCAGTGTTGTCTACACCCACTACACTGCGCATGAGAGAGCAAAAACATAGCCTGAACACTTGCTAATTACTGGAAAACATGTTCTCACCGGGAAAAACCAGACCTCCATCCGTTTCATACTCCCCTCCCTCAGGAAAGAAGCGGCAGGCACCTTCGGGGAGACCCCCCCACCAAACCGCACCGAGTGAGTTCCGTGCAGCGCACAGCCCTGCTGCCCGCTGGCCAGGGCAGGGCAGGTCCTGGAACAGGCGGAGGCCGCAGGAGCAGGGAGCGCGGGCCCAGCAGCTGCCTGCCAGCAACAGCTCCCAGGAACAGCAGGAAGCTCCCGAACTGAAGCTCAGCGAGGCCTGAGGAGGAGGCCAGAGGCAGAGGGGCAGAATCACACACAGCGGGGCGGGGCGTGACCCACAGCAGCGGGCGCCTGCAGCCAGGAGCTCCAGGCAGGCCTCGGATGTCACCTCCGCTGAGGCCGCTGGGTTCCCTGACAGGGTGAGTGGAAGAGGTAGGAGAAGGAGCAGCCTGGAGGCCTCGGGAGACTGAGGCTGCAGGCCTTGCTGGCTCTGGGCCTCGATGCCTCCCGGAGTCCCATTTCCTCGGCCAGTACATTAAAGGGGAAGTTGTGGGAAGTGGCTGAGAGGGCCGAAGGTGAGTAGCCGGCTGGGGGACCAGCGATCCTCTGCGGGCATCTGCTGCACCCCGCTGCAGCACCCACGAGCCAACACCGGCGGATTCCTGGGGTGAGTCAAACAGTTTGGAGGCATGACACTGCACTCCCCGGGGGCACTACTTCTGCTGTGTTCAAGATGATCTTAGGCCTGACATTTTAGACTGACAGACTCACTCAGAAGTGCCGATTAAGGCAACACCACAATAATGGCTCTTTAATCAAACACAAGGCCAACAGCGGCAAAAGGACAAATGGCTCTAAGAGGCGCTGTTGGGAAAGATTTGAGGACGCCCACATCCTGGTGCCAAGAACAGGACCACCAGCGTGTAGAGGAAACCTGAGGGGCTCCCTGGTGGCACTGTGGAGCTTCTGCAGCCACTGCGGTAAGAGTTCGATCCCCAGCCAGGGAGGGACCCACTTGGCGTAGCAGACCTCTCCTGCCTTGCCCGCTGCTCTCCTCAGCAGTATATTTTGGTCGATCTGCCTGTTCTGCTCCCCACTGTCTCTGATGAATCTTCTCACCCCACACACCTCTGGCCTGTACCCCAGTTTTTGTATGCATAATAAAATCTTTTGAAAAACAAAAATAATAAAAAAAGGAAACCCAAATTCAGAAGGAGAGCCCAGAACCAGACCCTTTGACACAGCAATATTCTCAGAAATTTATTCTGAGAAAATAATTTTAGATAAAGGATATTTTACAAGGTAATTTATGGTAATGTTATTTGTAACATCTCCAAAGTGGAAACACCCCAAATTAATCCACTAAAAAGGAAATGGCAAAGATAACTGTGACATATTCTGTGGAAAAGCTACACGGTTTTAAATAACAAAAAGAAAAAGTAGGGTCTCCTTGGTGGTGCAGTGGGTTGAGCAACGCACTGCGAGGCAAACCACAGCCACTGCAGCATGAGTGTGATCCCTGCCTCCGGCCAGGGAGCTGACCCACATGGCGCGGCAGACCTCTCCTGCCTCGCCCGCTGCTCCCCTCAGCAGTGTGTTTCAGTCGGTCTGCCTGTTGTGCAGCCCACTCTGTCTCGGGTGAATCCTCTTACCTCCCGCAGCTTTGGCCTGCACCCTAGCTCTTGTGTGCATAAATTAATCTTTAAAAAAAAAAAGAAAAAGGAAAAAGTAGGCATGCATGAGGCTGGAGCAGAAGGGACTAGAGGTGATAAAATCAGGAAAGAGTGAAGTAGTGTTTCATTTGGGCAAGATACGAAGCTCAACACAGATAATGAATGTTGATTTAAATACAAACCAAACCGAAAATCTTGGGAGGGAGACTATTTTCAATCAACAATTAGTTCATGCATTTTTTGATCAAATGATTTACAGTTTTCTATTGCAAGGAGAAACTGGTTTTCTAGGCCACAAAATGGTAGACTATAGATAGCGTGGGTGACGGAGAGGAAGGGGGTGAGGGGAAGCTGGGAACCTAACTGGGCCAGGGGACTGCTGATTAGAATCCTCTCTGCTCAACTGAATGGGTGTCTAAAGGCGTCTCTGAAGCAGGAAGCTGGTTTGCAGGTCACTGGCCCAAGGGGACAGGGCTTAGAACAGGAAATGGCTAGGACAATCTTTCTAGTTTGTCAGAGGAAATTGATGTAATGAAGACAGACGCTGGGAAGATGTTGCTTGATGACTAAGACCGCGTACTTCGGATCTCGGCTGAAGAGGCAAGCACAGTGTAAGCGCTGAACAGAAAGGTAAGAGCTGCAGAGGATTAAATGAGATAATATGTGTAGATGTCATTTGCCAAGTGAGAAACGCCTTAGAGGTGCTTAGCCTCAAGCCAAGAGCTTCACGCTTAGAAAAAGATTGCAAAGTTGGCCAGTATGTCCACTAACTATAATCCTTAAATCAACAGATGATTTTATAAATTCACAGTTCTTCTTCTGAACAAGTCATGATAAAATCAATCTTTTCTCTCCTCGAAGCTATGATTTCATCTTGACCATTTAACAAGAATGACGTCTTGGGCAGATTTTGGCGTTCCACGGGCCAGCCATGATTAAATTGATCATGTTTGTGAAGTAGTCTAAAATGCCAAATCAGCTATAACAGGCTCAGTGTCTTTTGTCGTCTGCTTAGTTCAAATCACATGGCCGTTCATTCCGTCAGTCAGTCACTCATTCATGATGATCACCAGAGAAGCGCTGGCTTATGTAGGGAAGGCACACGTGCTCCAGCAACAGAAAGACACAAGTCACTACAGTTCGGAAGAAAAGGGAAATGTGGAAGTTAGGATGCGTTATATAAGCAGGCCAGTGAGCAAATAACTTCCATCTTTTCAAAGAACAACATTTGCACTTCCTTGCCTAAATGCAGCTGCTGGGCTACGTGAGCTACCTGCTTGCACCTACATGCACTCACATGCAGCCTTCAGCTTTGGCTCTTGGGGCCAAGAGTCAGCTTCTTCTCTTGCCTCGGGGCATCAGGTTTCAGCTCCCATTGTCCGATTTGGGCCCACTTCCCCCTGTGCCTTATTAAAATGAACACTTGCCTTTTGATTTTCTTCTGGCGACCATGGGGCCAAGTGCTGTTTTCTTTCTTTACAGGAGTTAAAGATCACCTGTACCACTGAGTCCATAGAGGGAGCGGAGAAGCTCGTAGCTGACGAAGTCAGCCATCTTGACCTCATGCTAGTTTGCTCATGTCATGTTAAGTACCATTTCGTTTCTGTAGCCTTAATTTACCATTTAACCCTGGAGCTGGATTTTGTGTTGCCTTCACACACAAACACATAACTTAGTTACTTAGTTCTTTTTAGGCACGTCTCCAGCTGTGAGTTTAGCAAGGCTTCCTGCTAATAGGGAGACAGACAGAATTACAACTCCAAACATTCCCCTGCCACTGATCCAGAACATGTGTTATCACATCACACACTGTAAATTGATTCCAAATCCCTGCCAACGGGCACAGTCTGCATTCCAGCTATCTGAGTCCCCGGGACAGAGGGTTGTTGACACAGAAATATGCCATGCTTCCCCCTTTAATTTGGTGTGAGCACGAATAAGTTTGCTGAACATTTCTGATTCTTTGAATATGCTCCCCCCCGAAGACATATAAAAGCTTAAAAAAATCTCTGTAACTTAGTGACAATAGACTTATCTTGAGATCCCCAGCCCCTGTAATTGTTACTGTCACTTCCAATCTCTGAGTGAAGTTGGTTAACAGGAAATAGGGCAAGATGGAGGGGAGCTCACTTTTAAGATAATAAAGTGACTCTCACTCAACTGATGAGAGACATAAACAGTCTGACTAAGATAGTCTCTCGGGAGTAGAAGTCTAGGATTTCAAATGCTATATAAACAGTTGCAAAATCTCCCGAGCACTCCAGAAACCAACCACGTGGCAGCGTGAGGCGCAAACGTGTCTTTTCAGGTCTGCGCTCTCCCATACCGACTACTTGCTTTATCATCGTTGGATTTCTTTTTCAAAATAAGTGTGCAGAGGAGCAAGCCAGCGTGACCGAAGCATCTCTATTTGTGTTACTTTAGGCCTGGAGAGCAGCAGTGGGGAGCAGAGTGTCTCGGAGTGAGCTGGCATCAGGAACGTCTTGGGGTGAGAAGGGGTCAGAAGTCCCTCACTCACGTTGGGCCTGTCCCAAGAGGCTCAGTTTGGTTCCCGTGGTGATACCATCCTGTTCCCACCACTTCCCCACCAGGTCTCATTTCTTTGCACTTGACCATCAGCCCATCCCACTCCGCTTCCGTCCTCCGCTTCCTTATCCCATCCACGTTGCCACAAGTGCTCAGGTAGGAAGAGGGAGCTAATGCTTTGCGCCAGGTGGCTAGTGCTGAGGGTGGGCTGCCAGGAAATGCTCAGACTTCACAGAACAGGATTCTGCCGGTTTCAGATGGAGTCTCACTCTATCTAGAGGAGTACAGACTCACTGGTGGCCTGGCCCGCTGTTGCTCAAATCTATTAGCTAGTGCTAACAAATAAACTAGGCCTGGCTGACTGCATAATTTCCCTACGTTATTTTCAGGTTGTTCTGGGACAATTAAGACATGACTCCATGAGCTGTCAGGAGGCCTGGCGTCTAGAACTAGCTGTGGTGGGTCAACCAGCCAAGGGACATCGGGTAAGCCACTAATACAATCCGGGTCTCTGGCTCCTTACTAGCAAAATGGAGGCATCGGCTGGGGTTGCATCCTGAAGAGGCTCCTTGGTCTCAAATCCAATGACTCTTTTTACTGGGGCCTCCCTGGTGGCGCAGTGGGTTAAGCAACACACTATGAAGCAAACCACAGCCACTGCAGCATGAGTTCGATCCCTGCGGCCGGCCAGGGAGGGGACCCACATGGTGCACCAGACCTCTCCTGCAGTGCCCGCTGCTCCCCTCAGCAGTGTACATCCCTGATCTGCCTGTTCTGCTCCCCGCTCTCTGTGATGAATCTTCTCACCCCCACCCATGCCTCTGGCCTGTACCCCAGTGCTTGTATGCATAAATAAATAAATCTTTAAAAAAATCCAATGATTCTTTTTACTTCTCAGTCCTATCTTCTCAAGAGGTGAGATTTTACTGCACCTTCCAAGTTTGATTTGTTTAATCTTGCAATTTTCCAATAAAGGTTAAAGGAAGAGTATATATTATCAAAACAAAGGAACTCTAATCTTATAATCTTAAAAAGGGTTTGATTATGTGTGCTTGGGAGAGGCAACACATAAGATTATAACAGAAAAGCAATTCGAGTCTAAAGTATAGTGGGTATTTTCATTTCCTCAAAGAGCCAAGCTATGTATGAACAATGTCTATAAAAGCAGACTTATATTCTATAACAATAAAAGTATTGTTTAACAAAAAAATTCTCAAATATTAAGACAATGCTCATATACTAAAAGTCTTTATAAAGACACGTTCTCCTATGTTTATTTCTACTTATTCCAGTACAACGCATGTCACGGTTAGCACCTTGTTAAAAACCACTGATGGATTCATGGACCCAAATCCCTGGATGTCTCTTCCCCCCACAGAATCTGTCAATACAAGGGCTCCCCTGGATGGTAACAGAAACATAAGCAGGATGCCAGGATGCTTATTCCTCTTCTCTGGCCTGAAGCCGGAAGAGAACACAACCCGGAAGTGGCACAGAAGAATCCCATCAGTTAAATTCACTCAGGTCCGTGAGACTCTCTCCTGACACACGAATATCCGTGGGGAACAAAAGCCATCAGTTCTCCAGACGTGGCGCACAGTAACTGGTGGGCGGATTGGCCTCTAAGTGCACCGTGACTGGGCACACACAGGCCACCGTGACCTGATGGTCTTCTGGTTCTGTGCACACAGCACATGGAGAACATTCTTAAAGGACATAATTTTAGGACCAAGTGCCGTCGGAAAGAAGACAGGTTAGTCCCAGGAGCAGCTGCGTGGGTGATGGTGCTGGGGCAACGGGAGGACAGGGGCCATGAGGACCCCGCCCTCGTGGGATGACAGATGTGCAAGGCTGCAGGTGGGAGCAGGGGAAGGGCCATTCTTGCTTTCCTTTTAAGCAACCCACTTCAGATTAGGGTGCTGGCGCTGCACCTTCCTTTCAAGCCATCTGACATCCTTCGGGACTGTCACTGTCTGGGCAACGTGCTCAAATCCAAACTCACTCCTGTGCTCACCTTTTCACCTGGCCGCACCCTCACGCAGTCAAGTCATTCTCATGCTGATCTGCCACGCCTTCCCTGCTCCCACATGGGGGTTATTCTGCCTGCCAGGGCCGTTCCCTCTCTAGAATCCACCCACCCCACGTGGAGTCACCGCCTCACTCAACAAAATATCCACCAGGGTGCACGTGTAAGGAGCCTTGTTGAGAGGTGCGCAGGCAGCTGTCAGCACCAACATGGTCTCGACAAGAACCTTACTTGGGTGTCTCTTCCTCCATTAAGACTTTGCTATTAGTTTAGCCAACACATCTGAAAAACAAATCTACTCGACCAGCTGCCATGAGATCTGACAACGGCTCAGGGTATTTGATACCTACTGATGCGGGAAAATGCAGTTTAACTCCCCTATGTTTGCGTCACACTGCTCTTCTCTCTCAACTGCACAGAACTGAGGAAAGAAATCTTTCCCTGATCCTGACCTGGAGTTTGAAGATGAGACTAGACTTGAGGTGGCCACGGGGTGGTGAGGCCAGAGGGATGGAGTGACAGGGAGAGGGCAGGAGGACTCAGCAGCCTCGCTGAAGACAAACTCCTGCTCACATTGACGATTCCAGACCAGAACCCCCTGCTAAACTCTGGGTGAGTTTTGTTTTGCTTTATTTTAAGTACAGAGAGAGATACTACTGAAGATTTTAGAAGGAAAGTGATATAAATAGCCCCGGATTGGCCTCAGAGAAGAAGCAGAGTGAGAACCACTGTGACTAATGTGTGGGCAAAGGCATCTATTAATAGATAAAGAAATTTAAATCACTTAGCTTGAGGCAGAGAAAGTTTAAGATCAACCAAGAGCGATTGTTGGTGGGTGAAAGGTAACAGGAAAGCATTGGAGCAGCGCCATTTTAGAGCCTCTTTTTGAAAACGGAGTAATAGGGTTACTTATCGTTTTGTTAAAATGAAATTGAGAAGTGAAAAGTTCCTAAATGCGATCTTCAGGATGTGGCTTACAGGAGGGAACCTTCGCATTGAGAGAGGTAAAGAATTTTTAAAATATCCATTCAGTGTACCTAATGCTGCTGACTGCACACCTAAAAATGGTCCAGATGCTAAGTTTTATATTATTTTACCCACAATAAAACATATCCATGGGACAGGACTGGGCTAACACTTTCTGCTTGCTAATCATAGCATTTTAAGGAAAATGCCTATTTCACAAACTACACCTTTTTTTTCCCCATAAACCCTGGTAATAACCTTAGATTTCCTGCCAAACAAAGGGCTTTTAAAAGGAGTAATGAAACTGTCAGAAGGTAGATTCTGACTTGAATCCAAACAGACAGTGCACGGTGGACGGTCACTTGGCCAATGACTTACAGACTACACCCGCCCAAAGGTCTACACTTTCCTGTCCTGCCACTATTGAGAAGAGACAGAAGGAACCCAGGCTTGCTTGTTCTGCTTGAAAAGAGATCTTCCTGAGTTTCAATCCTGGAAAATAGTTCTCGACTGAAACAAGTCACGATGACTTGTAAGAAACATGAAAGGGTCCCCTAGAAGAAAATATACTTAAAAGTCTTTGGCAAAATTTAGAAGACCTAAAAATTGTTGTGTCGACCGTTTCCTTCTCGAAGTTCCTTTGGGCTGCAGATGTGCTTCTCATGGGAGCTGGCCCTCAGGAAACGCTCGTGACTTCTTAGATGCCCGCTCTGGGCGTGAGATGAGCCAAACGCATCAGTGCTGGTGCGGCCTGGGGTGCTCTGCAGCAGAAGACTCAGAATCTAATGAGTTTAGGAGATGATTTTCAGGGCCAGCTGGTCATAGCACAATGCAGGTGAAACGAAGACAGCTTTCCATCTGCTGAGACAGCAGGTGTCTTGCAATGAATTAAAAAAAGGGGCTTTATGGGCCTCCCTGGTGGTGCAGTGGGTTAAGCAACACACTAAGAGGCAAGCCCAAGCCACTGCAGGATGAGTTTGATCCCTGCCACTGGCCAGGGAAGGGACCCACATGGCGAGGCGGACCTCTCCTGCCTCACCTGCTGCTGCCCTCAGCAGTGTTTCAGTCAGTCTGCCTGTCTGCTCCCCGCTCTGTCTCTGGTGTATCCTCTCACCTCCTGTGACTCTGGCCTGTACCCCAGCTCTTGTGTGCATAAATAAATCAATCTTTAAAAAAAAAAAAAAAGAAAAGGGGCTTTATGTTTTGTGGGTAAAGGTTGAAAGTGACCACTACGGCCATTTAAAAGTTGATAAGGAGAATCTTATTTCAGTAAAAGACAGAAACTTTGGATATTAAGGTAAGAGCCTAGAGGAGAAAAGTTATTCACTATCTAAAGACCAGAACCCAGCTCAACACTCAGAATAGAAGTCCAGAATTCAGCTCCAGGGGAGGTTTTCTTACACAAGGAATCTATTAGAAAAGTCATGGTGTGCCTCCTGCTGTTTCTGCTCCCCATAGTCCACCAGAACACCACTGTGGGGGCAGAGAAGAGCCAGTGAGGAGCCAGGGGAAGCAGAAACTGGTGGGACTGAGGACTCGCTGAATGCTCCCTTTCAGCCACTAATGGACAAAAAAGCCTGCATGTGCTTTCTGCCTGTAAAACTAAAAAAGTTAGCATCTTTTCCAACCAAATGTATACTCTCCTGTGGCTGTTAAAAAGCATCATGCGTGAGGGCCTTCCTGGTGGCGCAAGGGGTTAAATCTCAGCACTATGAAGTTATTGGTACGCCAGGGAGCTGACCCACCCACATGGCCAGGCGGACCTCTCCGGCCTCGCATGCTGCTCCCCTCGGCAGTGTGTTTCAACAGATCCACCTGCTCTGCTCCCCACTCTGTGTCTGGTGAATCCTCTCACCCCTGCACCTCTGGCCTACACCCCAGCTCTGGTATGTATAAATAAATAAATCTTAAAAAGAAAATAATTCGTATAAACCCTCCACTTAGAGTATAGGCCTTTCAAGCTTTAAAAAGGAAAGAGAACTTGAATACAGGCTACAACATGAATGGACATGACACATCTAAGTAGCCAGGAACTAACAGACGCCGTACAATCCACTTCTAGCGGTCCCTGGACTAGTCAGCTCCTAGACAGACAGTAGAACCCCGCAGTTGCCAAGGGAGGTGGTGGGGCTTAATGGTGCAGAGTCTCAGTTTGGGAAGATGAGCATCATTCTGGAAATGGATGGTGGTGGCGGTGAGGGAATGTGATTCATGACAAACTGTGCTGAAAAACAGTGAAAATGTTATGTATATTTAACCACAGTTTAAAATATGTGCGTTTTAAAGCGTAGGCCCGCCCCTGGTGACAGTTCCCCATGCTGGTTCTTTTCTAGATGTTTTAACCGGCAGAAGTGACAGCTGGCTGTCCAAGCAGCACAAGACTCAGAGATTTGTTTCAGCCCCTGGTAAAACCTTTTGAAGGCAACTGGGAACTTGACAGTGACTCTCTCAAATCGCACCTGCAGTCTGATTCCGTACAATTAGCCTTGAGCAAGAGTTGATGAAACGCTTGATAAAATAACTTCTTGGAAGATGCGGCTTCCCTCTTACTTTCCCACCCTCCCGTCCTCCCGCGTGAACGCCACATCAAAAGTTTCAGTTGCCATTTTTTTCTTCTTTTTTTAAGTTTTGGCATCGACATTGGTTGGGGTCCGCCTGCTGAATGCAAACAGGCCCCACGAACGCCAGGTACCTGCCCCCGCCCACCCCCCCCCCGTAGCACACTCCCAAGAGCTGACCGCCACCCAGTCACAAAGCCAGCCGGTGTGGTCAGCAGGGCTAAGGGACATCTCCTTTATGTTTCCTCCTTAATATGGTTCCTTCGGCGGGGGGTAGGGGAGCACTCTGGAAACGACAGTCCTCAGGTCCCCAAGTTCCTCTTTCTATTTCGGCAGTTTTCACTTCCCCCCCATTAGAAATCCCCGAGCGCTGGTGAGGTTTTCTCCTCGCCTTTCCCTGTTATTTCCCTTTCTGGGCTCCCCTCACACCTCTTCTGGGCTTGGCCCCGTGTCCAGCAGCCACTCCGACCTGCCTCCCAGCTTCGGCTCCGTGTCTGCCACCCCAGGCCTTTCCTACCACTCTCCTGTGCACCTGCAGCCCCAGGAGAACACTCCCAGTGCTGGTCCACACTCGGGCCTTGGGCCAGGGCATGGGGCTGCCTGCTGGCTGCTTCCACTCTCCGCCACGCCACCGCAGGCCTGTGGGTGAAAGGGAATTCCTTCCCTGGGGGCCGGGGAAATTTGCTGGTGCTCTCTGGCTACTCAGAGAGGGATTTCGTGGGGAGGCTTCACCACCACTGTTTCTTGGAGCTAGGATCCCCATTTCACCTCAGTGGTGTTTTCTAGAAAAACAGGAATGAAGCAGAGTTTTACCGGGTAAGCTGTCTCTGAAACCTAAAATGTCACCAGGCCCTTCACTGCCTATCAAAAATCCCAGTCCGACACAAGCTTTTAAATCCCACCTCAGTTCCCCTAGTAGAGCATAGTTACAAATCTCTGTCTACAAACTCATTTTTGCAATAGATAGTTTTATTTTCTGCACCTATTTTCCAATTTGAGGCCCCATCCACAGAATGGGAGACTTAACCTCAGCCTTTTTGGAGGTTCCCTGCTCTCCGCTCCCCAAGACTGGGCCTCGGCTCTGGGTCTTAACATCAAGAACGGGGATCTCTGGGGCATCCACAGGAGCCGCTGCAAAGGCGCCTACTCAGGCCCAGCAGCTGTCAGCCACTCCGGCACCTCTGGGACGTTTCTCTCTGGGTCCTGCTTCCCCCGAGCAGGGCACGGAGAAGTGGCGCACAGCTCCCCTCACTCTCAGGCCTCCAACTTTCCTCCTCCTCCCAGCCTGAAGGAATTTCCTTCCTGACCACGGTATATGATTATGCTCACGAATCCTCCCCCTCATCTTTAAGCCAACAGTTCACCCGTTCCCAGGGGCCCAGACCTCTGGAAAAATAACCCGGGATTTGCTTTCCCCTAAAACAGAGAGCACCAAGCTGTACCTGAAACGTAGGGTAAAAAGGTCCCCAACTGCAACTTTCTGTCACATTTTTAGCAGCAGTTTTTGAACACAGTGAATGTGATAGTTACAAATGATTCAACTTAGATATCCTAACTGATTAAAGAAATACTTCTCGGGCCTCCCTGGTGGCGCAGTGGGTTAAGCAACACACTATGAACCAGACCGCAGCCACTGAAGCACGAGTTCAATCCCTGCTGCCGGCCATGGGGGGTACCCACATGGTGCAGCAGACCTCTCCTGCTGTGCCCGCTGCTCCCCTCAGCAGTGTACTTCCGTTGATCTGCCTGTTCTGCTCCCCGCTCTCTGTGGTGAATCCTCTCACCCCCCGCCCCACACCTCTGGCCTGTACCCCAGTGCTTGTATGCATAAATAAATAAATCTTTAAAAAAAAAAATACTTCTCTCTCTCCACAGTAGTTGGTGAGTCTTTATATAATTAGTTCAAGTTATCCCAGCTCTCTTTTCTGGAAAAAATTGGCAAGGCATCCCCAAGATTATAGATAATATTCCTCCTATACTTTAGTACCGAACAGGCTGAGATCTGTTGCTGGCTACTAATTTGCATAACTAAAAAAGTGAAAGTAATTATGAGCACACAGAAGGTTATGGGGAGAACCTATTTGGACCCAATATGCATCTCAGAGCATCTTCCTGCTTCCATCCTGAACATCGGTCCAAGCATCAAACCCCCACCGGCCTCCACCTCACTGTGCCGGCTCCTCACACACCAGTGCTGGTGGCTTCAGTCCCATGGAAGCGGCCACTTCAGGGGCAGTTTGAAGCTATTCATGTACAGCTACGCGTGAACTTCATACAGTCCACAGAATGCTCTGTCCCCATTATCTTTTTTAGATCCTCATAATCACTATAAGTGGTTGTGGTTTTTAAAGAATTTTTTAAATAGTAGGTGCAGCTGACATTTGCCTACAAACAAGCACTGAGCCCAGGCTTACTTAATGAGGGGATTCCCACTAGTTCTCAGGAGACGTGCGAAGGAGGCCTGCCACCTACATACTAGAACAGCTAGAACGCCTCGCGCGTGTGCGGAAATCCATGAAGAGCATCACTGCTGAAAAACACTAGTTTCTAGTAGCTTCTGAAAACCTGCTAGAAAAGGTCACGAAATGGATCAGTAGGAAAAAGGAAGAGCAATACTTGATATATATAGTTTATAGATATATATCCAGCAAAAGTTACAAATAATAACACAATTCCTGTAATTGTTACCACCCAGAAGTATTCATTACCAGCAGGAGAAAAGAGAATGAGGGAACAAGCAAGAAATGAAAGATGGGAACTTCGGTTTCTTTTTTTTTTAAAGATTTATGCTTATTTATTTTTGCATCTAAGAAGTGGGGTGTAGGCCAGAGGTGCAGGAGGTGAGGGGATTCACCAGAGACAGAGTGGGGAGCAGAACACGTGGGTCTACTGAAATACACTGCTGGGGGGCGCAGGAGGGGTCTGCTGTGCCATGTGGGTTAGCTCCCTGGCCAGGGACAGCTGGACTGAACCCCTTGCGCCACCAGGGAGGCCCCCGAGTCCTTTTTTTTATCTCCTCCAAAATTAAAATGACTTTTATTCAGTTGCATCCAAAGGGTAAATTGACACTATCAATTGAGAAGTTACTCAAGTCAGAAAGTAGGAAGTCACCTTGCCTTCCTCCTCACCTTTGTCCCATGCAAATCATCCTCAACTCTTCTGATTCAACCCGCAAAATATAACTAGAAACAACTTCCCTCCTTCCTTGCCCTAATCCAGATCTACTTCCTCTTTCCTGTTGTCTCCCCACCCCCGTCTTGCTCGCCCTCCGCAGTCCCACACCTCCAGAGCACCCAGGAGGGGCCTTGGAGAACATCTTAGAACTTGCTCTTTTATCTCACCACCCCAAATTACTAGTTTTCTAGGCTTTGAAAATACTCATGTAACAAGAAACACACCGGAGCTGACATGCAGGTTTGATGTGCTCTACTGCCAGAAGTACAACACTTACACCATCGAGAGCTGGGGGCACACCGCTACACAGAGACCCCTGAGAACGCACAGGTGATTGTCCACAGTCTCTCATGCACACTGCTTGATGGCTTCCCGTTGTCCAGAGCCTAGCGTCCCTCACAGCTGCAACACCCCCTGAAAGCTCTGTCTACTTCTCTGCTTGCTTTCTCGGGCACAGACTAACTCACCAACAGTTCCCCGAGTCTCCTCTGTGCCCCAAAGCTTTAGGTCTCTCTTTTTTTTTTTAAGGTTATTTATGCATACAAGAACTGGGGTATAGGCCAGAGGTGTGGGGGGTGAGAGGGTTCACCAGAGAAAGTCTGTTTTAATGTTATCTTCCCTACCCCCAGCCTCCCTTCCCTGCACACCACACCCTCCAGGCTGACAGGCCCCTCGGGCCATGCCCCAGCGCTGGGCACACTTAGACAGCTGCTGTGCTCTACGCGTAGATTTCTGCTCAGTGCTCTCCACACCAGCCACGATCTTCAGGAGAGCTCGTTTTAATTGCAACCCCAGCACCTCGTAAGCGTCCAGTAAGTATTTCTGGAATGAAAGCACCAACATTCACCCCAACACTTACTTCCTAAGACTTAGGGGGCCTGGCAGGTTCCTCGGGTCATTGTGTCATGGAACCCCTGGCCTTTTCGTGTTCTTCTGTTCTGTTCCAGAACACCTTAAAAGACTCGACCCTTGTTAACCATCTGTCTTTCCAGGTGCCTTTTGAGATGCCCCTGGAAGTTCCTCTTTCACCTGGACTACTCAGCACCTCCGAAGCCTGCGCCTGCGGCAGCTCTCAGTGATGCGTAACTCCTACCTGCATTTGTTTCAACAGACATTGCAGGCTTGACCTCGTCACTCACCTCAGTGAATGTTAGAAAGAGACTTTTCTTCAGGGACTGGATTTCTCTGGTGTTCCAAGATTTTCCTTAGTGGAAGAGTTTTTGCCTGCTTCATCTCCACAATTCCCAACAAATTACAAATATCCCTTAAAACAAGGCCAACCTGCGGGCGAGGCGAACCCCTAAGGCTTGTGGGGACGGATCTCACACATCACAACCCTCATGTCCTGCCTTTCCTGAGAACCGCTTGGCCAAGGGAGTGGAAAAATTGAATTCACACTCTGCTTAGTTCCACTCTTTTTTTTCCTTCTCCTTCTTGGAGAAACGAATTTAAAATAGGGTAACTCATAACCTGGAGTAAGTAGCACAGAGCACATCGAAGCTGCTTTTGTCCATGCACACAAGGCTGGAAAAAAAGGAAGAAAAAAGACACACCTGGTGTGCTTGTGGCAGTTGCACAACATGGGAACAGAGAGCCAGACCAATGCTGCCTCGCTACTGAAGACACATGAATTTTTGGTCAGCTGCAGCCGCATCCAGAGCGCATGCTTCAGACCTCTTCCTCCCAGAACTTTATCTAAAACCCAATCTTGGTATATATTCTGACAAACTAGTTAAAAAGGACTCATTCTTCCACACTGGTCTTGCAGAAAATGTGCCTTGAATGAATGTGGCAGGAAACTTACAAATCATTACAGGTCCTGACCTGTAATGATTAAACCACAGGATTTATCGATACATGATATTAATTACAATGTCGGAGCATTGTGTTATGATAAGCCACAATAAAACCTGTTTTTGACTTTAAAAAAACCCCAAAAACCCAATCTTGGGGATCCCTAGAGAACCTACTAGTTTCTACACACTGGAGATTCTTAATCCAAGCCCCTGAGCTGTCTGACATTCAAACTGATCCTAATAAGGGTTCCACTTGCTCACTTCAGAACAGGGAGCTGCAGGGAGTTACCATACAAGGGCAGAGCTGGAGGGAGCTGAGTGAGGGAGCTGAGGGAGCGGGAGGGAGCTTCAGCTGAGGGGTTATATAAGCACCAGGAATGCTGCAAAGGAAAGGCTCTCTGCTGTCCTTAAATATGACATTCTAAGGACGTCCAAAAGATACCTAACAAGAGCATCTGAATTGCTTGAGTTAGTTAGTAGCTTAAATATAATTGGACCCAGAATATCCATTCGATCTGATGAGCTCATGTGGCTGTTATTTTAAATAACTTTAGATGCTAGGTGTCCTGAGAAACAGCTATAAAAATATATGTGCAGTACGTTTCAGTAAAAGCAAAATAAATGTCATTTCCCTTTTCGGTGACAATGAGTTATGAATGTTGACCTACACGCTGTCCCCAAACAAGCTGCATTCCAATGGTTCATTTCTAAGTCAGTTGTTGGAACATAGTTTCCCATAGAAACACTTTTAGACCTGGTGGCTTGGATTTCCAGATAGGGCAAAAGAAACCCACTTACCCAGAGGCACTTTACGAAAGCCCCGAACCAGCTTGCACAAGGGTGCTTTTTTTTTTTTAAATAAGAAAATGTTTCCTGACTTCCAAATTGGGAATCTTGCAACTCGCCTTCTTGTCCTGCAAGGAGTGGAGGATGCCCTGAGTAGGAGAAGGGAGGAAGGAGCTAGGCTCCATGGGGAGCGGTCTGGTGTGCCCACGGCCCAGGAGCTGCCAGGTAGGTGACCGAGGACAGTGTCCCTGAATGTCCAGAATACTGAGCGCATCACTTCGCTGGAGCGCAGCTTCATGCTTCACTTAATTTCCCAGACAAACTCAGTTGGGGGGACTGTCATTGTAAGATGATGGCATCTGAGATCAAGGACATGGAAGCTCAGGGAGATGAAGTAACATGCTGAAGTTCATAGTGGAGACCAGCGTCTGAAGGCAAGTCTGTTGCCAGATCCATTATTCACAGTTCTCCAGGGACTTAGGAAACAACCCCAATGACTTGTTTAGCTCTTGAGGCTTCCCTGGTGGCAAATGGGTTAAGCACAGTGCTATGAAGCAAACCACAGTCACTGCAGCCACTGCAGCAGGAGTTCGATCCCCACTGCAGGCCAGAGAGGTGACCCACATGGCGCAGTAGACCTCCCCTGTCTCGCCCGCTGCTGCCCTCAGCAGTGTGTTTCAGTCTATCCGTCTATTCTGCTCCCCGCTCTGTCTCTGCTGAGTCCTCTCACCCCTCTGCACCTCTGGCCTGTACCCCAGCCCTTGTATGCATAAATAGATCATTAAAAAAAAAACTTGTTTAGTTCTCTATTTGACAGTCTTAATTAAGGCAGTACTTATCCTTCTCAGTGAACGCACTGGATGAATTGATTCAAGAAATAGTGACTTCTATGTGGATGATGCAAGAAAGAAAACGCTGGAAATCTAGGGGATACGACAAGAGATATCCAAACACGAATACTCAGGTAAACCTACCGGGCAGCGGGTGACTGGGTCACGAGCACAGGCATAGCACAATTGCAAGGGCGGCCATCCCAGGGCAGGGCGGCCATCCCAGAAGGCCACACGACAGACGCTGAACTTGAGCAGGACCCTGAAGAAATGAACTAGGTTAGAAAGCATGCCTGCTGGCATAGAGCTAAGAGGCACAAAATTTCATGCTAATAATTCCTTACTAATTCCTTGCTTTGTCTTACATGGCAGAAGTGGAAAATGGCCACAAGGTACACAGACCTCTAGGATTTGTGCTATAAACTTTGAACAAGTAAGACAACCATAAAGTTAAAAATACAATTTATGAAAGGAACAGAAGGAAACTTCCCATGCCCCAAGGGTAACCTCCGTTAATAAGCTTCCTACTCATTCTTTCAGACCTTTTTTGAGCACATGTAGCAATAATAGATAAAAAATCATATACATGATAAATTCTTATTTTCTCCCTTTATTGAAAGATAACACCTGACCTATTGACATTTTGAAAAGCAATTAATTTTTACATATACATTTTACTATTTTAAATGATTATATTCGGCCCTCCCTGGTGGCGCAGTGGGTTAAGCAACGCACTGTGAAGCAAACCGCAGCCACTGAAGCACGAGTTCAATTCCCAGCCAGGGAGGGGACCCACATGGTGCAGCAGACCTCTCCTGTCTTGCCTGTCTTGCTCCCCTCAGCAGTGTGTTTCAGTCAACCTGCCTGCTCTGTCTCTGGTGACTCCTCTCAGCCCCCACACCTCTGGCCTGTACCCCCACACCTCTGGCCCTGTACCCCTGTTTTGACTAGTGGAAGCCAGGACCCCATTCCTGCAAGCAGGTCTTAGTCCACACTGGGGCTGATGGGGCGGGGGGCACGTCTTGTTACCTTCAGAGAGGACATGTCAGACCTGACAACCCGAAAGCCATTTGGAATGTAATCCACAAGGACAATGACTTAGATGCAAGGTTCACAGGAAGTAAAACTGCCACACTGAGAACAATAAGCATCTTTGGCCAACAGAGACACCTGTGTAGAACACTGCAGCATACCCAGAGCTACTCCACTGGGGTATTTCTTAATGTGGCTAATCAAATATTCAACAAACATAATTTATAATACTATGTGTATCTTGAACTCTACTTTGGTTATTGGGCAAAAAGAACTCGGTTATGTTGTACCAATATTTCCTACAGTGCTTGAGAAATCTGAGGTTAATGAATGTCCAGATAATAAATGAACAAAGTAGAGTGTTTCCAAGGATTATTGAACAGCTTATTGGATCCCCAGAGTATCAAATACAAGGGGAAGGAATGGTGTTTGTGACTTGCAATATAATTTTTAAAATTTTTATTTATGCACACAAGAGCTGGGGTAACAGGCCAGAGGAGCAGGGGGAAGGGGATCCATCAGAAACAAGAGTGGGGAGCAGAGCAGGCAGATTGACTGAAACACACTGCTGAGGGGAGCAGCGGGCGAGGCAGGAGAGGGCTGCGCGCCATGTGGGTCATCTCCCTGGCTGGGGATCGAACTGCAGTGGCTGTGGACAGCTTCACAGTACTGACTTAACCCCTTGCACCACCAGGGAGGCCTGACTAGCAGTATAGTTTTATGCAACACTGCAGAGCTGTGTGTTAAGAAAGATGAGGCACTAGAGAGGAAGAGTGAAGATAATAGAGGAAAGGGAAGGAGAGAAAATGAGGCAAGGCCTGAGTCATGGGCAGTGGTGGCGAGGTTGGCTTGAACAGAAGTTAGGTGTGAAGATCAGCTTGCGCAGGCTGATTAGGAAGTGAGATTATACTTAAAGTGCTACATATTTTTTGGTGGGGGGGCAGCTCTTATGTCTGCCTGTGACAGACTGTGCAGGTGCCTCTCTCTCTCTCTCTTTTTCCTAATGAAACTGCCCATTTAAGTTGTAAAAAAGGACCTTCCTGGTGGCCAAGGGAGGAGTTATGTCTCAACACTGTCACCACTATGACCTGAGTTTGACCCCCGGCCAGGGAGCTGATGCACATGGCACAGCAGACCTCTCTCACCCCCCACACCTCTGGCCTACACCACCCCAGTTCTTCCATAAAAAAAATAAATAAAATGTATGGAAAAAAATTGCTATACTTTAATTGAGGAAAGTGGGGTTGAATAGAGAGGCCTGCACAGCAAATGTCTGAAATAGTTGTAGGGACTGAGAGAAAAAGCTGACTGAAAATAACAGCTGTCTCACAGACTTTCTGGAACAAGGACAATTGCAACTTTAAGTGAAAGTTGGTTTTTCTTTTTAAGATTTTTTTTTTTAAAAGATTTATTTATGCACACAAGCACTGGGGTACAGGCCAGAGGTGCGGGGAGGGGTGATAGAATCCACCAGAGTGGGGAACAGAACAGCAAACGTACTGAAATACACTGCTGAGGGGAGCAGCAGGCACAGCAGGAGAGGTCTGCTGCACCATGTGGGTCCCCTCCCCAGCCAGCAGAGTGATCGAACTCGTGCTGCTGTGACTGAGGTTTGCTTCATAGTGCGTTGCTTAACCCACTGCGCCACCAGGGAGGGCCCTCTTTTTAAGATTTATTTATGCATACAAGTTTTGATAAGCAATGTTGAGAGTCTATTTCAGGCAGGAGATGATAAAGTTGTAATTTTTTTGTGTTAAATATTGTGTGAGGTGGAAAATCAATGTTTTGTATAGTAAGGGGTCATTTGACCCTCCCAGATATATTTAGTTCCAATATCCCACCTTATTCCTGAAATCTAAGTTAAGAGTGTGATGCGAGATGGCTGTTGTGCAACTAAACACCCTGCCCAGGTAGGAGGAAAGTGAAGCAATCTGAAACATTATGCACAATAATTCTGATATCCAGGTACTTTAGTTCCTGAAGCGGAGCTTTGTCAGATGTTGACACCAGTCCAAATAAGTTCTTTTCTTACAGAAAAGCTATAGAAGGTATATTATTTTTATTGGTTAGATAGAATCCCTGCCATAACAGATTTCATTAGCATATTTAAAGGTAAAATGTTTATTCCAGTTGACCTAAGAGTCAAATCAAATCTCTTTAGAATGGAAACTTCCTAGTAAGTCACAGCCAGTCGGGTGTGGGGCCCTACAGCCCACAGGACCCAGGAAGCACGGGTCAGCAGGAAGGACCCAAACACAGTAAAAACCACAACCGGACAGGGAAAAATCATGCATCTGTTCAACTTAAATGTGTAAAGTTCCCATAGTTACTTTTCAAAATGTTGTGAGAAACACGAAGCCTTCCAAGTTCAGGCTTCTTGCCAAAAACCTCACCCTTTCTGTATCGAATCCCATCTCCAAATTGGTAAGGTGTATTTTAGAGAGGTTTTCCAGAAAGCATCTGACCTTTTATTTTTGAATGCTAATCTTTAACCTTAAAGACACATGAACATTAATTACAAATTGTCTTTAGTGTTAATACATTCTTAGTCATTCTTAGATTTTTTTTTACAAACCTGTTTTGATAAGATTCCCATGTCACTTTATAGAAATCTTTTTAATAAAAAATAACTTAGAATTCACTTCTGCAAACCCATGGTAAAAGTAATTTATAAAGTCCTGGGGAGGGGAAGGGGGAAAAAAAGCCCTCAGTCATTAATCTTACATAAAATTCAGTTGTCTTTTATTTCTCATATTCTTTTCAGAGGATCAGCTGTTCATGAAGAACTCCTTTTGGGTAGTGATATATTCTCAGAACCCCCCCCCCAAATGTGCAAACAAGTAAATCTGAAAGTGTTCCTTGAAAATACTGTCTGAAATATCATGAAGCTGAAAACAAACGAAATGTCTCTCAATCTTGGTCAAATAAACTATGGTACATCTTTAAGAATACCGCACAGCAAGTAAAACATTTTCAACAAAACAGACGTTTCAAACCTTTAAATGAGGGAGAAAAGTGCTGGTCCATGTGAACAGAATCACTTCTGTTGATTTAGGGTTCAGTCTCTCTACATACCAGGTAGTCCCAGTGTTAATCAAAATGAATGAGAGGAAGGGAAACCTAAGTCCTTTTTAAAAGGCAAGTAATAACAATAAACTCCAAACTTGAAAAGAGAGAACATAAAATAGACCAATATCAACTGTGAATATTAATGTAAAAAATTCTAAATGAAATGCTGGTAAAAAGACTATATCACATGAAGAAAATAATTCACCACAACCAGGTAGGTTTTGTGCCCAGAATGTTTAGGAAACAAATAAATAAATATACTCACCTAACAGGTTTAAGTAGAAAGATAGTGTGCTTATCTTCATACAGGAGGAAGACATCCCCGACAATTTTTTTCTTAAAATTTTTATTTTGGGCCTCCCTGGTGGTGCATCAGGCTAAACACCACACTACGAAGCATCTGCAACCACTGCCTCATGAGTTTGATCCCCGGTCCCAGGCCAGGGAGTGATCCACATGGCGCAGCAGACCTTTCCTGCCTCGCCCGCTGCTCCCCGCAGCATGTTTCAGTCGATCTGCCTGTTATGTGCCCCACTCTATCTCTGGTGAATCTTCTCACTTTCACACCTCTGGCCTGCACCCCAATTCTGGTGTGCATAAATAAATAAAAATAATTTTTAATATTCATTTATGAATGTAAGAACTGGGGTACAGGCTGCAGGTTTGGGGGATGAGAGGATTCACCAGAGACAGAGAGGGAGCAGAACAGGCAGATCTACTGAAACACACAGCTGAGGGGAGCAGCAGGTGAGACAGGAGAGGTCTGCTGTGCCATGTGTGCTAGCTCCCTGGATGGGGGTTCAACTCAGGCCACAGTGGCTGGCAATAGCTTGATAGCACTGAGACTTTAACCCCTATGCCACCAGGGAGACCTCACTTTTAACTAATTTAACAATCATTTTTTAAAATCTTTGAGAAAATGGGACTAGATGCAAACTTCTTTGACACTAGAAATTATATAAAAACCTGCATATTACATAACACAGAAATACTATAGGCATTCCTATGAAGGTCAGAGACAAGGCAAGGATGCTTTGTGTGTCCACGATAGTTTTAGGGGTGGTATTAGCCAACATAATTAGATAGAACAAGTAGAAGCCTAAGACTCAGAAAAGAATTAAAACTATGTCTGTTTGAAGATGATTTGCTAGGAGAGCTGGGAAACTTCAGAGAACTAATGATGACACAAACTCAAACGAAGAAGAATTTAGCAAGACATCAGGATATGAAACTAAGAAGCACAATCAATCAAACCTTCAGATACATAGATAAAAGCCAGTTAGAAACTGCAATGGAAGAGAATACCCCATTTACCAATGGGACAAAAAAGAAAACAAAATACTTAAGAATACTCTGAAGACATGTGGAAAACCTATGACCTGAAAAATATGGAAGAACAAATACATGTGAGCCCACATAGCGCCCCCCTGACCCCCGACTGAAAGGCTTCACCCTCACCAAGTCAGTTCTCCCTAAGTTACTCCATATATTTAATCCGGTCTCAGTTAAAAAATAGGCCAAGACTTTCCCCCTGATATTTGAAGAGTTGAAGCTAAATTTGTGTTCCAGTCAGTCTGTTAACTTGGAACAAACCTAGGCCTGAGAGAGGCCTCCCTGGTGGCGCAGTGGGTTAAGCAACGCACTATGAAGCAAACTACAGCCACTGCAGCACGAGTTCGATCCCTGCTGCCGGTCAGGGAAGGGACCCACATGGCGCAGCAGACCTCTCCTGCCTCACCCGCTGCTGCCCTCAGCAGTGTGTTTCAGTCAATCTGCCTGTTCTGCTCCCCACTCTGTCTGGTGAATTCTCTCACCTCCTGCGATTCTGGCCTGTACCCCAGCTCTTGTATGCATAAATAAATAAATATTGAAAAAAAAACTAGGCCTGAGAGCAAAGCTCTGGGCGGACGGACACACAGCCAGTTGGACAGACACACAGCCAGTCGGACAGACACACAGCCAGTCGGCCTGCCTCACCTCTCCAGGACTTCCTGTCTGAGAAATGAGGACTTAGGGTTGCTAAATCACCCAGTTTTCAAAACAAGCTAAAAATCTGTGTGCAAGCGGCATTTTTATATGTGAATGTGCTAACTCATGTAAGTTAAAAGTAAAATAGTTTGGAGCCTCCCTGGTGGCGCATGGGGTTAAGTCTCAGCACTATGAAGCTATCAATTTCTATCCCAGGCCAGGGAGGGGACCCACATGGCGCAGCAGA
Organism: Galemys pyrenaicus; assembly: GCA_019455555.1. Classification (NCBI taxonomy): domain Eukaryota; kingdom Metazoa; phylum Chordata; class Mammalia; order Eulipotyphla; family Talpidae; genus Galemys; species Galemys pyrenaicus. The sequence continues at coordinate 1,685,361 of JAGFMF010012111.1, forward strand.
CCGCTCCTGTCTCTCCTGCTGCTCCCCTCAGTGTACTTCAGGCGATCCTCCTGTTCTGCTCTCCACTCTGTCTCTGGTGAATTCTTCCCCGCCTCCCTCCCTCCACCCCACCTCTGGCCTACACCCTAGCTCTTGTACACATAAATAAAATAAATTAAAAAAAAATAGTTTGGGCAAACTAAAACACACCTTGCTAGCCTCATCCAGCCCACAGGGGTCAGCTTTCGATCTTTCGGAGGCTGGCAGACTTTTCCAGTAAAGGGTCAGATAGTAAATAGTAAATGATTTTTTCCAGTAAAGGGTCAGATAGTAAATAGTAAATGATTTTTTTAAAAACATAAATACATGCTTACCTCTAGCCTGTACCCCAGTTCTTGTATGCATAAATAAATAAATCTTTAAGAAAAAGACATGCTTAGCTTAACGCCTATTAAAAAAGACAACAACAAAACAGGCCTTGCATTTGGCTCTCAGGGAGGCAGCCAGTCAGTCTTGGTTAACAATCATTAGAAATCTGCTAACAAATCATTAGAGATCATTTGAGATTCAAAGAGTACTTTTAATGATAGCCACATGACCTGGTCTCTCTCTCTCTAACAAATAACTAAAGAAAAAGAAATCAAAGTAGGACAAGTATAAAACATATGAATTCACTGCAGTGAACTATTTCCAAACACAGTATATTTTCCCAGCGACCTGGGCAATAATCAGGAAGCATATCCCGAAAGGGAGTTCATACATAACTTTAGGACACCTTCCATCATGTCGCACTGTAACTGCTCTTGCAAATGATGCCATTTTAGCTGAAAATGTTTCCTGTTTTACTCCACTCATGTTCTCAAAAGACCCCCGCGTGATCAGATTATTCACTTTTCTGCTCCAGAGGTATCGGGGTAGGTCCCCCTCCTTGGCTGCTAGCTGTACTCGATTCCTTTCCTAATCCCTTAGAGAGAATCACAGAATCACGCTGGAGAAGGGCGAGGCTCTTTCTGAGACTGGCCAAGAACTGCAATCCCACTAGACAAACGATGTGCAAACGTCACAGGAGGCCACATCCAGTGGGCCCCCGTGGACGTGCCGGTCACGGCCCGCCTGCAGAAGGGACGCGGGAGGGCTTAGCTCTGCTCCAAACCACCACAGCCACTTCTCAGGAGACACCACAACCTCCCTCCTTTAAATTTTTTTTTAAAGTTTTAAAAAAACTTCAGAGAGTTTTAGAACTCTCCAAAAACAGGATGGTGAGATTTACAAATCACTACCTGTGGAGAAACACATTTTATACTTTAAAGTTCATCAAAAAGCTGCTGGGCGTATCAGTGATAGCATGATGCGCCCAATTGAATTTGGCCTGGGCCACGTGTAATTCGACTCTGTCTACACAAGCTTCACTGTGTTCGGCTCAATAACAAAACCAGTACTGGACTCAGGATTACCTGGAGCTCAGCTGGGCCCCGTTCTTGTGCTTCTTCACCGGTATCTTTAATTTTGAGTGAGAGCAAATTCAAGTGTAGCACTTACAGGTAAGAACAGTGACGTGTGGGGGCAGGTCGGCCAGCGAGCTGTCCGGTAGGGCCCAGCAGACACACAGCCGCATGAGGTGCTACATCAACCCTGATGTACTATATGAAAAGCAAAGTTGTGAAACTCAAAACCTATCGCTCCCCAATTCTTTTACATTTTACCATTATCTGTGCTCTTGAGATTATTTACTCGCGTGTTTTCCCGTGGTGGAGATGCTAAGTGACGGCGTGCGCAGAGCGCCGGTCCCCAGCCCTGGGCTGTCATCAAGGTGCTCATCTGAAATAGTTTATAGCGAATCTGCATCTGGAAGAGGCAATTACTATAACCAGGCCCTGCTCCCACTTCCTCGTAGCCATTTTACCAGCACACTCCTGGCTGAAGAGGGCACCACAGCCTCTTCCTTGCTAGATCTCATTCTCATAGCACCGGCAAAAATTTTCAAAGTTGCCTAAATATGTAAAAAAATAGAATTTTCGAGGGGTCATTAGAAATGGCTTCCTGAGTATACAGACTACTTCTTTCTAAACAAGGAAGCAGTTTCTCCCCCTTGACTAATAGCAAACCAAGTCAGAGAAATTTCCAAATTCCCACAATTAACGTTGAAGAGAAAGACTTAGATGAATTATCTGTATTACCTGGCATGAAATACTTCTGCAGCAGAAGAGCTGCTGTCCTGAGGCAAGATAAACTGGCCCCAAGAACAAAGATGACCAACTCGCTCCCGCCCGCCTCCAGGGCTGATGAGCAGGCCAGGGCCGCTCCTCCTCCCGCTACACAAAGGCCAGAGTCACTAGCAAGTGGTTTGGAAGCCACTTGGGCCATTCAGGGTCATGGACTCTCATCCACGTGACTTAAATATAAAATTTGGACAGTGCGGGAAGAAAACCAAAGGCATGTATGGAAAAGGCATCCCACACCTTTGTTTTGGTTTTGTGCTTTAAGTTTGCCTTGGAAGCCTTGCAAATATTCTAAATGCCTACGCTGAACTGGAAAGAGAAATATACACTTGATACAAGCTATTTTTAACCTACTCTTTTTTTTTTCAGGTAGTTGAAAAGAAAGCCCTGGCCTCTGGCAGGCCGGGTGGCCTTCGCTGTCAGGGCCCAGCTCATGGGCGTGCACAGGCCAGGACCAGGGCCACCAGCTTGTTCTCTGAAAGGCATCGCAAGTTCACCATAGTCCTCCTGCGTGACGAATGACTATTCCATGCTCTAAACTGAGGAACACCCACTTCCAGCAGTCTTCTATGGGAAACTGCACGCACGATGCAGGTTATCGCACTCAGTCCTGACATTACAGGAAGCAGTGTTAGGGCTGTAAAGGTCATCCCAGGCACTTACGCGCGGGTTCATGTGTATATCGGGGTCTTCAGCGCACCCCCAGCGCTTACCATTTTACACCTGGGCGAAACAGGCGCCTGCAGTGACGGCGCTGACCTTGGACGCAGCAGCGCCCACTCGGGCGCCTCACCGCACTGTCTTCCCTGATGGGCATGGTGGGAAGACGCCAACGTCCTTCCCGCAAGCTATCAAACAAGTGAAAACTGTCTACACTTTATACTTTACTTAAGATTAACACGTGATCAACACAGTTATAGGCCAGTGACAAAGCAGTGCGTTGAGCCTGGAAACGCAGAAAAGTGCGTCTTTCAGCAGACATCTCCATCACCAACACGGAACAGTTCAGTCTATGTAGTCAAAGTCTTCCGGAATTCCAAAGTTTTTATCAATTTTATTTTCTTCAAGTCCAAATTTTCTTTTTGCCCAAGATTTTATTGCAAATATGTTATCTATAAAGAAAATGAAGAAATATTTTTGAAGGTTGAAAAAACAATCAGACACCATTTCGAATGTAATTAGATCCATTGCCTCTTGACTTTTCTGTAATGTCAGACGCATCAGAACAAGTTTTCTGCATTAGAGAGAATAATGGCAAGAAATTTGAGAAGAAAATATTCCATGAGTATTTTGAATCAATAAATACCACACTGAAATCCAATGAATTGGTCATCACTGGAGAATACCTGACTTGAGAACAATCCAAAGTCAGGCAAGGCTAGCATGCTGCTTCTGCATGTGTGTTGGGGGATGCTGGGGAGGGGGGGGGATGTTGCCTCGGGAATCAGAGCTGCTTCTTTCCCAGAGGGAGCACATTCCCCATCCCCTGTGGAGAGTAATGACTTCCAGACAATCTGGTCGGTGTGAGGGAGAAGGGGCAAGAAGGGGTGAGCAGGAGGGAAGGGGGAGGGGGTCTCCTCCCTTAAGACCAAGATAGGAACAGATGTAGCCTCTGTGTCCTCTAGGAGGAATTGAAAATGCATTTCACCACCGAAAACGAGTCTTACTATCTACTTAAAGGATAACTACCCAATGAAATAAAAACAGTGTGCAGATTCATAGTCAAGGACCTTCAACACAGTGCAATAGAAGAAAAAGCCCTCTCAGGTCTAACGGCCCGGAAGGGCAGCCGTGAACAGGAGGGAGGCCGGGCAGAGCCAGCAAGCTCCTGTGGCTGCATGTGGGGAAGGAGAATGACAACATTTCTCTTTCTAAAAAATCTTACACATTTTTCTTAATACACCTAATCAGCCTTTATAATACAAACACATCACAAACAGCAAACGGTAGAAGGTTTTCTGGTCCAGATGTTTCTACAAAATGGGAACTACCAGCTTAGTGGTGGTGGTGAAACAAAGGGCGGAAGGGGCCCTTTGGGACTGCTGTCATCTAGCCCCTTCTGCCCCCTCACCTGCTGTGGTCCTAACGCACAGTACCCAAGAACGGGCTGTATTTTTTGAGGTTGGGTCTTTGAAGAGTGACTAAGTTAAAACGAGGCCATTTAGGGTAGGCCTTCATATGAGGTCTCATTAGAAAAGGGAAAGTGGGGCATCCTGGGATGCCGAGCACCCAGGAAAGACACCGTGAGAATGGGGGAAGGAGCCACCTTAAGCCAAGCAGAGAGGCCTAGGAAGGACTCAAAACCTGCTGCTGCCTTGCCTTGGACTGCCAGCCTCAGAACTAGGAGGAAATAAGGTTGTGCTGTTTAAGTGCCCCAGTATGGAGTATTTTGTTACAACATCTTTGGCAAGTTAAAAACATTGTTCTAGGAAATTTAATTTCAAGTATCAAATGATAACTAAAGGTTGGAAATGATGTTCGTATCTAAGGTGGTTAGTACTGCATCACGTGGAATAATGTTAACAAAGCATCCTCATGTCATTCAACTAAAGATATAATCTCAAAGATATTAAAATGAATCTAAAACAAATTTTCACTTTTATAAAGACCTAGAAGAGAATACTAGATAGTATGAAAAACTCCAGAATGATGTTTGGTCTTACTCAAAACCCAAAGACACTCACAACAATTATAGTCAAATATCGAAAGAGGGCCCACTGCTACCTAAGAGAAGTATTAAGTTTATCACAAGTATTCTAGAATGTAGAGATTCACGCCTTCAAGTTAACAGGAGCAGAGGACAAATCAATAATTTATTACTAAGTATTCCAAAGTGACCTGCACGTCAGAGAGAAGATCAGGAATCACGAGCAGAGGAACAGAACAGGCTGCACAAGCACACGCGCATCCCAGGAAACAAGAGAGCAGACACAGTGCACGGCAGGGACCGTGGCGGTGCACGGACTTCAAGCCTGGACCAGGGAGAAGACGACGGGGCACCCCGGAAGGCAGCCTGGGCAGGAAGGAGTCCCCAGCCCACACATCCCCCTTTATTGTAGTACAAGCCTCTCGATCTTATTAACAGGGTCGGTGAGTAAATACAAAAGGACAGATGCTCTTCCATGACAATGCCCAACGCATCAACTAAGGAAAACTGAGCGGAAGTTCCCTGAGCTGCTGGGTGTCTGCTTCCAAGATAAGGTTCCTTACACTCTGCTGGTTCCTGTCAAATAATTTTCCTACTATATGGGCATTTCTGTAAATAAATAAAAAAAAATTTTTTAAAAAGAAACAACCTTGAGACTAGAAGAGTTTCAGTAATTCATGCATGTGCACAGGAAGAGGATGGGCGACAGCAGATGTGCGAGTCCGTGCGAGTCCATGGCCCTCAGCAGCGTCACGTAAACGATCACATCACATAACTGCGTACGCTTAACGTGTAATTATTTCAAATTAACAATGAATAAGATACATGTGTTAAAATTCATAAAAGCAGTTATACACCATATACTTACGAAGCAAGGTTTTATATGATTTGTTAAATCACATTCAAATATACTTAATGTCACAAAGCACTTAGATGTGACATTTGTAATTATATTTATACCCCGAGGCAATATCTTTCCATAAAACTAAATCAAAGTTGCTGAACAATAATCTAATTCTAGGTACCATTTAGGTTTTTTTTTAAGTAAAAAGAAACCAAATTATATTAATAATAACTACGCAATAACAATATTTAGTTAAAATTATTACTGATGCTTTCTTTTTATTTGTTTGGAAGGGAGGTTTTCTGAGGTACAATTTATCTGCATGATCTTTCCATATAACACTCATGCTAGAAGTAGTAAGTTGTAGTAACCTCAGATGGAAATATGGTTCTTAACAGTTTTTCTTCCTACTGCCAAGCAATTCATCTTGTAAACAGAAGATGTAAACTTAAGGTATCAATAAACACAGTGTAATGTTATAAGCATATATTCTCTTATGCTTTTCTTAAATAACATATTTACTATATATATTGCCTACAACAACACGAAGCATATGTTACTTGACTGTTTACCATTACTGGTAAGGGAACAGAATAAAAGCAGAAATAAGAAGATGTGGTAGATACACACAATGGGATACTAAGTTATAAAGAAGACAAACCTTGCCATTTGGAATAACGCAGACAGAACTGAAGGGGACTATGCTGAGGGGACTCGCCAAGTGTACTAAGTCTACTAAGTCAGGAGGAGACAAATACCAAGTGATTTCACTCATAGGAGCACTATGAAGAAACAAAGCAAGACAGACAAAACTAATCAAAACCAACCCTTGGAGTCTGACTGCAGAACTGAAGGTGCCAGAAGGGAAGGGGGCTGAGGGTAAGAGGTGGCGGGGGCCCAGCGGATGAAGAGGGTCACTGGTGTCTTGGTGTGGTAACATGCACGTGAACAGTGTGAGCCTGTATGCGCATGTGGTTGCGTAAATCAATACTACATCAACAAAACTATTTCTAGAGGTGTCGGCAAGCTTAGAAAAATCTTATACCCCTTTTTTCCTCCAAGGGGCAGCTGGTACCCTGAAACACTACAGTGTTCTAGGGTCAAATATATTTTACAAAATGACTTGTAAGATGTAAAAATTTACCCTAAGTAACTGAAATGACAATGTAGAAAAACTTCACCAATACACACATTTTCAGAAATGGCTTTTCTTGAACAAACCCAGGCACCTGGTACTGAGATTTCATATCACAGTCAGTAGGGAAAAAGGTTAACTACAGCTCCCCTGCACCACTATAATACATACCAGTCCATCTGTTAGCAGCTTCTTTGGCTACTTTATTTGCTTGACCTAAAAAAAAAAAAAAAAAGAAAAGAAACAATATACATATACATACCTACGTATATACATAATTATCTTCAGCTATCTATAAATTAATTTTTTATGCGAACCAAAGGTTAAACAAATAAAACAGCTATGGGGAAAAAGCTCAAATCGGAACATAATATTGTACATCACAAACCCAGAAATTTTATTTATTTATTTTTTGAAGGATTTATTATTTATGCATACAAGAGCTGGGGTACAGGCCAGAGTCCAGGGAGGTGAGAGGATTCACCAGACAGAGTGGGGAGCAGAACAGGCAGACTGACTGAAACACACTGCTGAGGGGAGGCAGGCGAGGTCTGCCACACCATGTGGGTCCCCTCCCTGGCCGGCAGCAGGGATCGAACTCGAGTCGCAGTGGCTGCGGTTTGCTTCATGGTGCGTTGCTTAACCCACTGCGCCACCAGGGAGACCCCAACCCAGAAATTTTAGATCGTTGCAATTACATTAGTTTGGGGAGCCTGTCCTCACCCACAGGCACCAAATTTCATTTACACTGTGTGCCCAACATCACAGACTACCACTGCGCTCTGTGCCACTGCAATTTGAATGACAGAGGAGAACAAGGGGACACAAACAAGAGAGCAGCTACATTGGTCTCGAGATTTGCCCATGTGAGACCTCTGCTATTGTATTTTGTTTCTTCACATTAATCAAATTACTATCTACGTCCTTTCTTCAATATGAAGGTGTGGTGCCAGGAAGGCACCGAGCAGGTTCTTGGTGATTCCGAGCAGATGGGTCAAGGAGTCCTGGAGCCCTTGGTGGCTTTTTCAGGCTTTTATTGTCAGAGTCAATGAGGTACACGGCAGGGAGGGGGGCCGGGGGCCAGGAGGCTGGCAGGCCCCTAGCCCCAGCGCATCTCACTCTCTGGGCCCTCTATCCTCTCGTCTCTGCTACTACCTCTGTTCCTTCTCTCCTCCCTGCCTCTCTTGCTGGCGTCCTCGTGGCACCGCCCTTAAACACTCCGTGTCTCAGCCCAGGTGCACCCACTTGCGCATGCCCACTCAGGCACGCGTGCAGGACCTCAGGTGTCCATCATCACACCAATGGCGGGAGGCCGGAGAAGCCTGATCACTTTTCCATTTACCCTATGAAAGGACTCCCCTTTTTTTTTAGGGCAGGTCTGCCAGTGACAAACTCTCCATTGCTTACATGGGAATCTTATTTTATCATTTTTTAATTTTATAATTAAAAAAATTTTTTTAATCATTTTTTTAAAAGATTTATTTATTCATGCATAGAAGCACTAGGGCACAGGCCAGAAGTACAGAGGTGCAGCGGGTGAGAGGATCCACCAGAGACAGAGTGGGGAGCAGAACAGGCAGATGGACTGAAACACACTGCTGAGGGCAGCAGCGGGCGAGACAGGAGCGGTCTGCCATGCCATGTGGGTCCCCTCCCTGGCCGGGGCAGAGATCGGACTCGCTGTAGTGGCTGCAGTTTGTTTCAGTGTGATGCTTAACCCATTGCGCCACCAGGGAGGCCCCTTTAGCCTTTATTTTTGAAAAAAAAAAAATATTTCTAGATGTAGAAGTTTTGGTTATTAAAGATCACTTACATGAGTTGTTCTTTCTTATAGCTGTAAGGTTCTCTGCTCATTTTTTGATAGATTATTTCAATCAAACTATCGTACTATATTCAAGTTTATGGATTCCTTCTTCTGTCTGCTCAAATCTGCCGTTAGTCCCACTAGAGAATTTTTCATTTTAGTTATTGAAATTTTCAACTGTAGAATTATATTTGGTTCCTTTGCTTTAGTAATTTCTATTTCCTTACTGATATTCTGTATTTGGTATTCTCTATTACTTTCAGATTTCCTTCAGTTCCATAAGCATTCTTTTCTTTGGCGCTTTTAACACAGTTAAAATAGGGGACACAAACAAGGGCCCTCCCTGGTCGTGCAAGGGGTTGAGGCACAGCAGTGTGAAGCTGTCCGCAGCCACTGCAACATGAATTCGATTCCCATCCAGGGAGCTGACCCACATGGCGCAGCAGACCTCTCCTGCCTCGCCCGCTGCTCCCCTCAGCAGTATATTTCAGTCCATCTGCCTGTTCTGCTCCCCACTCTGTCTCTGGTGAATCCTCCCACCACCTGCACCTCTGGCCTGTACTCTAGTTCTTATATGCATAATAAATAAATCTTTTTAAAAAAACAGCTAATTTAAAGTCTGCATGTTTCGGTGCATTAGTCATTATTTATTTATTTTTTTTTTGCCTGTCTTTCAACCTTTTATGAAAAGCGAACACTTTAAAATAATGTAATCTGGCCATTCTGGAAATCAGATCTTTCCTTCCTTTCCAGTGCGGTGGTTGTTATTCATTGTAGTTTTATTATTTATTTAATAATTATCTTGTAAAGTGTATATTCTTTGTTATGTGTAACAACTGAAGTCGCTAGTCTTCAGTTTGGTTATTGTTCAGTTAATGATTGAACACAGATTTTCTTAACCACCTGGACTAAATCTCCAAATCCTTGCTAAGGGTGTGTGTGTGTTTGTATGTGTGAGCGCATGTTTCAACACTCAGCTGGGGAGTTTACAACTCTACTTAGTCTGCACGTCCTGCTGGCACTGAATGTCAAAGTCAGCCAGATGGAGAGGAGGACCTTCTCCAGTCCTTCCTGAGAATGCACACAGTCATTTGCATGCATGTGGCTTCTAGATTTCTGGCAATACATTGCTTTATAAGGCACCTGAACATCATTTTTAAGCTTCTCCTTTCAATTTGTTTGATTAGTCTACTTACTGTTTGCCTAAAATAGGTGTGAAGTTAAAGCTCGTGCCTGTAATTATCTCAGATAAATGCTCCCTAAGTTGAGTCTTTAGCACGGAGCAGACACTAAGCCAGGTAAAATAATACATCCCCTTCTAGTAATGTCTTTTAGGAAACACTCAAAATACCAAGTAATGAGAATTCTTTGGGAGTGAGGGCCTAAGGAGCTGGCACTCCACACCATCTCCTACACAGGCAGCTAGTTTTCAAAGTTACTGCTGAGCCAGAAAGCAGGGGAAATCAAAACACTATACGGCTTGCTGTTCTTACTGAGATTCAGTCATTTCTACTGAAAAGGCTCTGTAAGCCCTTGGCTAGTTTCTAATTGTGGAAAAGCTGTGACAATTTTTGCCAGCTTTCATAAAAAAGCGTATTTTTTCAGAGGTCTTTACCATTTTCACTGTCATCCTGGCATTATTTTTAAGAAAATTTATTTTTTTTAATTTATTTATTTATGCATACAAGAGCTGGGGAGCTGACCAGAGGTGTGGCGGAGGAGAGAGGATTCACCAGAGACAGAGTGGGAAGTAGAATAGGCAGATCCACTGAAATACACTGCTGAGGGGAGCAGTGGGTGAGATAGGAGAGGTCTGCTGCACCATGTGGGTTAGCCCCCTAGCCAGGGATTGAACTCGTGCTGTAGTGGCTGCCAATAACTTCATAGTGCTAAGGTTTAACCCCTTGGGTCACCAGGGAGGTCCATATATCTAAGAAAATTTCTTATGTACTTCTAAGACTTACTTTTAAGCATTTTTATGGGAATTTAACTTATTTATATGACAGCTTATTTTATCACTTTTTACTTCAGTAATGATTAGATAAAATTACAATCTTTTAATAAGTTATTATTTCTCACTTATGAGAACTTAGCATGTAATCTTGCTAGTAATGGTATCAATAACTCAACTGGCATGATGAAACATAAATATTTCCAGCAGGAATTACTGAGCAGTAAGAGATAATACACAGCTAGTTTATATGAACATAATGGTTATTGCTGTTATTGGCAAAAAACTGCTTCAACATAAACTATGACCGACTTAAAGATAAGCTGATTGCCCTAAGTGTGCTAGTCAGCTATTAAGAATTAAATCCTATTAAAATTGATTTTGGGCATTTATAAACCTTTAATCCAGTATAATCTATACTTCAATAATACGATAGCTGAAATCCAACAAGACCCCTCACTATCAAAGGGAACATTTTATTTTTTTTTTATTTTATTTTTTTTAAAGATTTATTTATTTATGCATACAAGCACTGGGGTACAGGCCAGAGGTTTGGGGGGTGAGAGGATTCACCACAGAGAGCAGGGAG
>JAGFMF010012111.1:1696998-1711785 GCA_019455555.1 Galemys pyrenaicus
GTGCTGCAGTGGCTGCGGTTTGCTTCATAGTGCGTTGCTTAACCCACTGCGCCACCAGGGAGGCCCTAGATGTTATTTCTTCAAAAATTTTTCTGACCTTGAAGACCCCCGTCTTCCTCTCAACACACATTTCTCCTGGCACTCTATAATCACACACGTGATTGGAAGTTGTTCTAGATCTCGAAAAAGTTATTTTCACCCACAAATGTTTTTGTTTCTCTTTGAGTTTCATTTTGGAGAGTTTCAATTGCTAGGTCTTCAAATACATTAATGTTATCTTCCCCAAGTCTTGATCCACCATTAATCCAATCAGTGCATTTTTCATCTCAGACACCAGGTTTTTAGGGCTCAGAGGAAGAATAATCAAAGCGTATAATGGATGGTGATAGGAAAAAATAAAAATGAAATGTCTAATTTAAAGGGAGAAAAAGCTATTTAAAATGTCCAAACTGGGGAAGTTTTAGGAGAGGGAACTTCCTTTTCATTATCAAAACAACAATCTGTGCTTTTCCTAGTCTGTCTTTTGATCAGCCTGGCCTCCTCCACCACTGGTCTTTGCTATGAAACCAAGAAGTCATGTCCTCATGAGACAGACAAACAGAAAAGCAGGGCCTCCCTGGTGGCTCAGCGGGTTAAGCAACACACTATGAAGCAAACCACAGCCACTGCAGCACGAGTTCAATCCCTGCTGCCAGCCAGGGAGGGGACCCACATGGCGCAGCAGACCTCTCCTGCCTCGCCTGCTGCTGCCCTCAGCAGTGTGTTTCAGTCAGTCTGCCTGTTCTGCTCCCCGCTCTGCCTGGTGAACCGTCTCACATCCCTGGACTCTGGCCTGTACCCCAGCTCTTATATGCATAAACAAATAAATCTTAAAAAAAAAAAAAAAAACCAGAAAAGCAGTTCGTTTCCTTTTCAGGATGAGTCACAAGCAGGCCCAGCTTGCTAAGGTGACCTCCTCCCTTGCCTCCTTTGATGTGCTCATCTTTGGCACTTCCTTGACGGTAATTAAAACTTTCAAACAGGTTAAAGTGGTGATTTTAAAGCAATAGATTTGGTATTCACTTTCTTCTGCAGGATGATAAATGAAATAAATCTGTGGGCAGTGTGAAAGCTCTACCACATCTCTCCAAATACATAATTCACAGGAAATGACCAGCTCAGCGTATACTTCTGCCTCCTGAAAACCAGCCCTGGTGGCCAGTTCAACGGCTGCACATTACTTGTGCGAGAACAGTCTTGTGCTTGTTCTTGTACTTGCACAAGAGGGGACCTGTCTGTAAAACTTGAGTTTAACTTCATATTTACACTAGCTGAACTGCTTAAAAATTTTCAATTGTAAAAAATGTCAATTAAGGGTAATTCAATTGCGATCAAACTATCCTCTGGCTCATTTTAAAGTAACAAGTATTTTCAATTACTCTCAAAATCTTCAATCACATGTCAGTTATTCTAGAAGTTTCACTTGGTAAAGTTCACTAAATAGGATGACAAACTAAACCAGAAAAAAAGTGAAGAAAGTTACGCATCCGAGAGCAAGTAATTATAACATCTTTCTAACAAGTTTTTAAATTCCTCAACTATTCAAATGCATATCTTTACACAAATATATAAAATTATTCAAAATGAAGCTTTGGGAACTCTGGTTTAAAAGTGGGTAAAACAGCATTGGTATACTCAAAAGGCAAATCAACATCCAGAAAGATTTTCTACAATTTGCAATCACTAGCATTTTTGGAATAAGTTTTCTGAGAAAATAATGGTAGATGGACTTCTTTCTACAGTAAAGATACTTGGGACCAACTTAGATCCTTCTCCAAGTCCTCAGTTTCCTAAGCTTTTATTTTATGTCTTTACCCTTCCACCTACTTTTCTCACTTTTTTTTTTTTTTAAGATTTATTTATTTATGCAGACAAGCACTGGGGTACCAGGCCAGAGGTGTGGGGTAGGTGGGGGAGGATTCACCAGAGACAGAGCGGGGAGCAGAACAGGAAAATTGACTGAAATGCACTGTTGAGGGGAGCAACAGGCGAGGCAAGAGAGGTCTGCTGCACCATGTGGGGCCCTTTGCTGGCCGGGGATTGAACTCATGCTGCAGTGGCTGTGGATGCTTCACAGTGCGGTGCTTGCACCATCCCAGGGAGGCCCTTCCTTACTCTTTAAAATGTCCAAGTTGTCATGTCATGCTTCATGATGCTCTGACATTGAAATTCCTTAACAGAAATATTACTGCAACGTTAATGCTATTAAAGGTTTTATTTTCTCAGTTGCACACAGAATGGTTGCCAAGCAACTACAAGCACAAAGTGTCTCTTACTAACAAAGGTGGAAAAACCTCGAGGTGTGACAAAGACTTACGTATTTCTTCCACGACCTGTGGGTCACATTCTTTGTATTTTTCTACTTCTGCCTTTAGCTGTCCCCTTTGGTCTCGAAGTGAAGAAAGCTCTTTTGCTAGCATGGCTCGCTCCTCCTGCATCCAAAAAAATGTATGGAAAATTCTAACAAACCAAATGACTATAGTTGTTCTCATAAATAATGTACATTAGGCTTTTGCAAGTATCAGCTAATTTAATCCACACAATAAACCAATAAGGTGGATTTTATTATTCCCCATTGCACAACTAAGAAAACAGAACCAATTGTTCAGCAGACTTTGAAACCCAGGCAGGGTGGCTCCAGGCTTTGTTTCTCAGCGAGATACATCCCGGGCCTCCCCGAGACAGTTCCACACCCTCATTCTTCAGTCAGAGCTGACGCTATTACAGACGCAGACTTACTGTTTCATGCCGGCCAATCTTCGCTTTCTCGATACTTTTCTGCAGGGCTGCATGCTTTTGGTTTCCCTCAGATAACTAAAGAATTAAAAAACAAGTAAAATGACCTGTTAAGATGAACTTGCTATGAAGTCTATAAGAAGACAAAATGAAATTTGCTTTTGGCAAAGTCAATGTAACAAACAAAAATCAAAAATTACTGAAACTGATACACTTAATGTGAAGAAAACCAAGTACCAGGAATCATTAGTGCAGACTAAAAAAAATTCAGCAATTATTTCTTCTACTGTACAGGAAAATAATAAATGCTTTCAATCTTTTCTATACAGACTTCATTTATCATGTTCCCCACCCCCTCTCAAATAACTCGAAGTGCATGATTTAGTCAAAATGGAATTGAAAATTTAAAAACATGTTATTTATATATTCTCCATTCAAATAATATTTTACTTCTGACCAGTCTGTTCAACACACTACACTGTCCCTTAGACCAGCAGTGTCAGGACCTCCCTGGTGGTGCAGCAGGTTGAGCGCCACACCATGAAGAATCTGCTGTGCAGCCACGCATGAGTTTGATCCCTGGCCACAGAGGGGACCCACACGGCACAGCAGACCTCTCCTGCCTTGCCCGCTGCTCCCCTCAGCAGTGTACTTCAGTTGATCTGCCTGTTCTGCTCCCCACTGTCTCTGGTGAATCCTCTCACCTCCCTGGACTCTGGCCTGTACCCCAGCTCTTGTGTGCATAAATACAGAAATCTTTTTTTAAAAAAGACCAGCAATATCATGAGCTGCTTCACTAAGAGTCAAAAGGAAATGCACTTTTTTATTTTATGAGGAATTGCAACTCTTTATATACTAAGTCTGCAGAAAAGAAAAAAAACCCATTGGTCTGTTGCTGAATATATCCATGTTTAGGAACCTTGAAAGCGATCAGTATAACCATTTTATTAAACTTTAGTAGATGTTAAAAGGAGGTGGATATAATAATTACCATCATAAAGAGGTCATAGATGTTGAATATTCACTAGAGGGGCCCCCCATCAAAAAAGATTGGTTCATTCCAGAACACTGCCTTTGCCCTATCTCAATTTTACTAATCTCACCTGGGGCCATTACTAAATAATCATAAGAAATTCCCAGAATTTAATTCTCCAGCACATCTTTTGCTATAAATTAGTTAGAAATTTCAGGCTCATCTGACTGGATTAGGATCTTATTTAAAATGTATTCCACGCCATCCTCACTCTTGAATTATAAAAGTTTACAAAATATTTAATGATTGGATGAATTCTCTCTTTTGGCTGTTATAAGACACTGACCTTTTGCAATATGACCTATTGTATCAGAGCGAAAAATCTTTAGACACACACTTTTTTGCTTAAAAATCACGAATAGTGTCTTTTGAAAGTTGGTAGTTTTACCTGGGCTTTGGGAAATCTCCCTTCCTCAGTAGGCAGAAAGGAGCACTGTGAACGCTCCCTCAGTGCTTCTCAAGCCACTATTCTAATCCTGCACCAACAGGATCCGTTGTGATGCCTCTGAGACACCAACCAGTCCTGCCTCTTCTGGAGAGTAATTAGCTTTTGTTAAAAACCAAAAATCTACTGCAAACTTATGAGCCAAAATAAGCTTGGAAGTCCTAAATTTAGCAAGGAGATCAAGTTCTATAAAACAAGGGTTCCCATTTATAAAATAACGCCATGTTTAGAAAGTTAATATTCCACCCTGAAGGAACCACCTGAAATAATTAATAAATGCATGCAACATTAAATTCAGTAGATTTTCCAATGAGAAAATACATATTAATATGTTATTTTAAAAAAAGTTTTAAAAATAATCAGATAGCTGTTATCCAAGAAGTTAATACTTATATAAAAATAAGCCAATAATTTATGGCTATATCTTAATCATAATAATGAACTTCTAGTATGTTAAATATATTACAGGTCTAGATGTATTTATTTATAACTTAAAAGCATTTGAAATAGAATTCATAAAAAATTCCTAGTTCAGGAATTCCTTAACTGCAAATAAACCTGTATTTCAAACGTGATTTTATGATTTGTCATTTTAAGCAAGAGGCATAATATGAATGACATTATCACCAAGAAGCTTCTGCTAATTAAGTACTAAAACAAACCTGGCTCAGCTCAACAGTGAACGATTCTTTGCTTTCTGTTTAGATCTTAAAATTTCAACTAGCGGAAACAATGAGAGCAACTCTCCTTAGGCAGGTCTTTTTTTAATCATTTTTTATTCTATGTATGTTTTAGAAGTAATGTCGCTGTAGTTCCTGCACATTATTTAATGAAATCAAAGCCAGGAATGAAACCAAAGCCAGGCCTGAGTCACAGATGAGCTGCAGAACCGGCCCGCAGACTGATCTAAAGCAGCAGCTCACAGACCAGAGCGTACATCAGAGGCACGGGAGGGAGGGCCTGGTAGCGCAAGGGCTGCTGGGCCCTCGACACCCAGTTTCTGAAAAGTCGCTCTGGAGACAGAACCTAAGAATTTGCATTTGCATGTGCCACCTGGGGACAGTGATGCTTGTGGCTGGGGACACTATGCTTGTGAGAAGGACTGAGTCAAATAGAAGCCTGTTTTCCTATAGTAAGTAACAAGCTCAGTAAAAACACAAGCTATTAAGAAGGGAAAGTATTACTTAGTTCATCAGTAAAAACAAGTTACTGCTAAATATTGTCGTCTGAATTGGAAACATGGCATTTTAAATTTTCTGTCATTAAAAACAATACAAAGTTTTGCATATTAACAAAAAAAATGGAGTAATAACTATGTACTCAGGAAAGGTATTTAATTACCATAGGATTCCTTTGAAAAGCAAAATATGATACATTTCTATACTACAGCTACAATACTTTAACAAAGCCATTTCCAAATTTCAATAGAGCAAATAGTTTTAAAAAACCCAGTAATGCAGACCAAACCAACAGCAGCAGTTACAACACAAACTGCCTGTCGTTAGTAAGAACAGGATTTCATCTTCAGATCTGAGAGTTGACACAATGCTTCCCTTCAGTGCATCCCGGCCCGCCTATACAGATGCTCAGGGCTGGGAAACATAATGCCCATGTTTTCTAAAGGGCTAATTTACTGCCTGGAGGAACTGCCTATTCGGAAGAGAAACAGAAAGATTGATTCAAGCTGGCTACACTGGAATTCTGATTTTCTCCTTTTTAGAAATAAAAAAAAATGAAAGCATTAAGGAAGGAATATAAATAGAGGTTTTCACAGGTGGAAAGAATTTTAAGGAACAGTGAATGGGGAGCAACAAGATTAGTCCAGTGTTTCATCAAAACTCACAAAAAATATGTTATGGGCTAAAAACATTGTCTTTTTTCGCTTTTCCTTAAAACAAGTATTGTTTACTTAAAAAAATTTATATATCTAAAAAGCCTTGTTAGAGTACCTATAACTCCAAAATTTATCTTTCAAAGTGATATTCCATTAAGAATTGATAATAAGGAAACAATGAACACTATAAAGATATGTATAAAGACAGGAGTCATGTAATTATTTTAACAATAGAGAAATGTTAAATATTTCACAATTATGCAGCCAAAGTACGTGCTTTGGGAGAATTTTTAATGACACTCAGAGAATAAAGTGAAAAAATAGGAACAAAACTATCATTACATTTGAAAGCCTATCTGTGACCAAAAAAAATAGCAAGAAAATGCATAAAATTCAAATAATGGTTATCTTTGTATTGCGGTACCTCCTTTAACTTTCTAGAAAATGAGAGTAACAATTATTTTAAAACATCCCTGCTATAAGCAATATATGAGCATATTCATATGTTGAATATGCTCATTCAATATGTGAAAATTAAATGAAATTAAAGAGTATTAAAATGAGTATTCAAGTCTTAAAAGATTCTGACAAAGCACAACTGTTTAAACAAAGGCCCTTTTTCTCTCCTGGCTTTGTACCACCACTCCCCTCCCCAGAGGTGATGACCCCTGTAAAGTCTCAGGGACATCCCCATCCCATTCCTTTGCTTTAGATTCTAATATAAATGGATACAGAGAACGTCTTACAACACTCATGGGATTAGCCTTTAAGTAATGCTCTGCAATCTGCTATTTCCAGTGACAACACACACACACACACGGGCACATCCACTTCGTTCTTTAAAGAACAGACTTTAATTTTTAGAGCAGATGTAGGCTCACAGCAAAACCGAATGGAAGGCGCAGAGATTTCCCCTATAATCTGCCTCCTCTGCCGGCACCCAGGCGCCCTTACACCCTTCCCAGACGGTACACCGGCTACAAGCTGGTCAGCCGACACTCAAGCAGCATCAGCACCGGAGGCCCACAGCTTGTTGTAGGGCTTACCCCTGGGGCTGTGTACTCCGTGGGATGTGATGAACACAGAACCACAGGCGCCGGCATTCGGCATCACAGGGCACTCATGCCCTGCGTCCTCTGCACTCTGCCTAGTCATCTCCCCAGTCTGTGAGCGCCACCAACCCTTGCATCCTTTTGGCTTTGTCTTTTCAAGAAAGCCATATAGCTGAACTCATACATCAGGTAACCTTTCCATTGGCTTCTTTGGCTTAGTAACATGCATTTAGTTCCTCCAAGTCTTTTCATAACTTGGTAGCTCATTTCTCCATGTGTCTGAGTAATACTCATTTTTGAGAGGTACCGTCACTTGTGCATTCACCTGCTGAAGGAAACATTGGATGCTTTCATGTTTCTGGTAATTATGATTAAAACTTTTATAAACATTTGGATGCACATGAGCTTTCCACTCTTTCAGGTAAATCTCAAGAAATTCAGCTACTTAATCATATAAGAATATTTTTAGTTGTGTAAGAAGCTGCCAAACTGTCTTCCAAAGTAACTGTGCCAGTTTAAAATACAGCAAAAAATATATATAATTAATAGAATTCAAATTAACAGAGGTCCTGCATCTAGTCTAAAGCTGTTTGCCAAAGAGTTAGAGTGTAGGAAATTTATGGTTCCAAATAAATATGAGGGAGCCTGAACAAAGCCCTGATGTGAATCTGATGAAATGCAGGTCTAGAAGTTTATACTGTGCCCTTTGGTCAAGTAAGAACCATACTTCAAACAGTAATATAAAGCACCAACAAGGAGGCTATCTTTGTGAAACTCTAAATAAAGTAGTTAGTGACATTATGAATACTGAAATATTAAAATGTATAATGTGTATTTTTTGAGGGCAAAACAAGCCCAAAAAAGTGAAATTAGGGTTATTCCAGGGAACCAAAGATACACATGGCTTTGACACTGTCATTGCCTGTGGCTATGACACCAAAATTGTGGCTCCAGCGTTCTGTGGAGCAAATCTTTTCCTGGCTGGTTGATTTGTGGGAGAAAATAGTTATGAAGAATGGCCATCATAAACCCAGAACTCATGTGAACACAGAAGAATGTGCAGGGGATATGCAGGGAATTCCACAGCTCTACAGTCAGACTTTTCAAATGTGCCCAGCAAGAGGCTCCAACAGCAAAGTGGGATAATTCCTGGGGAAGGTTTAGAAGCCTGGAGCAGAGCTACTTAATACAAAAGCAAAATGAACAAGTTAAAATAAAAAAATCTCTACAATCAAATACATATAAAGTTCTCTAGAGCCTATCAGGTGTCTCTCCAACACTTCCTTCCTCTTCTGCTCTGACTGGGGTGGCAATGTGTTCAGAGAGAAAGGAAGCCTTCTCAGCCCTGGGTGAAGAACAGTGACAGGGCAGATGCTTCTGGTGTGGCCATGAATCTCAGACCTGGCCAATGAGACAGAAGAAGAAGCCTACTTAGAAAGAGGACCTTCAGGCATTTTCCTCTTATTAGATAAAAAGAAGAAACAAAGAAGACCCATTTTCTTCCTGCTTTGGATACTGCCACGGGGAGATGGTAGTTGTAGTAGCCACTTGCTGGAAAAAGGAAATAATGAAGTTTCAAATTAAAAAAAAAATGTCAGGGACCCCATCCCAGATGTCAGCTATCAAAGTGGTGACCACGCTGTGACATCAGTATAATGTTTACCACGACATGGTAAGATGAACCGATGGTGAAAAAGTCCACCTTCCAAACCTCTTACATAAATTTCAAATGCCTATTATTTAAGCCAATTTGGATCTACTTTTCTGACATCTGAGACTGCAACTATCCTAATTCATGCGTATAAACAAGGATATATACCAAAATGTCAATAGCAATTACCTTTGAATTGCTAGAATCATAGGCAATTTAATTTTTTTCTATAACGAATAACCATTATAGAAAAACACAAATGTCAATATTTAAAGATATTAGACTACGCAGTGTTGTGGCTTTAAAAGTTCTTACTTGCTAGAGGTAAAAATTCAGAGTGTACTAAATGGGTGGAGAGGACAGATGTACACTCCACAACGCGGATCAGCGCACGTTCTAACAAGGAGCCGGCTATTCCACCTGCATGCCTTGCGTGGAGGAGTTGTTAATGCTAAGGATTATGGGCTGGGCTCTTTGAGAGCCTCTACACGGGTATATTTAATCAGGTATATTTAATCAGCATGGCTTTGAACATGTTAGGATATGCTTTACCAACTGGCCAGACTGTTTCAGGCATCAAAGAATACACACCAGCTCTGGGGATAAGAAGTTAGTTAAAAGACAGCAAAGAGCCTTATTTACTGCAATAGGTCTGTGAGCTTGGGCACCCTTTCCCAAAGCGTGTTTCATGGAATATGAATCTCATAAAAATGGGTCAAATACGTCGCAATGCGAACAGCCTACACTCTGAGAACTCAAACTAGACTGCCTCTGTTCATCTAGGACCCCTAATTCCTCTGACCTCCTTTTAAGTAACACCTTTTATAGACCCATTTCTCAGGATGAATTTGGGTAATATTAAGCTAGTCTCCAGTAAAATATTTCTGAGGCTGAACTTAAAAAAAATGGAGATTACTATGTCTACCTCTAGAAGACATCTTGACTGTTGTTATGTGTGGACTGGCCAGCAAAGAAAAGCTTTGGGCCGGGGAGGAAGGCGCCTCAACCAAGTACACACTAGTTGGGACAGAAACTAGGCAGTGCCGCTGATTTATGCATTTATTCAACATTTATTATGTCTCTGCGTGTCTCAACACTGCAGTCCATGCTGAGGATAAAACATGATTAAGATATCCCTGCCCTCGACAATGTTTGCCGTGGAAATAAGGCACATAAAAACTTCACTCTGTAGAAGAAATATATTTAAGATAATCACGGCACAAAGAAGTACTAAACTCTGCTGAGGAGAGGATACAGTCCTCTTTCCCAGAGGAAAAGATTTTTGAGATGCACCTTAACGGTGATTTGTCTCTGGCTAATGGAAGGGTTGTTACACAACAAAGAGAACCAGCCAGGTACAGCATGTAAAGACACAAAGAAACAGATGTATTCAGGAAGCGGTAAACGGTTTGGTCTAGCTGGTGTGTAAGGTTAGAGAAGGGCCAGCGGCGGGAGCTACGTTACAGGGAGCCTTCAAGTCAGTCTGAGGAATTTGGTTTTCATTATTCGAGATTGGGAAACCACCCAAAGGGCATTAGGGATAACTACTACAGCAGACAGGAGAAAGCAGACTGCACGGGGCGACCACCGAAGACACTAATTCAAAACTCTGGGGCAGCGGTAACGAGCGTGTCAGCCCAGACAGCGGCATGAGGGCGGAGTGGAAAGGACAGGGCTGAGAGGCCAGTGTGCAGAATCTGTAGCCGTGTGGAACCAAGAGCACGTGGAAAAAGGAGAGAACAAAACCTGAAAGAACTAGCGGGTTCCTGGCTGGCGAGACTGAGTGGACAGCAGTTACAGGACCTGGAGGAGTCAGAGGAGCAGGTCTGGGAAATGAGCCGCGTTGTGACTGTGATGAACACCTGCTGCCTCTGGCCACTGGGGTGATGCTGGAGGCTGTTTCGATTTATCTAGAACTCTCTAAGGGACGTACATATTTACTAGCAGTGAACGGGCTCAAATTTGAAATTTGATTTAATTTTTGCATATGTGAATTTGTGACCTGAGTATCTGTATTGGTTATATAAGGATCTTACAAATACAGTACCTCAAAGAACATCATCATCTCCATCTATGCTATCTTGAACCTGACTTTCACAGGCTACAGACTGAAAGCGTGTTTCCCACTCACACAGACAGGCAACGAAGGGGAAATGGGTATCTGAATAAAAATTAACGTTTACTCTAAAATCTGAGCATGGCAGACTCAACATGACGCACCACCGATGATTATAGATTCTACCGCCTACACTTCTCTCCAGTCTGTATCTTTTCAAACCTGCGGGCTGGAGTCTCAGCTCAGTCTTCACCATTCAGCTGGGCGATTTCACAGCACACACTCCCAGGATTCTCCAGGATGTCAACAGAACCATCTTTCTGAAGGAAGACTGACTGTCTTATATTCCTCCTCAAATCTCTTCAACAGAGCCACACAGCCCTTCCTCATCAGCACCCGAACAACTGAGTGGCAGCCAGCCGCCCACACACCATCAAGTGCTTCGACACAACCAGGGCTCTCTCTCACGGTGCGTGGTCTACACACATCTGGCCTCTGCAGAGTCAGCAGTGCCAGAAGCAAAGTCACCTGCAGTGCGCTACTCACTGGCATCAGCAGTCACGGGTAGCACCTTTAAATCCACAGCCACCCGGTGCAGCAGGAAATACGCAAACCGTCTGATGACACAAGGGGTTTCTATTAAATGGGAGAAGTTGGGTGAGCCTGGAGCCCACCACTGCCCTGACATGCATGTGGGGTGCTGCAGCACCCAGAGGCCCTCCATCACAACTCCCTCATGAACTCCCAGTGTCTGTCCAGAACTTGCCTCAGAGTCTCCTTTCTCATCTGTAAAGCCTTCCCTCAGCAAAATTACCTCCTGTCAGGCTCTCTGTGGCCCCGGCTCTGTCAGCAGTGCACAGGGAGCATCGTCTCCACAGCATGGACACGCATCTCCTGAGAACAGGAACCACGTGTGGGTCTCTATGTCTGCCTCATGAGTCACAGGGCGCCACAGCAACATTCACGAACATTATGGAACTTATTCGGAATATATTCAGTAAAGAATATTTGGAATTATTCAGTAAAGATAACACCTATTTTCATTCAGAAACATTTCAAGTTGCTCACACAACCCAATAAGGGCCTCTACTTTTTATTCACTCAGTTTTGATGGTAAAGAATTCAATACACTCATTTCTAAAAACTTGGAAAAACATAATTTTTAAAAATAATTCTGAAAGAATCTATCAGTGTCTCCCAAAACCAATCCACTTTGTCTAAAAGCCAGTTCAGTGTGGATTTCAAAATGTAATGCTTATCATAAACTTTAGCTGTCAGAAAATCTGTCTCCCAAACTACCTCTGACAAGTAATAATGGTCTGCAAACTGAACCTGGATGAAGAACTATGGAAGATGTCAGCAGAACAAGAGAACAAGGGAAAGTAATTTCCATAATTCTGACCCTTTCACTAAATAAAAGGCAGTTAAAACTCTTCCAGAGACTCATGAATAAAGTTCTCTGAATCAGTGAATGGCTGTCACTAAGACTAGTGACTAAAATCATTATCATATGGGAAAAATCAGCAAGTTCCAGGCAAAACTCTTGAAAACAGCTATTTAAAGGAAAAAAATCATCTATTGACCTTCAATGAGTTCTAAACACTCTTCAAGATTTAGAGAAGTGCTATTTCACCCGGGAGGTCCCACAGATCACTTCTTTTAGGTATATACAAAGTCACGACAAGGATATATGAGAAAAAGATGTGGTCATTTCTGTTCCCTGTTGAGGAAAAATGGCCGCTTCTACTATCATCCAAATGCCCCAGTGTATTTACATGTATTTCAGGAGAACTAGCAGATTTAAACATGCCCTACCACTTTCATCATCTGCACATAAAGCTCTCTTGCCCATTAAAGTTATTAATTTATGTGAAAAGGCCTCAGGAATGCATCTGTGTCACAACTATTTAGACAAGCTAGTTTAACAATTATTTCTTCTACCCAACCCAAATATTCATTTCAGTCTTACAGAAATAAGTTACTACACCTTAAATAATTCTCAGCAATATTAATAAGCTCTTATACAAAAAGAGAGAGAAAAAGTTGTTGCTTAACACCAGAATGTAACAATACTATTTAAGTGTATTACCTAATTAAAAAAAAAAAACAGTTCACATCAGCAAAAATAATAAATAAAAACATTCTAGAGGAAAATTTCAACTTCCCCTGCTTGGTGTACATGATAAAATCCAAGCAACCACCGAGACACCTCAGAATATGGCCTTAATGTAACTTTCAACCTTATTTTCCTACTATTAGACAACAAAAAATTGCATGTTCTTTCCAAGCTGGTCATCAACCACCCACTGAATGTAATCTGCTTTAACGTCTTGTTTATCTGTGCTTATGAGCCAGGACCATAGAGACAGACTGTCTGGACTTGAATCCCACTTTGCCAACATAGTCACCACGGCAAGTTATCTACTCTCTTGGTGCCTCTGTGTTCTTATATGTAAAATGGAGTTAGTACCCCATGAAGTGGTTAAGATCCAAATGATAGAAAATATGCAAAAGTGCTGCAGGGGACTGAGTGCTTTTGTCTCTCCAAAATTCATGTTGAAATCCTAAGCCCCAAGGTAATGGCATCAGTAAGTGGATCCTTCGGGAGGTGCTCAGGTCACGAGGGCAAAGGCCTTCAGAATAGGATCTGGGCCTGTTCAGTAAGACGCCAGGGAGACCAGCCCCTGCCACCATGTGCGGAAACAGAAAGAAGTGGAACCAGGAGAGGCACCAACCAATCAGTCTCCAGAAATGGACCGCCAGCCTCCAGAACTGTGAGAAACAAATTTCGGCTGCTTCCAGAAGCCACCGGTCCTTAAAACCGTGCCTGGCCGAAGCGCTCCATCAGCTCTGGCCATCACGATCAGAGCTGGCACCTGTGGTTCCCGCTACCCCTTTGGGGATGTCCTCTACATTCATCTAGATCTCCCCAACTTTCAGTTCAAGATAATTCTAAGAAGTCTTCCCTAACTGCACAGGGTTATAAAGATCCTGCCATCCTCTAAACTCACAACAGTTAGCACCCACAACAAAGACAGCACTTGGTACTGATCTCACATAAATTAAATAGTACCTAGCTAACTTTTCATAAAAAGTTAACTAACTGTGCCTTTTAAAAAATCAATGAACTCTGTAGGGCATTTATCTTGCTGTACCAAGGAAAGTGTAGCTCATCACCCCATGAAACACACGTTCTATTATTTTTATATTGCCCAAGGAATTCAGCATGTTGACTGCACAGAGCAGGCACAGTAAATATCTGTAGCAGCAGCTAATGTAACCCACACACAGGGAATGGCTTGTTTGCTATCTGAGGAAATGTTAAAGAGAAATGTAAGCTATAACCATGAGATCTTTAGATTGTTTTAATAATGATCAACACATACAACCTAAAGGCAAGGAGGGGAAAAAAATGCTTCCTGATTCAATTTTCTGATCTCCTATAAGAATGTCCATTCTCAACAGACAAGTACATTCCTGCACATAATTGGAATCACTGGCAGAACCAAAGCAGAACAGAATGATGAAAAAAAAAAAGTAAGAAAAAAAAAAAAGTAAGAAAATTAAGTGTTCTCCCTCTCTCTACTCTGGAAGTAATTAACATGAACCTCAAAGGAAGTTAACATTCTACTCTGGTAGTATGTTGAATAAACCGATTCCTCGGTGTAACCTTGAATTTAGAATCTGGTTCAAATTCAAAATTAGCTGAGTGTGTTCATCTTTATATAAATCCCACCATCGCCTGCATAATCTTTATTCTCCACCATTCATTCAGGAAATTAGATAAACACTTTTCTCTCTTCATTTCACTCTTTTGTGTATCTTTTTTTTTTTAAAAGATTTATTTATTTATGCATACAAGCACTGGGGTACAGGCCAGAGGTGTGGGGGGTGGTGAGAGGATTCACCACAGAGAACAGGGAGCAGAACAGGCAGATCAA
>JAGFMF010012111.1:1717959-1748635 GCA_019455555.1 Galemys pyrenaicus
CCCCCCCCTGGCCGGCAGCAGGGATTGAACTCGTGCTGCAGTGGCTGCGATTTGCTTCATAGTGCGTTGCTTAACCCACTGCGCCACCAGGGGAGGCCCGCAAACCTATCATTCTTAACCGTGGTGGTTTACCTGAGACTCTAGAACTTCCAGCTTCCTCTTCCGTGCATGAAGAGCTTTGCTGGGGAAAGCCCAGTAGTAATTGGAGGTCCCAATCCTCTCGCAGTCCACCATGCCGTCGTCAACAAGGCCCTGCAGCACGTCTTTGACGGACATGGCAGCTAGGAGAGATTATTATTAAAACATCATGAGTAAAACTAGAAGGACAGTAACTGGGGACACACTTCCAACAGCTCAGGAGTGTAAGAGTTAATGAACAGTTTTTAAAAACAATAACCAAAGAAGGACAAATAGTCCAATAGAAAAACAAGGCTATCCACAGCTTCTATGCTATGTGCACAGTCGTTAAACAAGAGGATGTTCAACTCCACAAAGAGCTGAAGAAATGCAAAATAAAGCAATGAAGTGTGATTTTTTGATTACCAAATTAAAAGCACTAACAGATATAATAAAGAATTCAGGGAAATGGGTACTCTCAACATGGGCAGAAAAATATGGCAACATGTATCTAATACTTTAGATTCATGTTATGACTTTTATGTAGAAACTCCACTTTTGTAAATTCAGCCAAGGAAAAGGATGGGTATGCTTGAGGTGGCTTATTGTAGTAAGGTTTTCAATAACAAAGACCAATTGCTAAATTTGTGTTATAAAATATTTAATGGAACTTCCCTGGTGGTGCAAGGGGTTAAATCTCAGCACTATGAAGTTATTGGCAGCCACTGCAACACAAGTTCAATCCCTGGCCAGGGAGTTAACCATATGGTGCAGCAGACCTCTCCTGTCTCGCCTGCTCTCCCCTTAGCAGAGTATTTCAGTCAACCTGCCTGTTCTGCTCCCCGCTCTCTCTCTGGTGAGTTCTCTCTCCCCCACACCCCCACCTCTGGCCTATACACCCCAGCTCTTATATACGGAAATGAAAAATACATCTTAAAAAAATATTTAATGGCATAGATATATTTTCATTCAAAATACATTATACAGACGTCATATACAAAAATAGAATATTCACTGAGAGACAGTGATTCTCTTTGGATGGTAGGTGAAAGGCAATTTTTATTTCCTGTTTTCTGTTCATTTTCCTTTTTCAACAATTAACATGTGTTACCTTTTTTGCTAAGAATAGGTTTAAAACCATTAGGTCAAATTACACTATAAAGTTAAATAAACTGAGTATTATGATTAAGGGTATAATTAAAAATCAGTCAAAAGCTTTTTTAATCCCCAGATATAATATAACCTACTGGAAAATTAAAGATTTAATGAGAAAAGAATCTTGCCACTAAGTATGCAAAACATTCAACCTCACTGTAAAGAAGTACAGCCTTTAATGAAATGTCCAGTAATTCTGAAAACAAAAATATATTCCCGAGAAATCAATGTGAGTATAATTTGGTACAGTCTTTCCCAAAGGCAATTTGAGAACACATACAAAGAGCTTAATAACTGCACAGGTCTCTGCTTTGCATTCTATCTCTAGAGACATTTCCTAATGAAGTAATAAGAGATGCGGAAGAAAATTCATCTGGGGAAGAGGGAGGAAGGGTTAGGTGGAGCACACAGGATTGTTTTGGGCAGTGAAAATCCTCTGTACCATACTGAGTGATGGGCCCACATTACTACACACTTGTCTGAGCCCACAGGTAAGAGGAAGCCACAGCATGGACTATGGACTGGGACGCGAGGGTGCATCCAGGAGCGCAGGGCATGTGTGTAACAGATGTGCCGCTGGTGACGGGTGAGCGGCACACCCATGGGAGCAGTGAGCAGAGGAAATCTCATTTCTTTCCTCTCTACTGGGGACCTAAAACTGCTCTGAAAAATGAGTCTTTTACTACACCTGGCCAACAGGCACATGAGAAAATGTTCAACATCCCTCATAATCAGGGAAATGCAAATTAAGACCACCATGAGCTACCACCTTACACCAGTAAGAATGGCACACATCAAAAAAACCAACAACAAATGCTGGCGAGGATGTGGAGAAAAAGGAACCCTAGAGTACACTGCTGGTGGGAATGCAAGTTAATCCAACCACTATGGAAGGCCATATGGAGGTTCCTCAGTCTACTAGAGATGGAACTACCTTATGATCTGGCAATCCCACTCCTAGGAATCTACCCAAAGGACACAAAAACACCGATCCAAAAGAGTACCTGTACCCCTATGTTTATTGCAGCACCATTTGTAATTGATAAGACCTGGAAACAACCCAAATGCCCAAAAGTAGAGGACTGGATCGAGAAGATGTGGTTCATATACACAATGGAATATTATTCAGCAATCAAAAATTAAAAACTAGGGCCATTTATAGAAACATGGATGGATCTAGAAGGAATTATACTCAATGAAACAAGTCAGAAGGCAAGAGAAAAATATCAGATGGTTTCATTACTAGGAGGAATATGAAAGAGCAACAGCTACAACAACAAAAAAAAAAAAAAAGAAGAAAAAGAATGAGCTCAAGGAAAAAGGGCAATTACAAAAGCAATCGAAGGAAAAAAGAAAAACACAAAAACTCAGCAAGACCAAAGGTCAAAGATAAACCAAAGGGACCATGGGGGGTGGGGGGTTGGGCAGGGCAAAGAATGGGAAAAGCACAAGACTGAGGTGATGGAGCACGGGTAGAATTGTGGTGGGAACTCCCTGGGGACTACAAATGATGTTAAATATACTTAAATTAAAAAAAAAAAGAGTCTTTTAGGAAAAAAATTACGAATAGAACGCTAATTATACATTAAATTTTGTAGCAATATTTAGAAACAAGCCAGCTATCCAACAGTAAGTAATGAGCTAAGCAAACTGTGGTATCCTGGGTGGTCACAGAATTAAACATTAGGACAAGCAATGTTGTACATTCATTTTTATTTATTTTCTTACATTGTTTGCTTTCTTCTCTAGGTGCAGTCCCCACAGAGTTTCCACCACCAGCTCACCCGTGTGCCATCACCACAGTCCCTTGTGCTCTTCCCGTCCCGGCCTTGATCCCAACCCCTCCTTCTTCCTTGCAGATGACTCTGATTTGCAGTTGTCTGTTTATTTTTGTTTTGTTTTGTTGTGGTTTTGTTATTTCTTTCCCCCTTGATCTCCTATAATCCTCCAATAAGTGAGACCATCTGGTATTTTACCATCCGGTATTTTTCTTTTTCCTACTGAGTTACTTCACTGAGCTCCACCCATGTTTCTGTGAATGGCTCTAGTTTACCTTTTTTGATTGCTGAATAATATTCCATTGTGTATATATACCACAATTTTTTGATCCAGTCATCTATTTTTGTACATTTGGGTTGATTCAAGTATTACCTATTATAAACAGTGCTGCGATAAACATAGGGGTGCATGTATTGTTTTGAATCAACGTTTCTGTGTCCTTTGGTAAATCACTAGGAGTGGGATTGCTGGGTCATAAGGTAGTTCCATTTTTAGCAGACCGAGGAACCAGCCTTCCATAGAGGTTGGGCCAGTTTGCATTCCCACCAGCAGTGTAGGAGGGCTCCTTTTCTCCACATCCTCACCAACATTTGTTGTCTAGTTTTTTGAAATGTGCCATTCTTACTGGCATCAGGTGGTATCTCATGGTGGTTTTAACTTTCATTTCCCTGATGATGAGGGAGGTACATCCATTTTAAAAGCAAATGACAGTGGTGCAGGTAAAAGATACAATCTCATGAAAAAAATACATGAACACAAAATATGGTACACAGGAAGATTTCCTCTTGGAGGGATGAACAGAATGTTAACAGTGGTGTTCTCAGAATACAGGGTTATGCACCACTTTGATTTTCATCATATTCTTCATAATTTCCAAATCTGTTAAGATTTGTAAATATACATATACAGAGAGGGAATGTGCATGTGTGTGCATATATACATACATACACATATATATGTACATGAAAAGAATGGGTAGATTTTGCACAATCAGAAAAGATAGCTCTTAGAATTTGTGAATGTGAGCTTATTTGGAAAACAAGGTTTTTCGACATGTAACTGAAGATCTCACTATGAAATAATCTTGAATTTAGGGTGGGTCCCAAATCCAATGATGTATGTCCGTATAAGAAACGAAAGAGGAGAGAACAAAGGGCAGGGTTGGGTGGACGTAGAGGCAGAGATTAGAATGATGTGTCTGTAAGCCAGGCACTGCTGACAATCACCAGAAATGAGGAGAAGAGTGAGGAATGGATTTTCCCTCAGAGCCTCTGGAAGAAAACAACTGCCAGCAACTGGATGTCAAGCTTTTGGCTGCTAGAACTGAGAGCTGAGAAATGAGAGAATGCATTTCTATTGTGTTAAACCACCAAGTTTAAGTAAACAATTAAAACAATCTAAAGAAACTAATATATCATGCAAAGACACAGGATCATATTTTACAAATACTAGAACAAAGTTTTTACTTCTTTTGAAGTAAATTATACTCACAAATAAACTTGTACACGATGTGTGTGTGTGTGTAGATGAACACATATTCCATTTTAGTTTTCCTAAAGCAGATACTCCAAACATAAGAATCATGGCGGTGGCCCAAAGAAATCGCACAGGGACTATTGCAAACATTACTCATATCTAGAAATTTATGTTTCTATAAAGTGAAAGACGGTTACAGCAAAGGCGATGAAGAATGATTTCCCATTTCCCAAAATATACCAGCACATCTTTGATACTTACTAATGCCTTTCTCTTTGGGAGCAATCTTCTCTATGTCTTTTAATTGAAATACATCTTTCTGTTTGAAAAGGTTAAAAAAAAAGGTGTAAAAAAACTTGTACTTACTTTCTACTACATATGTACAGTTACCATAATTAAAATCTTAAAACATACTAAAAAAACTATGCCTAAAACGAACAATAGGGTCAAGCACATGGAACTAGCGAAACATCACAATTATCTTGTTCAATACTCTCACGAGAACTTAAAATGGATGGATTTTGCACATACTCTCTTACTAGTAACTGGAGAGAGTATCTTCCCACTGAAGTATGAAAACTGGTTCATGACAAATCGAGAATTGTTAACATGAGAGAATTAGTTTCACCGATTTCAAGAAAACACAGTGTTTTGCTTAACATGTACTGCATGTCAGATGGAGTAGTTCTAACTAAAAGAAAAAAGACTATTGTTGAGATTTGTTTATGTTCAATGTTTCATAGAGGAGTTAAACCTAAACAATGGAAAAATTATACAATTTGGTCTTTGCCTATCAATTGCTCATCTAATTGTTACATGTCTATCACAGCAAATACAGACATTGTGGGAGATACACATGGAGAATGTTTCATCATAACTATTGGGGGCAAAGTCTGTGCAAAACACTCCCTTCTTTTTGTACTAAATCTTGGCTGACGTGGAGAAAAGAACTTGGGATAATAAAAGCGAAATATATGAAAATACTGAAGGATTCAGTAATTACAACAGAATTATTTTGATTGTTATAGAAATCTGGGATCTATTTCTCCTAAAATAAACTTGAAAGGGCAACTTCAATAGGATGGAAATTAGACTTTACAAAAATTGAAAACGTCTGCTCATCCAAGGCCCTGGTAAGAAACCAAAAAGACAAATACTGACTAAAAGACAGTACTCACAAAACATACCTGACAAAGACAGGTACCCACATACATAGAGAACGCTTTTGAAGTGTATTTCACCCCTGTCCTCCAAAGATGAACTGATGGAAGAACAAAGGAGTGGGTAGATGGATATGTGTGTGTGTGTATATATGTGTGTATGTAAAAACACACATACTGTGTACACATATACAGTCTGTGTGTACATACATACACACCCACACACAGTGCCCAGAATAGTAACAGGTACCTGACCATGATAACATGAGCAGCAACAGGGACAACCAAGCATATGTTTCAGAAAGAGGGTGTGTAGAATAGTCTGGATGGAAGAAACTCCCCCAAGTGACAGGTCCTTTCATATGCCACAGCTCACAAGCATCACAAACATCTGCAGAATTTTATCCATTCTCCCAACTGGTCAGCACTGAGCTCTCACAAAAAAGGTGGTTAACATAAACTTAAGAAGAAAAGTATGCAACGTACAAAAAAATCTTAAGAAAATGACTTACAGTTTCAAAAAATATTTCCATCATGCGGACTCTCTTCTCCTCTGCACTCAGTCCTTTTTTCTTCGACTAAAGCACAAAAGTTAAATGGTAAACACTGCATGTTTAAAACAAAACACTGCACTGTAAAACAAACTGATCTGGAACACTGTCAGAAACTGTGTATGGTTTTGCCTAACAACTGAGCGCCAGGCCAGAAGACCCTTCTTACCTAGCCCACCACATCGTGCCAAGCCCAGGGCGGGGTTTGCCAGCTAGTAAGGACAGTGGGAAAGACAGTCTCGGCATCTCTTAGAAATTCAACATTTATCGAATGAGTTAATGGTAAGGCACTTTACTTGCCTTCAAGACTTACAATCTCCCAAAGAAAACACATAGACATAATTTCTTAAAAATAAAAAGGGACATGTACAGACAGGACAGAAAGAAGTAATTCCACCCTGAGGAAGGAGGAGGTGATCTAGGTCGGAGATGAAAGGAGTTGAGGAAATTGAGAAATGGTGAGAAGGGAGTCCTAAGCAGACCATACACGGCGCACTGTCATGGAAGTACATGGAATGTTCCAGAGAGATAAGCATTCTGAGACGATTGGCTTATGCAGAGACAGGTGAGGTAAGAAAGTTGTCTCTGGCCAGATTACAGGAGACAAGGAGGAGGAGGTGTGATGTCTAAAGCAGGGAGTGACAAGATT
Source organism: Galemys pyrenaicus (assembly GCA_019455555.1). NCBI lineage: Eukaryota > Metazoa > Chordata > Mammalia > Eulipotyphla > Talpidae > Galemys > Galemys pyrenaicus. The sequence continues at coordinate 1,724,847 of JAGFMF010012111.1, forward strand.
AGAGGAACCGCAGAGTGTAGGCGAGAGAAGGGGACAACCCCGTAATGTGGGAAAGGGAGGTCTACTTCAGGCTACCATCACTCTGCAGCCCTTCAGCCAATTTGAAACTGAGGTCACTAACATGTGATTGAAATGTATGTTAATGACTTTTACTTTATAATGGATACAGAATATTTAAAAAAAAAATTAAAAAGCTACATTTCTTCTTTGCAGATTCACAGAATAAAAAACACCTGTTCAACCCACTGATCCAACTCAAATGAGACCAAGCCACACGCTCCATCGGAGGAGCAAATAAAGTGGCATGTGAGTTTGGAGAACTTGATTCTATAAAAAAAAAAGAAGAAGAAGAAAAAGAACGTTGCTCGGGACATTCAGGAAGGACTTGAGCACTCACCCACTTCAAAGTAGACATAAATAAAACAATCAAAGATCGACTCCATCTGACCAAAAACTCCACCAGGAGATGAGATGAGCCAAGCACGTAGCACTTCCTTCACCCCGAAGAACAGAAACCCACTGCCCGGTCTGCACGGCAGTGAGCTCAGGGCAGGTTCTAAAATAAGCATCTAACACTCACGTCTTCTTGCCTCTGCCCACTCTCAAGCACTGACTGCAGCTCCAGGGTTCTCCACTGACCCCCAGCATCTCTCCCCTTTTCTCATGCTGCAGCCTCAGATCTCATGTCAGCCCCAGTCCCGGAGCACATGCCTGAGCGGCCCTGTCCAGTACCTACCTGGCTGCTGCGCAGACCTCAAACTCAGGGGGCCAACGCTGACCTCTGCTCTCCCCCACCTACGCCCCAATCTGCTGTTCTGGAGCTCAAGTTCAGGCAGCTACTACTGAGTTACTGGGACCACAGGCCTGGCGGTCATGGGGAGTGCCCTGGTATCTTAACACCCAATCTACCACCAAGCTCTGGGCTCAGCTATCTCACTCGTTTCTGCTCCATCCCCACTACACCCTTCAATTCAGCCCTCGCATGATCTCCACAACACACTGCACTGCCCAGTTCACGCTGGCTCACCCTCCACCCACCCTCCACATGCCAAAGAGCAAACAGAACCAGGCCTCACTACCCTGGAGTAGCTCCCAACATCCAGAAGCAGTCAATCAGCGCAGATGAGCTACAGGGCCATTGTCAGCTGCCTCTAATGGACTCCTCTGGGCCTCTCCCCCCTCAGTTTCCCCTAACACCCTGGAGAGGTAAGCAAGTCCAGCGGTAACACAAAAGTTACTTCCTGGGCTCGGTCCCATTTCTGTATTAACAATGCTCTTGCCACCTTTTCCTCTGGCCTATTCACAACCCCAGTGGACTCTAAGCGAACTTCCCGGGCTACCAGGCCAGGCCAAGTTACTATGTTTGTCCCCAGCACACACCACCACATCACTCAGTACAAATGAAAAGCTACACTCACTTTGGAGAGACCCACAGCCTCCATAACAATCTGTCACGTAGAGGCAGGCAATAAGGAGAATTGTGTGCAGATCTTGTGTGTGTGTGCGCGTGTGTGTACTATGGGCAGAAATAAAGTAACTAATGTGAAAAGTTGCTGTGTTAATTCATATTTAGAAATATCTCCGCTCCCCACCCCCAAATAATCAGTAAGGGCTCGTTTACTCTTTAAGATTGAAGAAAACCTCCTGATATTATAGTTAGAAATACATTCAAGCTGTAAGGGGACTCAAAACTTGACCTGAGGACGAGTTTTCTGCTTGACCAACATATTTTAAATCACTTACAAATCATCTACCTGAAGAACAGTCTTCATTTGGGAGTTAAAGAATTCCTAAAATCAGTCTTGTTGATTAATTACAATAGACTTTTGAAAGAGTCAAAGTAGATGCTATCTGCTGTCCTTGGAAGTAGCCGATTTCAATGCAATTTCTCTAATTCCAAAGAAGATACCTGGATTATAAATGTCACCCTACAAACCCAACAAAAACAAACTACTAATTCCCAATCAGGAAAGAGAACAGTTTATCTTTGGTTAACATAACACTAAGCTAACTTCTTGATCCTACATAAACAACAGGAAGTACTGATGTCATAAAAAGTTTTATTCTAACTTATTTTCTTTCTTCATTATTATAGGAAAGTGCCTGAGGAGTCAATAGCACATTAGGCCATATAGTACTTGAAGGTGATTCAGGTGTGGAGGGAATATTTGTGTTGCAAAATTCTCGCTAGTCAGATTAGCTAAAGAAAAATGACAGCAGAGCCAGTTAACAGATGTTAACAGATTTAAGTGTAGTCCTGTTTGGCTTCTTTAAATCCTTTTACGCCCAGATGGCTTGGTTGTTAGTTTAACCACAAAAAGCCGTTATCAGCTATAATTACATCTGGACAAGTAGCTTCAAATAAATACCAAACAACCTAGATCCTTGTCCAGCAGAAGCTCGGCAAAGTAACGGCCATTATCTAAATTAAGATATTACAATCTTAGCTGCATTGAATGAATGTTGATTCTCTGCCGGGAGCGGACAAGAACGGCATCAAACTGCAGGTTTACCAGAAGGATGAGCAGGAAGGCATTAAGTTCTCCGCCCCCCACCCCCCCACCCCCAAATAATCAGTAAGGGCTCATTTACTGTTTAAGATTGAAGAAAACCTCATGATGTTATAGTTAGAAATACATTCAAGCTGTAGGGGGACTCAAAACTTGACCCGAGGACGAGAGTTTTCTCGTGGGTCACCCTCCCAGCCCGAGCCGCGTGAGGCGCGCAGGGTCTCAGGGCGCGCTTCCCCGTGGGGCCCGGCCCCAGACGCCACCTCTGGCTGAGCTGGCACCCAGTGAGGCTGCGTGAGGCCGCTCCTGAAGTTCGGGGCAATCCAGAATGGGCTCTGCGTGTCACGGTCTACAAAACCACCCAGCGGTCAGCACTCCGGCCCTGGGGTCTCCGGGTCCCGACCCAGCCCGCAGGGGTTCCAAATGCCGGGGTGCACCCTGTCGCCGGGCCTCTGGGCCGCTCCCACCCGCACACATTCCAACAGAGCCGGGCGCGTTCGGGAACACTTCGCGGGCTTGGCCTCACCCGCCCCCGACGGGCCTCCCGATCCCGCCCCGGGGACAGCCGCGGGGTGCAGGGCAGTGGGGGGGAGGGTAGCAGCTCCGTGGAGCTGCCCCCCGCGAAGGTGCAGCGTGGGCAGCGCGACCGCCCGGCAGTCCCCAGTCTCTACGGCCGGTCAGACCCGGGGCTGAGGACTCTGCGGCGCTAACACTGGGGAGCACCAAGAGCCGGACCCCAGCTCTTACCATGGCGAGGGCGGCGGGTCTTCCGGTAGCGGGGCCCGCGCAAGGCGAGGGGCGGAGCGCCCGGCGGGTTTGATTTTGGCGCCGACACCGCCCCGGGGTCGGAGCAGCGAGAGGAGGCGGTGAAGAGAGGCCGACCCTCGGCCCCGCGGCGCGCAGCGACCCCTGGCGGCGGCGCCGAGTCGCTCCCGGGTCTGCAGGGTCAGGTGACCCGCTGCTTCCGCCTCTTTTCTCTCGGCGGTTGAATTTAACTCCTTTTTAGAGAGTCTTGAGCTCTCGTGTTCACGTCTTCTTCGGGCAGTAGAAACCCAACCTGCGTTTGTCTTGTAAAAGAGAGACGGTCTGGCTGCCGGCGATGAAAATGCTACCTCTGTCCCTCCGGACTTGCCCCGTCTGGGGCGCCCTTTTTTGTTTTCGCCTTTTGCTGCTCACCTCACCTTTCCCCAGCTAGATACTATTTTTTTAGCCTTTAAAAATTCATTTATATTTTTCTAGCTTTTATTTTTTAATAAAAAAATTAATTTCAAGACAAAATGTTCACATTAACCACTATGAGCAAAAGTTGGGATCCCAAAGTTGGGATCCCTTCGTTTGCAGGTGCTGCAAAATGAAGGCTTATGCATACACTACTGCAAACCTCAAAAGAGCATCTGAAATAGGAATTTGTACCTCCTGTTGCTTGTTAAGGAAGCTTAGTGTTCCACTGATTTAGCTGCTTCCAGTGATACTCTAGAACATTAAACTTATGCCAAAGGTCTCGTTACTCTGTAATAGGAGGCTAGTGATTTTGATCTACTAGACCATCTAAAGTATATGTACTGTGCTTGTCCCAGGATTTCCAAATTCCTGTTGAAGTTGCATCCTAAATGGTAACAGATTCTTAGCATGATAACGAAAATTTTATTAAGCTACTTCTCAGGAGCATAAACAGTTTGGCTGAGGTATTGATCTCTTCTACATATTCTACAACATTCCTTCATTTCCCTTCACTGAAAAAAGAACACGATGCTAAATAAATAAACATTCACTCTGGAAATGGAGAAAACAAGCTTTATTATAATGGAGATTTTGTGCATGATAAAGATATACACATGAAACTTGTTTCTCCTATGTTTCAAGACAGAATTAAAGTTTTATTGTAGACTAAAGCATCCAAAATACTGTGGTACATATGTAGCTATGAAGGTACAAACACTTGGATACACAGCGCTCGTTCTTTTCTTTAAATAGGCAGTCAGCATTTTGATTCATAAAAGAACAAACCATGAGAAAGTATCAATGTTAGTGTTCTATACACAGGAAACATATGAAACAGATCTATAGAGATGGAATGTACAAAACTGAAAAAGAAAAAGCAAAAAACTTTCATCATCATACATAGGATTGAAAGGCTATAGAATTGAGGATGATAAAAAGGGGCCTCCTATGAGAATACACTGTGAATGACAGAACATTCTCATGTCATAAAACAAAAGCATTGAGTTTAAGGCTGTGTTGCTTTCCAAAGTTAATGGAAGTGCTGTACATTCATTGGAACAACATAGCCAATTAACCTATTTTAGACTATTAATAGCTTTCATACATTCTCCACAAACAGACCACACAATCACTGCCACACAATTCATCTTCAGAAAGTTTTTTAAAGATTAACATCATGATTTGTAGCTTACTGTCATTTAAAACAAAAAAAAATTATTTACTTATACCAAACAAATCTTTAATGGGCACTTAGTTTCCTTTATGGCAATTCTAGATTCCTAGTTATCAAAAATATTAAAATAATTGTAAAGTTTAAAACCCTGCAACATTTACAGAATGCAACAGTATTAGGACTTTTGCTTTTAAGCAAACAGCTTCAATTTTATCCTTCCTGGAAATGTCTCGTTTTTACATGGTTAAACTACAAATACTCCTCCCTTTTCAGACACTGGTGAATAGAGAGGCTACTCGAGTCCAAATGTACAAAAAGATTTTTCCCATTTGAAGTCATTTGCCGATTACCTGATCATCTCTTCCAATTTAACTCAGTAGGCATTACCAATGTAATGCCCTTCACATAAAGACCCATACACACTTGCTCGTGTACGGCTATTCCAGTTAATTCCATGTTAGGACATACCCTGTATATTCAGCGGAAGCTAGCGTGTTCCAGTTGCACGGACCTGCGACATTTATTTGTCTTAACTCTAGTCAGAGCAAATTAAAATAAGGAAACTTGACTTGTTTATTTACTGGAGACTAAAGTTAGATCAAGACACTAAGTACCATTAAAAACAAAGGATGAACAGTCATAAAGGCTCTTTATTCATGTGGTTCTGGATGGACCAGTGACTTTCCACCTCCCGTGTCCAGCAGGGGAGGGCTCCATGGGAGGTACTGCACAGTCACTGACCTTCACGTATGAACTGGCAGTATTTTGCCATAAGTGCCCAGGGGAAATTCGAATGAGTAATTTTTCAGTGCTACTTATCATGAAGGTATGACAGGCTCTGTACACTTAACAAAGAGAAATCAAACAATAATGGTAGCCCAGGAAAAAGTCACTTATTTTAATATCCTTCTCAGTTTACCAGAAACCATTTTCCATAGGATGTGACAAAATTTCATTTAAATCTTGTCTATTCCTCTTATCAGCAGCACTTTCTTCTCTAAAATATGCTTGCCAAGAAATACAGTGAATGCACATCTGTATCCCAATGTGAAGCGTCATCTATACTTTAATATAGATGATCATATATTTTGGGGGGGGGGGAAATGGTATTTTCTGGGTGCCCATAGCAAGTGTTTCAGAGAGTGGAACAGGTCTGAATCAAAATATCTGTTCTTTCATTCCAGTGTGTGCCAATTTGACATGTGAAATGTTTTGCCTTGTCTTCAATCTACCATTAAGATATCCAACCTAATATGGGATGACTGATTGAATTTTTCAGTTCACAAATATAATTCAAATGTTGCACACACACACAAAAATCTTTTAAGTAAGCTAAGTCTTAGGAGTCTTAGGATCAATAGCCTACACAGGAGCCCACACAGAAAAGCATTTTCACTTGTGAAAACGAACTAAAATGAATTTAACCATTTAAAAAGTCTTTTCTTAAACAGCCTGGAAACTATCAGTTTTTATGCAGAATGTTAATAAAGAGCAGAATGAAATTCCCTCCCTGGGATGTGTACTCCAAGGGGGCCGGGATTCCTGTCTTCACTTTATCCTGGTGTCTGGCATAGTTTGGGGCACCTCGTGATCGCTCATCAAACATGAATATATAAATTAAAAGACTCATCACTGATGTTAGGAAAGTGTCTTAGCTTAATAGTCTAAAAATGTTTTTGAATTTTATAATTTTATCACAGACAGGCTCAAGTATTTTGAAAACTCTACCTAACTTAAAAAACACTAAACCTAAAAGTAAGCCTCCCTGAAAAAAATTTTTCCAAAGGTTGATTTGGGCATAATAAATTTGACAGACAATTGGAAGTAGCTGGATTTCCCTTTGAAATTTTAAAAAGTCCTATATAAGAGTGTGATTGCATTATAAATTAATAAGCAGTAAACATCACATTCATATAGTTAAATATAAGGGAAATGTCGTCCTATGGTACAGTTCTAAGGTGCTTTCAGTGAAAAAGATCTCAAAGTCATTATCGAAAATGCCAAGTTCGGCATCCTATTTGGTAGAATTGAGTAGAAAGTTGAACTGTGGAAATAGACTACATCTTATTTTACAGTATCAATGACATATTGACTAAATGAGTCTTAGCATTTCTTAAAACACTTTTGTACTTCGGTTTGATTTCCTTGGAACTCAAATTCAACTTTTCTTTTGACCTGTTTTTGTTGTTTTGTTTGAAAGCATAGAAGGCCATTTCCTGACTCAAAGTCAGGCACTACCACCACTTCTGGAAAGTGGCAAGAACCAAGTTTGCTTTAGGGCTTGTTCTGCTGGGGCAGCTTTACTGCGCAGTGAAGGGGCGAGCTGAGGAAGGCTGGGCGATGCTTTGCTTTTCAGAGTGCTGCCTATTTCAATACACCAAAGGTTCAGCTATATATATATGTATATATATATGATACATTCTACCTTACCCTAATCATGTATACATAGTCCTTTAATGCCTCTACTATTCATTAGACAATGATAAATAACCATAACATGCCCTACCTGTAAGGTTTTTGAGATAACACAACTTTGGTAACACTTGCTTTCTAAGGGAAACCATTCATCAATCGCATGCCTTTGGTTGACACCACAGTCCTCCAAAGGGCTACTTATGGCTCTCTGTCCTAGGATACTGGTGTCCTACTACATGTGCTGACGCTTTGCAGGAGGTAAAGCTTTCGCTTTCATGAAGTGGAAGAGGAGAGACACGTGAGAACATGGCACGTAAAACATCACTCATTCTTTTTTTGACTACATTCCAGTGCATGAGTCTGGAGAGAAGAGGCTGTTTGCCGAAAGGTAGCATCACTATTGGAATATGCTTTGCAGAGCATTGGGCAATTCAGGTTTCCCTGAAGATGTACTTTATTTTTTGATAGACTGAGAGCAGGTGAAAGGAATAGACCCAAAAGATCTATGATCGAATCCAGAAAGGATGGAAACTTTGCACTGATCGTAAAGTGTTAAACTCATAGACCTGCTAATCAAACCTGTGTGAGTCTTATTTTCCTAAAGTCATTTCTATGTCATTGTTGACAACCAAAAAAAGTGACCAGAGTAAAACCTACTGTAAAAGGTGAGGTTAAAAGAGTCCCAGGTCTTGCGACCAAGGTTTAAATAAAGTATGTAACTACAACAGATCTTGTTTTCGTTTTAATTTTGGAAGCTCTGCGCAAAAGCTATCATTCACAGGATTAACGAATAACCTTTAAATAGTCTAGATTTTTTAAATGCTTGTTTGATTTGCAAAATTAGTTCGACTACACAAATCCCTGTCCTACAGGCCATAGTTCACAGGAGTAAAACTCTGCAGTTTTTATAGATTCAGTAGAAGATAATTTCCTTTCGTAAACCCTAAAGGTGAATTACAGAAATCAGATACGCAGTTTTTAAGGAAACTGTTACATTCAGAAACAACCTTGGGAAGTTCACCAATGATTCCATCTAGCATGAAAAGTCTAGTATAATCTGGTCCCGCGCCGAGCAATTCATTCCAGTTTATAGTGCAAGACCTTTGTAAAAGGGGCGCCAGCGGCCGGCGGTCAGGGTCACTGCAAGTACCGATAGACCTTGAAGCAGTGGTTTCCAGAGTCTGCCACCACTACGTGGCCGTCTGAAGTCAGGGCCAGGCCTTGGGGGCCGTAGAGGGGGTCAGCAGATGTATTAATATAGGACAAAAATGATCCGCTTCCATCAAAAACCTGTTGAAAGTATAAAGTCAGAGGGTTATACAGGAAAAGGTCTAGTAATGTGATGAAATAAAAGTGAGAAAACCCTTGATTCGAATGTTTTCTGTATAAACATGTGTACACCCTCGAGGTTTGTTTAGGACACTAACATATACTCTCTCTCTCTCTTTGCGTATTTTTCTTTTTCTGCTCTCCGTCTCTCCATGCCCTAGAGTCTCTGACACTGAACGTGACCTTGGCCAGTATCTTCCCAAGTTGGGCATAAATGATGGGAATAGTTTGATGGGGCTTGGAAAGTGTCTGGCCAGTATCTCTCACTCAAAGCTTTCACTTTTCCTTTCAGGCTTCACGTCTCTCTTTTGTCCTCAATCATTAAAGAGAAAAATGAGCAACTAGACCCCAGAAAAACCACCCTGAATCATAACAAGCAATGAGTAAACAGGTCATATTTTTTCTTTTTAGAAAAGTGCTACCGGGGCCTCCCTGGTGGCGCAGGGGTTAAAATCTCAGCACTATCAAGCTAACGCTAACCACTGAGGCAGGTGTTTGATCCCCAGCCAGAGAGCTGACCCATGTGGCACAGCAGACCTCTCCTGTCTCACCTGCTGCTCCCCTCAGCGGTGTATTTTCAATATATCTGCCTGTTTTGCTCCCCACTCTGTCTCTGGTGAATCCTCTCACCCCCTCACTTCTGGCCTGTATCCCAGATCTTGTATGTATAAATAAATAAAAATAAATCTTTGAGAAAAGAGCTATAAGAAGTCACCAGGGCAACATGCACAGAGATGTGAAGTGGTCCTCTTGTTCTGGAAGCGTCTACTTAATGAAATAAAAGGAACACTTCTTCCCAAGACAAAGACTGGTTCCTCTGGTCCATTTGTTTGCTCTGTGGAGTCTTTTAAAAGGCAGTGGAAGCTAACAGGTGTTATGAGCACAAACAGCTTAGCATCTGTGGTCCCACATGGAAATGTTTGTGGCCTTAGCTCCCTGTCTGGCTCTGACTTCCCATCAGACAGAGAATGCTCTTTCAGACGTAGTTGCCCACTGGGGCGTGAAGGCAAGATAAATACACCGGGGCAATAAGAGCATTCAGTGTTGTCTCGGTTCTCTATCTGAGACGTGGGGGCACACTGCTAATGGCTGCCCTCACAGACTCCTGAGAGTTACGAGGTTTGAGCGGCCCCGGCAGGTGCTCAGGTGCATGGCATAGCCACAGCAGCAGGGATGACGGACCCCGCAGGTGTCTGTGTCTTCTTCAGCTTGAGGATGTTTTGTTCTTTTTTTTTTTAAAGATTTATTTATGCATACAAGATCTGGGGGTACAGGCCAGAATTGCGGGAGGTGAGATGATTCACCAGACAAGAGTGGGGAGCAGAACAGGCAGATCGACCGAAACACACCGCTGAGGGCAGCCACGGGCGAGGCAGAAGAGTCTGCCTTGCCATGTGGGGCCCCTCCCTGGCCAGCGGCAGGGATCGAACTCGTGCTGCAGTGGCTGCGGTTTGCTTCATAGTGCGTTGCTTAACCCACTGCACCACCAGGGAGGCCCGATGTTTTGATCTTGATTTACAGAAAAATCAAACATTTTGTGCTAAGGGCCCCGTTGCAAAGACTCCAGACCCCAATAGCATTTCGACGTGTTTTTTCCAGAGTGCAATCATTTTTATCACTTTTGAATATGCAATCAAATATCAAATGCCACTCGCGATGCCACTGTTCCTAACGCATGGGAACATACCCAAATGCACTCCTCTCACCCAGTCCCCCCAAGGCTCCATCTTGTAAAATCAACATGGGGATGTGTATAGCTGGAGGTCATTTCATCTATCTCAGCTGTAGCTTCCTTAACTACCATCTCACCAGAATAGTCAGCATCAGAATGTTCCATCACGCAGGTCTTCCTTGCTGCCTCTGGGTGGTCACTTCCACTGCCCCCCACAGTTGCTCCCTCTGTCCCTAAGTGATCTGTTTTCCTTCTCAATAATTATTTTTATCTTATGAATGGCATATACATAGACTCAAATGCTATGTGACCTTTTTGGAGTGCCTCTTTCCACTCAGCATGAGTGAGGATCTAAGTTGTTCTGCTCCTTTTTATTCCATAGTATGGGGTATAAGAGTAACATGACAATTTGTGATTTCTCTTGGTGGTACTATTACAAATATTTCTAAAACTACTGTGATCCTCCCTGTTTTCACTAAGAAAGGTGGTGAGACGCTTCAATTAGAAGTTACTAGAAATTGGGGCCTCCCTGGTGGCGCAGTGGGTTAAGCAACGCACTATGAAGTAAACTGCAGCCACTGCAGCACAAGTTCAATCCCTGCCGCCGGCCAGGGAGGGGCCCCACATGGCAAGGCAGACCTCTCCTGCCTCACCCGCAGCTGCCCTCAGCAGTGTATTTCAGCCGTCTGCCTGTTCTGTTCCCTGCTCTGTCTGGTGAATCCTCTCATCTCCCTGGACTCTGGCCTGTACCCTAGTTCTTGTGTGCAAAAATAAATAAATCTTTAAAAATAAAAAAAGAAGTTACTAGAAATAGGGTCCCCCTGGTGGCGCAATGGATTGAGCCGCACTGTGAAGCATCCACGGCACAGCGGTGCAAATTCACTCCCCAGCTAGGGAGGGGACTCACATGGCACAGCAGACCCCTCCTGTCTCACCCGCTGCTGCCCTCAGCAGTGTGTTTCAGTCTATCTGCCTGTTCTGCTCCCCACTCTGACTCTGGTGAATCCTCTCACCTCCCGCGCCTCTTGCCTGTATCCCAGCTCTTCTATGCATAAATACATCTTAAAAAAAAAAAAAAAGAAGTTACTAGAAATAATGGTGATTATTGAGCTGTTCTCTTGAATTCAGCCCCGGGCTCTTTGGCGGTCTGTGGGTGCATGTGAAGATGCCCTAAGGTCGGGTGTGCTATGGTAACATGCTGATGCTTTCCCTGGCCCATCTTCCTGGTGATGTGCCCTACGGCGTGGTGACCGCACCGTGAAGGACAGAAAGCAGACCATTCTGGCCGACAGTCACTTCCTGGCTGTTAGCCACGCCCAGCACAGTAACACTCGCACGCGTGCGCCTGGCGTGTACCTGGATCCTGCTGTTGCCCCAGTCCGCCACGATGATGTTGCCGTTGGAGTCCACAGCCACGCCCGTAGGGGCGTTGAACTGCCCGTTTCCTTCTCCGTTGGAGCCAAACTTCAACATGAATTCTCCTTCCTGATTAAACACCTGCAGGGAATAGTTTCAAATGACTAAATTAAAATAGTTGCGCCAACATAATGGATTTTAAAAGTATCTATCTGAGCAGGTCATTTATAGCACAATCTATGCTTTAAGACATGCTGAAAAAGAAGGGGAAAAACAATCACAAACTAGACCTCGCTGGCACTGGAGCCGCGGAGCGCTGGAGCCGCGGAGCGCTGCTCCGGCGGGGGTGACCCTGCAGAGATCAGCGAGCACAGCTGGGGAGCACCCTTTCCTCGTCCTGCACCCTCACCACCGTGCTCCTGTCCGTCTACCTGCATTCTGTGCTCAGGGCCTTGGTACCCAGGGAAAAAACGCACAGTCTCCCCTTTCACTCAGGCTACAGGTGTCTCCCAGGAGACAGGAGAGAGAGCGCCTTTGGGTGTTAAAATCCCATCCCGCCTCTCTTCCAGGTGTCACCGCTGATAAACTGAGTCTAGCTTTGGTTTATCCGTGGCTGACCCTGTGGCAACTTGTATGCATAAACAAATAAATCTTTAAAAAAATAAATAAAGTTCAAATCTTACTTCCCTCTATACCCAGTTGGAAAGATGCGAGGGGGTGGGAGGGCACATTGTTTTTTAAGTAATACCGAGTGGGTGAGAGCATCCTGAGACACATCAGATATGCGGCATGTTCACCGGGGTGAACCTCCCCACCCACCCCATATCTGTTGTTGCAGCAGAGCATTAATTTTTAAGTTTATTTGAAAGGTTTTATGATGCACAATATTGAAAAAGTGCTCTGTTCAGTTTACTGAACAGACACAAAACGTTAACCTTCAGAAAGGACTGCATCTCTAAGCTCAAGCAACTGCTTTCTCAGCTGATTTTTTAAGTCATCTCTATTTACACCCATAGCAAATAAAAAATCTTATTGTCATACTTTGTTGAATTCCCTGACTCTCCAAAGTCTGTATGTCCAAATAACATCTGTATTTTATTTTTTTTAACATTTTAAAAGGGCGGGATCATCAGGAAGAGGAAAATGAAAAAGAGGCACCTGCATAGTCACAGACACAGGCGGGCAGGAGCGGCCGCTCCTATGAAAGCCTGTCTCTTTAAGGAGAAGCCAAATATACTCTTTTAGGTCCTATATTATGTTATTTTTCCCCAGACCAATTTCTCAATAAATGTATTTAAAAGGTAACAATTGATGCATTTCTAGTACCTTGACAGAATGATTATGGAAATCTGTGACGATAATCTCATTATTGCTATTTACAGCTGCAAAATGGGGACCTGCAATTAAGATGGAAAAAATTAGGTAGACCACAGCAAATGACGACAACAACACAGCCGTTACTACAGCTGTAGTACATTAACTCAGTCACTGCAGCGAGAACAAACAATCAGCAGCTCGGTCCTGGAAACATCACCCAGCCAGATCTCCGGCTCAGATAACCCAGCTCCTCCACTGCTCTCTGCCTGTGACTGTCTACTCTGACTCCATCTGGCTCGGGCTGTGTGCTCCCGCCAGCCCAGTGAAGCGGAACAGCAAGAAGCAGCAGAAGTCATTCTCCGTGCCACCCCTCGAAAGTCCCGTCTGCCAGTTCCCTGAATATGTGAGCTCATTTCAGGATCCTCAGCTTCCAGCTGAGAAAAAACACAGCGACTCTGCACTGGGAAGGAGATTCTGGTAGGTCATCCTTTTTAAAAAAAATCAAGCAGAAAACTCACATTTTATAAGTTAGGGTTGACATTTAGAACCTGGCAGAACTGGAGACGAAGCATAAAGAAAGATTATGCAAATGAATATTAACTGCCCAAAGCATCCTTTCAAAAGAAGAAATTCAATAAAAGTGTTTATTAAATAAAAATTTAATAAACTCAGTCTCTTCTTGCAGATGTGAAGACCGAAGGACGCTAGCAATTGCAAAGAGACCTGCCACAATAGAGAAGGTGACTGTCCTCCCTGTACCCAGTACATACATTGGAATCATCTTGTCTTATAATTACCTGGAAGGTAAAAAACCCCTCTCAGTCAAAGCTCCATAAAGACTGCAGCTGGGAAGCAAGAGCCACTCCACTGAACATTTTTATTTTAAAAATAATTTATTTTCACATTTCTCTTTTACTTAATATTTGAGTGTGAGGCTTCTGAATTACAAACCCACACTAGCTAAGACCACACATGACTGCAGGTCAACTTACTGCAGCGGGGTAACTGAGAAGCGCCTGGCCATGCTTTGGCTTCCCTCTCACCCCCAGTACCTGCCCCACGCCAGCAAGCACAGTGGGGGCGAGGTGCCTCCAACATGCTCTGACATCATGCAAGTGTGAGCAGAAGAAACATGAGAAAGGGGGTTTACATATTACCGTCGAGTGTACCTGCAAACTGCCTGTCCCCATTTCCTCGGCTACCAAACCTGGTGACTATTTTCCCATTGGGCTGGAAGATAAACACGCAGCACGCCTTGTTATCCACCACAATGATGTGGCCGTTGCGGTCCACAGAGACGCCTTTGGGCCCCATCAGCTTTCCTGATCCAATTTTTGTCTGTTAGAAACAAGCACAGAAATGGGGTTGAAAGCATGACAGAGCAGGCAGGTACCAGCCTTCGTGAAGACCGACCTGCATGTACAAATCAGGGTGTGTTGCTACTCCTCTCTCGCAATGATCTTCTCTCTTGGAAAACTATCTTTGCCACATCCGTTTTCTACCGAGATGGATATGAAAACTTTATTTTTTTAAAGGAGCCTCACCACAAATGTTCTAGAAACCCCTTAACTGGGGTCATGGGTCTCTTCAAAGGAGGCAGCATGGTACAGCAAAAGATCCCTGGATTAGGTGTAGGAAGACTGTTCTGTGTCTGGGATCTGCTTTGGACACAGCTAGTATAACACAAAAGTATTTTATTTCTTTAAGCTGAAGATTTCTTACATATTAATCGTAATGAATAGCTTCCAGCACTATTTTAGGCTCATGTACCCAGTGAAATAATACAGGTTAGTGTTTAGAGTCTAGCACAGTCATTAAAGGGACTCTATCACTGTCATTACTTGTCACACTCAACATTGAAACTGCAGGTGTCCACCACTGAACTTCACTAGAATGAAATTCACTCAGGTAGAAATCTGTCTGTTTCTGCTCAGAGTCTCATATACTTCTTGTGCCTAACAAGTACCCAGGAAATATTTACTGAATAAACATTTTTAAAATCCAGCACTGTTATAAAGTAATCATGGTGATTAATGGTTCCAGTTTCCAGTATTCTAAAATGGAAGCAAAGCGTCTGATTTCTATCAGGCATACACAGTATGGATTTTAAATCTTACTCACTTTTCTGAGTGGACTACAATGTGCATGTAAAGGTCTGTTTGCCACAAGGTGTTAAGTCTTCTATATTTACTTTTATAGCACCACAGATAATCTACTTCTCCTTTACCATATGCAGCTGATAAATCTGATGTGTAGGATTATCTTCTATCCCAACAGAGACAGAGGATGTGTGTAGAGAGTATGGAGAGAGATGGGGACTTTCCCATACTGGGGGTTCAAAATTTATATTCTCATAAGTTCATAAATAACTGAGGTTTAGACTTGGCCTCCTTAGACAAAAAGGCACATTTATTTAGGAAGGAGACAATAGCATTCATGCAGGGAATCTGTTGCATAAATTTGATTCTGAGTCTTCAATGTAGCCCAGAGATCAGAGAGACTAAAATATAATGGCTTGTAAAGAAACTATACTTTTTCTCACATCCGAATAGAAGAGGTGTCAGTAGAGATCAAAAGGAAGGAAGTACATGCTTTCTGGCTAATGAGTATTATTAACTGCTTCACAAGGGAAGAACACTAGTTGTTATTTAGAATGATTCAGTCATGTAATACCAAGCAGATGATAACTGTGTAGAATACAGCAGAAAATAAATCACATATGAGAAACAGTGCAGGTCTCAAAGAAAAAACTTAAATGTTGAACCAAAATCATGTTTCTTTCCATTTCCTTTCTTTCCTTCCAGTTAGCCACACTAGATTCAATCAAGGAAAATAAAGGCTATTGCTTTTGCCCTGACAATGTGTATGTTATTTTAATCAGTACAGGAAGCAAAAGATTAGACCCTGGCTCAGAAGAGTTAAAGTATCCAACTCAGCAAGGAGGGTCTTAGATTAAAAGGGGATGAGATGAGGTATTTTAGAATGTGGGGTCACCAGGGGTCTCTCTGTCAGTTCTGGGGTCATAGAAGATGGGGGGAAGATGGAAAAGAAAAAATCAGAGGAGGCAGAGGGAATGAAAATTAGGACAAATAAACTGGTCAGTAAAAGAAAAAAGAGGTAATATGTTTTATTTCTGGTACTACTGCAAACAAATATACAAAATCAGTATATATGATAAAAGTTTATCTTTCTAAGTGTCTGTTTAATTTTTCTGAATTGCACCAAAATAGAAACTAAGTACTTGCCTATTTGTGGCCTGGGACATCTTTGGATGAGCTCCTGGTACATATTAGTGTTCTCGTTTGCAACACACTTAAGACAGGTCTGAGAAGACTTAATGACAGTATCATTGCTGCTCTCCCTTCATAAAACTCAGTAACAAAGTCAACGGTTGGATATTTTATTGCATCTCAAGAAAAACAACTTCCTCTGTGTCTCCTATCCCCTCTCACTACTGCACCGGCCAGCTGGTTGTTACTGTACCTTAAACTTCCCATCCGAAGAGAAAATGCTGACCCACTTATTGTCATAATCTGCGATGATTATGTCCCCACTGGGATGCACAGCCACTCCTGTGGGTCGCTGCAGCTGCCCGGGAGAGCGCCCCCGAATGCCGAAGCGGCTTTTGAACTGCCCGTCGTTGGAGAATATCTGTAAAACAGGTGACATTCATGGGTGTGAATTACCGCAGAATGACTAGGAAGAAATCGTCAAAAGACTGGGCTACGGAAGACAGGTCAGGACATACAGGCCCACACTGAGGTCCGCGGAGGCACTGCAGAAGCCTCCCTTTCTGTCCACAGGGCCCAAGTCTTAAGCAGGAAAAGATGCCACTGTCTCTGTCTCACCCGCCTGTGGGGTACAGAGGTGCCATGAGGGCCATACCTGCACACACTGGTTGTTGCTGTCTGCAATCAGTATCTTCCCACTAGTAGATGCAGCTACTCCTTGAAGATTTGTAAATTCTCCTTTATTTCTTCCTTTGGTACCTAAGAATAAATTAAAAAACCACAGAAGATTAGACTTCCAAGTTTCCGCAAAAGAATGATTCAAACTTCTGCAGGTAAACCTGACGATGCATCGTCTTACAGTGATAATTAAATAAGAACACCGCCCTCCCCTGACCAACCCACAGGCCATTAAACTTTTCTCCCCGATCAATAAAGTCTTTGTAAAATCACATGTTTAGGCAAATGTCAAACTTCTCTTACTAAGCAAAGCTGCATATTAACATGATTAAAATATACTTAGATTCTACCAGACGTCACCATAAAAACTAGTCTTGTAATCAAGGATACGCAATAGGAGATGGCCTTACTTCAGAGTTTTGCCAAAATCCCAAAATCATTGGATTAACAAAGCACGAAGGCGCAGATGTTCTAAAAGTTTCCTCCACACCATGGAGGAAATGATTCTATTTTATTTCAAGTGTAAAATAGATAACATTTTTGTACTTAATCCACATCAAATCCCTGAAGCAGGCACGCCTCCGGTATGGGGCCTTGGCATCTGCTGGCCAGGGGCTGGGGAAGGGGTAGGTGACCTCGGGGGAGGAAGGAATGCGTTTAGCCTTTGGTTCTCCCACTGAGGTCTGAGTAACAGCCGGTTAAAAGGCACCACAATACTGAAGGATCGAGGAAGGAAATAATTCTAAAATGCTCAGTTTATAAACTCTTTTTATTTTTTTAAAGATTTATTTATTTTATGCATACGAGAACTGGGGTACAAGCCAGAGGCGTGGGGTGTGAGAGGCTCTACCAGAGACAGAGCGGGAAGCAGAACAGGCAGATTAACTGAAATACACTGCTGAGGGATCGAACTTGTGCTGCAGTGGCTGTGGTTTGCTTCACAGTGCATTGCTTTATTTTTTTTTAAAGATTTATTTATTTATGCATACATGAGCTGGGGTACAGGCCAGAGGTGTGGAGGTGAGAGGATTCACCAGACAGAGCGGGGGGGCAGAACAGGCACAATGACAGAAACACACTGCTGAGGGCAGCAGCGGGCAAGGCAGGAGAGGTCTGCCGCACCATGTGGGTCCCCTCCCCGGCCGGCAGCAGGGATCGAATTTGTGCTGCAGTGGCTGCGGTTTGCCTCATAGTACATTGCCTAATCCACTGCGCCACCAGGGAGGCCCCATAGTGCATTGCTTTAAAGGGTGATGTGGGTAAGGCCAGGGTCTCCCAAGAGCAAACCTTAATTTATCAAAAACATTTGATAAACAAAGTAATGGAAGCTAGCAAGATGAGGACCTGAGGACCAAGGAAAGACACAGGCTAAAGCAGCAAGAGCCCCACAACTGAGACTGGGACAGAATAAAAGAAGTGACGCTATAAAGCAAGCCCAGCTGCTCCAGATCTTTGCTCGTGTAAAACTGGATGTGCATCTGTGGGCTAGAGGCAAACACGAAGGGGAGGCAGTGCTAAAATAGGGAGGGGACAAAAAAATAAACAAAATAGGGAGGGGACTAAGAAGCACCCCAACAGAGTAGTGTACCCTGGTTGGCTGGCCTTCTGGTTCAGGTAGGGCCAAAAACCTGCCACTGCTCACTTTTATCTAACCTCTCTCATCTTGCTAAGGACAAAGTCTAACCTATCCAGCAAAGCCTCTGTCGTGAGCAGCACTGACGTCCGAGCGGAGGGAGGAATGGTGGCAAGAGTGTTCTGTCGATCAAAGAGGGTTATGCATCTGAGAATACAGAGGCACTGCTGAAGGCGGTAAAACAGGAGCAGAAAACTACCAATGCTTTTTTCATCCTGTGCAGAATAAAACACAGTACCGTCGGTGGAAGTAAAATGCGCTGTATTTGGGGCCTAAACCTTAAAACTCAGAAGACACATCAATGCAGACAGGCAGAAGGACGATTCCGCACCAGGGTGAACCAGCAGGAGATGCTCAGGGCCTGCCCTGCTGAGTCACCGGAGCAAAGGAAGCGGGTGGGAGGCCCAAGCTGGAAGGAGGCTCTGCACCTCCACCGAGCTCGAGGGCGCTGTGATGGCCCCATTTTCACTCTTCGTCTCAGGTTAGCTAGAGCTTAAGTCTACTGCCCTAAATGTAAATTACAGGGGTGGAGGTACAGCTGTTAAATCCACAATTATGCATTTTTGCTTAAATGAGATACACACACGAGCATGCACGCACACAACGCACGCACGCGCAGTTTTGCTTATATATTTTAAAAAGATCTACGTGGGACAGGCACTGCCATTTTAATGTCAGTATACTTGTTGATGAAAAAATCTTCACATACCCGGCTGCCCACTAGCTGGAGTTGGCCTTCCTAGAGACACCCCCAATTCTCAGGAGCATGTTTTGCCAGAGATAACTTTTTCTTAATCAATTTTCAGAAAAGCACTATTTTTTGTTTCGAAGTGCAGCACATCATAGTATTAACTTCTGGAGACTTAAAGAAGCCACCACCATATTCTAGAGGGACAAGTGAGTGAGGCGGCTGTTTTATGAGCAGCTAAACTGGAAAAACCTTGCTGTTGTGCAATGACCAGAACCACAGCACACGGTCACAGGGCTCAGCTGTCCAGCTTCCCCGTGTTCATCAAGTGTCTTGGGGCCAAAACAAAATAAATAGGAATTCCAGAAGTTAGAAGTCACTTGGGATCCTATTTTGCTCAAAGATTTTTAGCCAATTCGATTTGGCCTATAGAAAATTCCTCTCCCCAAGTATTCTAAACATAGAATCGAAACCAGTTCTTACATAAAAAAATACAAAAGCAACACAAAACAGAGAGAGCACTTATACAATTTTTTTCCTATCCACTCTGTAAAAATTTCACTTGATGGCTACATTTTTGATGAGTAAAATCAGCAAGATTTTTGTTTTGTTTTTTTTTTTTAAATGACGGTCATGGAAAGTTTTTTTTTTAAAGATTAATTTTTATTTATTTATGCATACAAGAACTGGGGTGTAGGCCAGAGGTGCAGTAGGGAGTTGGACTAGAGCATCCACCAGGACAGAGTGGGGAGCAGAACAAGCGGACTGACTGAAACACACTGCTGAGGGGAGCAACGGGGGAGACAGGAGAGGTTTGCTGCGCCATGTGGGTCCCCTCCCTGGCTGGGGATCGAACTCGTGCCAGAGTGGCTAGCAATAGCTTGACAGTGCTGAGACTGAGCCCCTGCACCACCAGGGAGGCCCCAGGTTTTAAAAGGAATTCTACATAATTTGGCAACAATTCCATAAGGTAACTAACTACTTGATCTTCCCAGACGTTAAACTAGTCTAGCAAGCACCAAAGGATGTCGGAGCCACCAGCTTCTCATGGACGCTGTCCCACCTGTGCCTCTTTCAGGAGACTTCAGACTGTACTTCAGTACAGACACCGCTGGGCTGAATGAGGGGACCAAAGACTACGAACGCCCTCCCCTCCCCCAGCCTGACCTAACAGGAAAATTAAGGCTAAACACGTCTTGAGACTCAAGACTCATATTGTAAGAGGACGAAATTGAGTCAAATATAGCACCTAGCCAGGGGTCTTAACAATGTCTGCTGAATGAATACCTGGATGAGTTATGACTGACTAAGCAGATGCCAACCCACATTATGTCGTGGGAAAGTGAAGTGACGTTCAGAAAACCAACAGGGGATGCTCAGCACCTGCCCTGCGGGCTCGTTCGCTCACGTCACCCTGACGGTACCTCATGAGTTGGCAGGATAAATATTGTCATTCCATTTTACAGAGAAGAAATGGAAGGCAGGGCCTCCCTGGTGGCGCAAGGGGTTGAGCACCTCACTGTGAAGCATCCTCAGCCACTGCAGCACAAGTTCGATCCCCGGCCAGGGAGCTGACCCACATGGCGCAGCAGACCTCTCCCATCTCCCCTTAGCCATATATTTCAGTCCATCTGCCTGCTCTGCTCCCCACTCTGTCTCTGGTGAACGCTCTCACCTCCACCACCCCACACCTCTGGCATACACACCACCTCTTATATGCATAAATGGATTTTTAAAAAACCCTAAATCTTAAAAAAAAAAATCCTTCAGAAAACGCCCTCCCTTCTCACGTGGCATGTGAGCTGTGTAATGGACTCCCCCGCTGTCCAGGGGTCTCCCGGCCGGCGGGGGGGCCAGACTCTGTCCTGCACCTCCTGGATTCGGTGACACTGCCCAGCCCCTGGGGCTCAGCAGAGCTGAGTGGAATCTTTTCCACTTAAAATACAAGAAGAGTTCCCAGGACAAGGTGCTCCGGGGGAAAGCAGGTTCCTGTAATGGCCTCAGATGCCAAGTTAGCAGGCTCTGCCTCCGCTGACATTCTAGGAGGCGAGGTGGTGGCTGGTGGGGGTGAAGGTGGAATGTGGCTATAAACAAGGTATTTCCTGGAGGGCCTGTGAACTCACCAAAGGAATTTCACACATCCACTTCATGTAAGAAAACACACAGTTCCAGAACATGAGTGTCCCATTCAAGACTTCTCAGGGTCTCATTAAGGTGTGAGGCCTGAGGTATGAATTACATCATTTGAAACAATTCAACTGTAATTCTTCCACTCCCTCCCACATCTTCTGGCTTCCCTTTCATTCAATGACTTTCCTTCGTAGCTGACAAAACAGTGCAGGGAACAATAATCCCCACATTTCAAAGAATGATTGTCAACAGATGCTCTGCACTCCTCCCTAAACCTAAGTGGGGCTGCGTCCCGGAACGGTACCGCAATGACACAAAGCTCATTCACAGCGGCACAGCATCGAGGGTTAGGGCGTGGGCGGCATCAGATGGCTCAACTTTGGAAAACCACAAATACCTCGATTTGAGCTGAAGCAGAACTTCGTGCTGTCTCAAAGCACAGCCCATTCCTATGGTGTAAATGCTCCCATCCTGGCTGATATCACGCTCCTCAGCACAGAGTCACTGAACACTGGCTTGGAGGAGGTGGAGACATACAACAAGCTGCCTCCAGCCCACACATACTGTGTGAAGTATATTAAGAGGTGGGACAGGAGGAACTGAAAGGGTATTATATGCAGTACTAGGGATTTTAAGTAATGTGTCATATAATGGGGGTACATTCTGCGAAATGCATTGTTAGGGGATTTTATACATGTTTACTTATGCACATAAAAATTGGGGTGCAGGCCGGCAGTGTGGGGGATGAGAGGATTCACTAGAGACAGAGTGAGGAGCAGAACAGGCAGATGGAATGAAACACACTGCCGAGGGGAGCAGCGGGTGAGGCGGGAGAGGTCTGCTATGCTCTGTGGGTCCCCTCCCTGGCTGGGGATTGAACTCATGCAGCTTGATAGCACTGAGATTTTAACCCCTGTACCACCAGGGAAGCCCTTAGTTAGGGGCTTCTCTTATGCAAATAGCACAGAGTGTGATCACACAAACGAGAAGGTCTCCTATACAGCAGGTTGTGTGGGGTAGCCCAGCGGGCCCGCCATCACGCCATCACCTATGCAGCCTGCTGGCGACAGAAACACCCCTTGAGGGGCACAGGACCGCAGAAGAGGACAGACAGCACAGCTGCCCAGAGAATACCTGTCCTGTCCTGCTCGCATCCCGTCTGGTCCTCCCTGAGCCACACTCCTCTGTTGGACAATCGTCAAGGCCCTGATTTAAAGTAACGTCTGCCTGGCGCTCACTCCCAGACTGGTCTCAGCGCTGCCCTCAGACACACCCACTCTTCCTCTTCCTTGCCTCTTCCTGGTTGACAACGACAAAAACAGCGGACAACGGACTGAGGCCCTACTAGGTGCCCGCATGGCCCTAAGTCTTTACGCGTATTATTTTAACCCTCCCCATAGGAGGTGTATGTTCGAAGAAACAGAATAATTTCCCCTAAAATATATTTCTAATAAATAACAGGCTGGGGTTCACATGGAGGCCGTCGGTCTTCTGAACTTTACTGTGTTTTAAGCTTCTCAGGTTAACTGTTACTTCTGACTACAGCTACGAATCTAACGGCAACTCGTACCGTCTACCTAACCTCCTGAAAGGCAGTGGGCATTTCTCAGCGCCACACACTATTCTGAACTCTTCTGTGTGTAAGCTCATTTAACCCTCACAGTCACCCGATGAGGTGGGTTCTCTTCTCCTCATTTTAGAGAGGAAACTGAGGCACCAAGGGGTCAAGTAACATCCCCAAGACAGCGCAGACAGTAGGCGACAGTGTGGGGCCAGAACTCAGAGGCTCTAGCCTCAGCGTGCACAGCCCACATCCTCAGAGCACTCGAGTCCGACAGTCTGAGGTTCACGTTGGTCACCAAGCCTGTGGCCTCCCTCCTAAGCCTCTTACAAGCCGCTGTTTTCCTTCACTCTGGCACGTGAGAGCTCTGGCAACAGAAGCGGCTCACAGTTTCCTGGGAAACCTGGTAATGGACCCCCTGAGATGGCCCTGGCTTCCTGGACATCAAGGTCTTAGTGAGCCTACACTGCCTGGCACGCTCGGCGCCTCCCCATCCGTACTCCTACTCCACACTCTGTACTCGCTGGTGCGTGGGCGTGGCCAGAGCTTACAGGGTGCTGGCCCTCCCCAGAGACTGATTCTGGAAACGCAGTTTGGGACCCGGGAATTCTCATTTTTACTGAGAATTGCATCAGTCCAACTGCATCAGAATCCTGTAGCTCTGATGCACATACCATACCACATTCCACTTCACACAAGTTCGCAGGTTGGGCCCCGAAGCATACATCAGCTAACCAGCTGTAGGACTTGTCCTGCACCCCAAAGAATTCTGGTGCAGGGCCTCCCCTGGTGGCGCAGTGGGTTAAGCAGCTCACTATGGAGCAAACCGCAGCCACTTGCAGCATGAGTTCGATCCCTGCTGCCGGCCAGGGAGG